>JAMPIV010000925.1:257500-720000 GCA_024509875.1 Oreohelix idahoensis
CCCCTCTCCCCCCCCCCCCCCATACCAACCACCACACGTACCCACCCTACCCCACCCACCCCACAACCCCCCATCCAGCCCCCCCCCCACCCCCCCATCCCAACCCCCCCCCCCCCACCCCCCCCCCCTTACCACCCCCCCCCCACCCAACTACCCCCCCCCCCCACCTCCCCCCCTTCACCCCCTAAGACCCCCCTCCCATCAAACACCCCCCCTACCACACCACCCCCAACTTTAACCAAGCCCTCCCCCACCCGCCTCCCCCCCACCCCCCCACACCAAGCCCCCACTCGCCCCCCCCACAACCCCCCCTCAACCCGAACCCCCCCCCCACAAATCCCCCCCTCCCCCACACCCCCCCCATCCTTACCCCCCCACCCCCCCCCCCTGGTCCAATTCCCCACCCCCATTGACCCACCCCACACGGATTAACCCCCATACCAACACCCCCGTGCCACCACCCCCTAGTACTCCCCCATTCCCCACTCAGGGAAGACCAACCACCCCACCCGTCCCCCCCCCCCCCCCCCCACACCTCAACACACCATCACCGCCCACCACCCATACCCATACACCCTGAACCACATGTCCTTAAATTTACAAACAACTTTGATCCAACATCCCCCCACCACCCCCCCCCCCCACCCCCCCCCCCCCCCATATTACACCTAATTCGTACCATCAACCACCACCCCACCCCCATGTGGGGGGGGGGTGGGTGTCACCCGCCCAACAACGGAACTCCCCCACTTCCCACATACTGATTCCATTTACACCACCCCCCTCCACTGTAGGGGGGTCCCGCCCCCACCCACGTCAATGATCCCAATAACCCGAACCCCATACCTCCCCCACCCCCCCCTCTACTGTACACCCCCCCCCTATACACTCAACCCCCCCTACCCTGGTACCAAGGTCTGGGGGGATACCACCCCCCCACCCACCTGTAACCCCCCTCTATACACTGTATGTAATGTACGGCTAAGTGCGCAGGGGCGGCCCCATGTACCCCCTGTCACCGCACCCAGACCGTACCCCCACCCCCCCCCATCCCCATGCCCTCCACTGGAGGTTTGTTAACGATGCCAACATCCCCCTACCCTACCCCCCAATAATCCCTCCCTAAAAAATCTTTACTCTGATAGGCACACCCGCGTCATTTCCCACACCCCACCCACATGTGGTTACCTGATCCACACAAGCAATCCCAATCCCCCTTATATTCCTTTTGCAAGTGAAAATTCACCATCCCTCAACCCCCCAACAAGAAAAAAACCAAAATGTACCAAAAAAGCCCCCCCTCCCACAGAGATGACCACACCCCAAACCCACCACCTCCCCCACCCCGTATACTCCATTTTTGACTCCCCCCCCTAATCAACCCCTACTACCCCCCACCCTGCCCCCCCCCCTCCCCCTGCCCCCCCCCCCCCCTCCCCCCTAAGAGTAATAAATGATCACCCCAAGACCCCATTGAGAAGTTACCACAATCGGTCCCCCCGACAGTCCCTCCAACCACGACTTGTCACCGTTCCACCACCCCCCCCCCTCCATCGCACCAACACCCCCACTACAACCGCCCCATAACTACCCCCCACCCCCCCATCCCCCCCCATCATAGAACCAAAGTCAAGATTCACGCCTTACCTACCCCCCCATTGTAATCCATAACCCCCACCCCTCCCACGACCCTTATCTCCTCACAAAACCCATATTATATCCTACACTGTCCGACCCCCCCACGCCCCCACCCCCCCAAATATTCCCCAGTTCATCCTAAGACCCCCTCACCGCCCCCTTTACTTGTGCACCCCCTGTTCCCCCCATCCCGAACATCTCCCCTCGTGTCCCCCCCCCCCCCAACTCCCACATCCTCCCCCATCTGGGTACCCTGACCCCCCCCCCCCCCCCCCCACCCCCCCCCCCCCCCCCCCCTCCCCCCCCCCCCCCCCCCCCCCCCCCCCCCCCCTATCCCCCACCAACCCCCCCCCCCCCCACACCCCCCCCCCCCCGCCCCGGCCCTCCCCCCCCTCCCCCCCCCCCCCCCACCCCCCCCCCCCCCCCCTCCCTCCCCCTCCCTCCCCTACCAAAAAAATTAAAACTACACCCCCATGGTTTAGTACACGGTTCCTTGTTGTGACCCCTAGAACTCACCCGCTCCACCACAAAATGCAACAGAGCACCTTCTCATTTCACTCAACTGGGTAAGTTAAAACACAAAAACCCATTATTCCGAACCAAAACGTCTATAATAACAGACAAGCTACTTATTACACAACCCACCTGGGGGGATTGACCCTGGCCTGAAATCAAGACTTTCGGGGGGGTCACTTATGCCACCCTCTCTACACCTTCACAATGTAACACTTTTTTAACTTCAAAAAACCTGTTTTTGTACCAATTTATCATTGAACTACATACCAACTCTTCTTTTGAGTCCTCAGAACACACTCAACCCCAATAACAACACACAGGCTACTCCTTGGCACTGACTTCAGTGTACACACCTACTCAAATACTACACCCCCCCCCCCACCCCCCGCCCGAACCTCCCACCGCCCCAAGACCCCCCCATCCCCCCCCCCATCATCACGTTTGCCAACTGTTTCTTGTTCTTGTTTCCTCCCCACTATAGATAGTTTATGGTAACAAATAAATCCCTCTACATTACCATTAACATATACCCTACATTTAACTCCCCAATGGAGTAGATCTTGCACCCCGCCACCACACCACTTTTTCCCATCTATCCAACACCCCACCCACCCCCTCTCACATCCTGTCTTCCAAACACTATCAATATACTAAACTACTTTCCACTCGCCCAATGTTATGTAACATGCCACTACATGCTCATAGCTTCTGAGGTAGTCAGAATTTCTAAATTTGGCCCTTCACTGGGGAGAGCGATAAGTGCTCTACAATCTATGTTCTTTTATTTAAGTGCATGTGGCACCTACACGTTGAAAGTAGGCCCCGCCCCCCACACCCCCCACACATAACCCATCTCGTTTAGCCTTCCACCCCAACACCCCCTCCGTATTAACAAGCCAGGTTGGGTCCCGACCGCCCAAGATCCACCCGTGAGTGTACATACCCAATAGAATCTTCAATTCCTCTACTGCCATTTTATTAACCCCCCTGATGAGTTGCACTATTGACCCCACCACGTCCCCCACCGCCTCCCCCTCCTCCTATCAGTTCAAAAACGGCTATGCTTAATTTCAAAACACCGGATTGATCAGTTCGCCCGCTCAAAGAGATTCCGTTGCACGTGATATAATCTTAGTACTAGCGGGGGTGGGGTAACCTAGACCAGTCCCGAACAAGTAGCCCTCGGGGTAATGCCCCTGGGTAGGTCTGAGGGCGAACCTGTGGGTATGGTGACATCTACGTATGTGGAGCATCTAATCAAATCCCAGTAGTTCATGGTCCTGAGGCCTGACCATGGATCATTAGAGGCACAAAAGATGACTACGTATTCATGTCGTTTGCCATGCACCCACGTTCCCGGTTATGTCGTTGCACCTATCTGTTTGGACAACGGCTTGTTAGTCTGACGTCCGATGGGCCGGCGGAGCGAAGTTAGCGATAGCGAAAGCTTGTGGGTCGGAAGGGGCAAACCGTCATGCGGAGTTCGGATAAATTTAGGATGACGTGTTGTGCCTGCGTTTATCTGACTAAGCCTCTTGGGCAGAGTAATCTGTCACCCCCCTAGAACCTGTGACGCAGGTAATGGCAACCCTTGCCTGCGTCCGCAATTGAACCGATAGCCTGATCGTGCAAGTGGTCTTCATGGATAGTGCCAGTATGCGTTGCCACCTTATCCCAAAACCTGTAACCCATCCCGGGCATTGGGCCCTTAATCAACCCATGAAGTCGGTCCACCGAATCCATGTTTCATCATCCCCACCAAGAAACCATCCGCCCCCTTCTAATCTATCAATACCAATTCGCCCCGCCCACCACCCCTAGTCATACCAAGTCCATTATCATTGACGTTTATGCCGAGATCACGTAACAAAGCCTCCCGTTTAAGTGGCACCCTGACTGGGTTATTCAAACCACTTTATTTTTGCCTACAGATAAGAACGCGCGTGGGCTCACTGGACAGAGGTTCCATCTGGGACCTACCCGGATCCGAACTCCGCTCCTAAAACCATGAACGCCCGCATGCGGGGCAAGAGGACTATACCCTGACAAAGAATCCCCCTGGCAACCACCCAAATTCATACCCGTAATCCGCACAAAATTCCCCAAGCCCCCCCCATGTTGTAATGAGAAAACACCTAGACACTTCCACCAACACGACGTTGACATACATAAATGGTCCGCCCTTGTCCTTGGGGTATAATAAGTCCACCAAAGCACGTATCTAATTGCAACAGCCTACCCACGCATATGCCCCCCCCATGTACCCCTGTCACCCACGTACAACATGGTTTTCCCCTATCTACAACCCCCATCCAACCCCTTCACGCTACACATGGACACCAGCGAAGGTCCCCTGTCTGTACCCCGCCACCTCGAATACTGACCCTATAGCTCTATTCTTATATCTGTATCGAACTCAATGCATTGCTGCTGTAATTTAATGTACGAAGTACAATTCTCACTATGCAAATTGTACTACGTCCTTCCATACTGTAATCACCTGTTATAGACATTGTTACCCTCACGCACTTCCCCCAACCAAGATTTATTACCTCGTTTTGTAACCCGTAACACATGATGGGGCTTCCAGATCCTCCGTTAACCACATGCATCCGTTCGCTAGCCGGGGTCTGGAACGTCCCTTAATTTTAACTACTCTCTTCAGAGCAACATTTGATTGTTCGGAGGGCACTCTCATACGAACTTGCCCTATTCAGACTTATGCTTACGAAGGTACCTGCTTTGCTTTTTGTAATCCAGAGCCATGTTACCCATCTTCACTTGTTTTATATCGATTCCAGTACATCCTGTCTCCAATTCGAGGACTTTATCCCCATGTTCCTGATAATCCTTTGGAGACATATATCCGCAACTGATAAAACCCAACTCCCCCCTAACCAACATATCGAAGTTAAAAACCCCATCCCCCCCACGCTCCTCATAAAACTATAAAATAATCACAATATACCACCTATACAGGTCCAATCCCTAATCCAAACCCCCAACGAGGGGGGTCCCCTTGACAGCTCCCCCCTGACCCCACTCATAACCATATCTATACCTAATCCTAAGCAATTACGGGGGTGTGGGTATTGACCCAATATCTGACTCCAACCCCCCCGCACAAACTTTTTTGGACTTGAGATCTACCTGCGCCCCCCCTTCGAATCCCACCCCCTTTCACCGGCCCCCCCCTCCTGGCATGAATATACCACAGTACCCCCCCCCAGACACGTGCAACGGGGGGTAGGGGGGATGTTATGGTGGGGCGGGGACCCCCCCCCCCCCACACTAGCTTCTGGTACCCCCCTCCCCTCCAGACCCGTCTTAGTTACGACGTCAGGGGTAGGACAATCCCCCCCTCGGTTAGCGAGAAATCCGGTTTAATTTAAATCCCCGCCCCCTAGAGAAGAGCTGTGGAAGCCCCCAGAACCTCAGTTTGTTTTAGGCCATCTTAGGTAAGACCCCCCGTGACTTTTCCCAAACATTATTGATTGGGACACCCCCCCAAAAAATCAAACGAGTGGCTAAGGTCATATCCCACCTTCCCCCAAACGGATCCCCACGTTCTTTTTAAATCTCCCAGTGGAAAATCAAAACCCGCTTCAAAAGGCCTGGCAAGGCAAAACGACCCTCCCCTTTTCACTTCCCGCCAAATACTAACCCAGACAGCCCCTGAGGTCTCTACCCAGATATTCCCCGAAACTCGCATAACAAAAACCAAAGCCCTCGACGCCCACGTCCCTAAAATTTGCCCCCCCCCCGTCCCGCCACTTTGAGTAGACTATGGTGGAAAGAGCAATCATCAACACAGTCCTCAGAGCCCTACGAGTACCACAAAACATTATCCAAAAATTAGTATACCCTTGACACCCCCCCACACAACACCGACCATGGTTTTACTCACTAACCCATATTCAACTGCCAATGTCTCAACCAAATCCCCAAACCCCACAATTTCCTAAACCCAAACTACATCCCCATTCACCCAAATAATATCAAACCAAAAAATGCACCTACCACCCTAAAAAACCCCCAACCCCCAAACGGAAAACCCAACCTCTCTACAAACCCCCCCGCCCCACCAGTCCCCCCCCCCCCCCCACCCCCCCAATCTCACCATCCCCCCCACCTAACCTATTCCCAACCAACACCAAATTACCCCACCCAACCCTACCCCACAGTCCTCAAAATACCCAAAATTAAACACACCCAACCCACCCCCTGTCAACCCCCCCCCACAACTACTCATCATCCCCCAGTTCGGATAAATTCTACTAATACGATCCTTGACTATGTACAACTGTAAAAATAACAAAGACGCTTCATTATCATAGGGCTAGTCCAATCAATCATTCCATCCCACAGTAACCTCACTAATAAGCTAGAGGCCGGAGAAACATCCCTTACTAACCCGCACAAACCTTCATTCTAAAGTATAGTCAGGTGCCCTGAAACTGACTTTATAATCACATTTCAATAACGGGTTGGAGGGCGTGGGGGAACTTAACTCAGGCGAACTTGGGTGATCTAAGGTGCACCTCTATCCCCCCCAAAAACTCCCACGCGACCCCACCCAAGATGTACCTGTACCTCAAAGGACACGGGACTATAGACGACTTAGGCGAATACTCAAGATCCTAACATCTCCGTCTAGGAAAATCCTGTTTATATATGTTATCCGTGACTGTCGATATGACGGCACTAGAGTTGAGGGCCTTCTGGGTCAAGTTTAACTTGTTTGCTCTATACTTGGGAACCATGCTTACCCGGGTGGGGTGCACGCACTATGTTTTTGTCTTCGGGTGCTACGGGGATCCACTCCGCAATGGACTAATTAATTCTCAAGGCGCTAGAATGAGAGCTTACAGAGAAGCTTTCCAACCCACTCAATACTTCCGGGTGGTCAAGGTCAGAATCAGGTCTAACATACTTCAACCATTCACAAATCAAACCCTCGCCCCCTGAAACAGCTACAGCTGCATAACGACCCAGAAACGCAACAGTGGTAATCCAAAATTACCACTATAGCCCAACTGGTTGGGGCGAGGGGGGCTCATGTCGGCGACTACTATTGGTAATAAATGAGTCTAAGCCTGATGGTCACCCTTCGGAAGTGGGAAAACCCAGCAGGGATTCCTTGAGCCAAATCTTCCACATCAGATCTATTATTTCCTCTAAATAATTCTCTTATCCTTTAAACGCTAAGTGACACTGGTGTCTCGGTCCGGGATTTGAACTTATGTATTTTATCATACCTCTGGGATAGTATCATCCATTCAGTCATTACAGTATACCATTTTAACACATGTATTTTCACACAGTGAGCTCTAGAAAGACAGAAAACATTTTTTCTAGAATTTCAGGCATTGATTGGTGAATCCCTTTATTTATGTTGTATTTAATTAAGTTAGTTCATGATTTGTATTTCATTGATTTACAGACCTTAAGTCTCCATAACTGTAGTAATTTCATTCTACAGCAGTCGGATAAATAATTAGTATTTACTTGTTGTTAGAAATACTATTGGAAGGTAGCACTAGCTTACTCAGTGTGGACTTTAACTGCAAAAGATGGCTGAAATAGTTAAGCTTAAGGCAGCACTAGGGGAGGCCGGTCGAGATCTAGGTTATAGTGGGGTGGACCTTGCAAATTATGTCAGTGTCGAGACTGATAAGTATTACGCTCGAGAAACAGCGAAAGCTGAAAGAGAAGAGCGAATAAAGTTAGCAGAAATAGATGAGAGGATAAAAGCTGTAGATGCTAGAGAAAGAAGCGAGAGAGATGAACGCGAGCATGCATTGAAGATGAAGCAGTTAGAGATGCAGGGACAAGCTCAAAGAGTTGAACCGGTAGCCGGTGCGACCGCATCTACCTCCTCAGGCAACCTATCGCCACGGTCAGATAATATGCCCTCCTTGCAAATGGGGAGCATAGGACCTTTGCCATCCTCACCCATGTCAAACTTGGGACCCTTGACGTTTCCATTCGAAGCTTTCTCGGAACGAGTTGACTCGGTCGATGTGTATCTGGACAAATTTGAGAAGTTTGCCACCACGTTTGGTTTGGAGAAGAGCAAATGGAACCTGAAACTGTCGCAAGGGCTTAGAGGAACTGCTTATGACGTGTACAGCAAGCTTCCTCCAGGTTTACAGGATGACTACGACTCTTTGAAAAAGGCACTATTGGTTCGTTATGAGCTACATGCTGATGCCTATAGGAAGAGGTTCCGTAACTCTAGTTGGGAAGTCGGAGAGAACTTTGCTCAATTTGCTGCTAGACTGGATTCGTACGTGGAAAAGTGGGGTGCCCTAGGGAATTTTACTCATGATTGGGAAGGTCTGAAGGAGATGGTCGTTATTGAACAACTGAAGGACACCATGACTTCCGACATGAGAAGATTTCTGACAGAGAATGGGGCCAGCACTTTAGAATCCATCGTCCAGTTGGCGGAACGTTATCAGGCAGCGCTAACGGAGAATGACCCACCCCGGTGGAACCAACCGGAAGAATTATCGAGGCCGACACCTCAGACACACTTGGACCCCCAAATGAATCTACCTTACCACCACTTCAAAAAGCATGACAAGCCAGACTACAAGACTACTCAGAGATCAGCTTTCCAGCCTCAGAGGCGGGGAGAAAAGACTCAAGGGAGCATTACCCTTAAATTTGCCCATAGCGAAGATTCAAGTCAGTTGTCGCTATGTGGAAGGGGAGATCAATGCTGCAGTTTTAGAGGATCCTTTCTACCCCCTGATGTTAGGGCGTAGATATGTCTTTTTAGGAGAACCAGTAAAGCCTGTGGTTATGGCTGCCGTCCAGACCAGGTCTGACTCCAAACGCATAGAGAGGGACTCTAAGTTAGAAATTCATCCGAATAAGATGAAAAGGGCTCAAGCAGCTGATAACACATTGGGGCCTTGCTTTGGAAAATTGAAAAACTCACATAACCCTCGAAGAAAGGGTGACTTTTATATGGAACATGGACTCTTGCACAGGAAGGCTGGCAGAGAGCTAAAAAGTCATGGACAGATTGTGGTGCCATCCATATATAGAAATAAAGTTATGGAATGGGGGCACGGTGCTACTTTGAGTGAACACCTGGGTAATGGTGCCACAAATCAAAGGATAGCCACCCGTTATTATTGGCCCGGCATCATGGAAGACATAGCTCGATATGTGAAGTCCTGTTCAGATTGTAACCAGGTAACCTCAACACATAGGGTAGACCAGTTACAGGACCTAGGGAAGCATTGCTGCAGACGTAGGCATCCAAAGAAAACCAGGAAAAAAACCAGAATACATACCTGGGAAGAACAACGTAGGGGCAGATTTTTTGAGCAGACATCCGGACGCAACCGAGGAGATATGAGAAACTGAAAAAGAAGAGGAAGACAGGACAAGAGGAGTTGGACGGAACGTCAAACTTGAGGAGGGGCTTGTGTGACGACTTGCCCAATCTTCTCTTCATTTTTTTTTATTATTTACGTGACATCATTTTTTCTCATCCTCAATGCATGATTGCAAAGTCCCGGGAAGTGTCACTTGCGGAAATTCTCCTAGCGTTCGGTATTTTCTCCTCGCTATTTTTAGATACGACGTCATTGTTGACCAATGACCTCGGTAGCGAGAAATCCGTTTTAATTTAGAACTGCTTGAACTTGGGAGAACCAGTTTAGGCCACTTAGGAAAACATCACGTGACTTTTAACATTATTGATTGGAGCGTCTAAAACGAGGCTAAGGTCACATGATGCATGCTACGGATCACGTGTCCAAGCGGAAATGACCCGCTAAAAGGCGGCAACACGAGCATTCTTCACTTGCCCAGGAAACTTTGAGACAGCTAGGTCTAACCCAGATATCGGCGAATTCTCGCATTAAAAGCACTGAAGCCACGTGCCTAAATTGCGGGTTAGCGTCCATCTTTGAGTAGTCTATGGTGGAGCCTTGCACGACAGTCCAATCTCAGCGCAGAATACGGAGTCGAGCACAGAGAAGGCAAATCCGAACCATTCAAGACCTACCGGGGGCAACGTCAGGAGACCGGAGAACTAACCACACTTCACTATCAGCCGGGGGCTGAAAAGCTAAGTCCACGAAAAAGGAAACTCACTAATCAATGCCACATAGTTTAGTCATCCATGATGAAACACACTTGAATTGTGAGACACATAATACATACAGCAGACACTAATTCCATCGACAATACTATCATTCACCATCTATTCATTTTATTGCAATAAACCAATTGGGTGTATATACTGTACCCCACGCTTTGTTCCTTCCATTAGATGTTGAATATTGTCTATGTTTATCTTCCTTTATAAGGGAGGGGGGGCTCGTAAAATATAAGATAAATTAAAGAATAATAATAATAGATAACTGAGAAGGGGACGACGGTAGCGAGAGACCAAATATCTCCTTACAATCTTTTCCAGACCTGTCGAGTTAGGAGAATTTACCCTCTTCGTCACCCTTCGGAAGTGGGAAAACCCAGCAGGGATTCCTTGAGCCAAATCTTCCACATCAGATCTATTATTTCCTCTAAATAATTCTCTTATCCTTTAAACGCTACGTGACATATATACATATCTATTTCGAGCTAATAAAAGGAATTTCGCTGAATTAAATCAGCAGGGGGCTTGAACGAGCAAAACATTTATATCTGTCTTCACAAAAGGCGACGGATCAGATACAAAGTTAACGTGCTAAGACTCATTCAGCATTGTTCTTGACTTCTGAAATATCTTATTAATACTCCATCGAGGTAGAAGCATTATTATCTTTCTATCTACAACTCTGCCAAGAGTTATCTTGTGCAAAGATAGACACCTTTGAAGACCCACATTAGATACTCTAGGTTTTGGTCACTGTTGGACTACTACAGCAGAGCAAGGGGAGGCAACCCGTGACAGTTATCAAAGATCTCTATTAAAGCTACATATATATTGCAAAGATGGTATTTCAGTGGTTTCAAAGCATCGATCTGACTCTCCCATCATGTTTCACTTAATGGCTTAACAGATATGTCTGATGAATGGCTAGTTAGAATTTGCCAACACGGAGTCGATGCACAGAAATAATTATAGGTCAAAGTTAAACTAAAGTGAAGACACTAGTTGCTTCCAGACAACACTTAGCAGTATCATTGACTACCAAGTTTAAAGATTGTGTATTGCACACATGTGGTTGTCAGTTGCATTTTTACAGGGGTAAACATCTAACCTGTATAAAATTGTACATCTCAAAGGCCAGTACTATGCCCCTCTGAGGTCTGCGCCCTAGGCAGCTGCCTCACTGGCTTAATTGTAGCACCGGCCCTGCCTACAAACATGATTTATCCAATGATCACACATTCACTCCTCCGTTTTCGTCACTGCCTTTGTATCATTCATCCAAATATTCACATTAAAAACATAAGAACTGCATTCACATTTGTATTTAAGATATTTATCTCTGGTGCCTACCCCTATAAGGATTCCATCGGCAAATACATGTGGAAGATATCTCTCACAAATGCCTTCACTAGCAAGTCTTTGGTCGAGTTCCTGCTGAATCTCTTTCCTCTTGTTCAAGTCTCTTTCTTCATATTTGACCTATATGAGATATAGAATACTCTGTTTCTTTCAGGTAGAGGGAGACACTAGAACATGTGGAGAAGAGAACTGGAGAATGAAATTAAAGGAATGAGGAAGGCATGGAAAGACCTTGAGCTGATGGCATGGGACAGGAGGATGTGGTGTGAACTTGTAAAAGGCCTATGCTCCTTAGGGAACTGAAGGGTTATGTATGTATGAATAAATATTTGTTTATTTTGGCTGCTTGTTGTTAATTGGCTGTTTCTTCCTACTGTCAATAAATGTTTCTGTTTATGTGTGTGTATGCATCATCATCATCAGTTGCCATCTCCACTTCGAAGGTTGGCTTCGATGGATCTCAAACATCTTCCAACTCTGACAGACTCTTTCCTGTCCATCTCTTGATGTTAGCTTCTCATTATAGCGCTTTCTTCCTATTGCACGTTTGCCTTCAACTCTGCCATCTGCTATGGTCTTCAACAGGTTGTTATGTCTTTTTACATGGCCAAACTATTTTAGCTGTCTAATTTTGATCTCCTTCATTATTTCTCTTTTAATTCCTAGATTTTCTCGGACCTCTTTATTTATTTCTTCTCTTACCATGAGGCATGCCCCATTCTTCTATATATCCACATCTCAAAGGCCTCAATTCTGTCCTCTAAGTGCTTGTTCATTGTCTATGTTTCTACACCATACAGTAATGAAGAGTATATATTTTTCGGCTGCATGTTGTTAACTGGCTGTTTCTTCCTCCTGACATGTGTGTATATATATGAATGTGGTGATATAAGTAAGTTTCCAGTATCATAACGACCCACTGAACAGTAGTAGCCCAGAACACATATTGCGTCAAAGTGCGAAACAAAAGACAACTCGTACACCTTTTACACAACTGCCCTGGTGGAATGAGACAGTGGAGATAGCATGGCTGGAAAAGGATAGAGTGACAAAGTTATGGTGAATAGCACGAAAGAGAAGGGTGATAAATTATGATGAGATGGAAGATTTTAAAGAGAGAAAAAAAAGAGCAATCAATAACTTCAAGAACTTAGCAAGAAAAGCCAAAGACACAGTGTGGGAGGCCTTTGTGACACAGGTGGGCACTGACAAAACAATGAAACAGCTGATTTAGACTAGCTGATGTTTTCAAGAGCACCCATAGTGAAGACACTGGATATGGATAAGAGAGATATACTGAGAACTATTAATGATTGCCTGTTAGAGAATGACACTGCAATAGATGAATCTATCAAGGTTAAGACTGTTGGAATTTGGCATCTGGCTCGTAAAGCTAGTAGATGGGATGGACGTATGAATCCTCAGGATGCATCCGTCATGTTTACAACCAGCAGAGCTACAGGAAAATTGAAAAAGCATTCAAAACTCTTCGACATATACTGATGGAGACTGAGCACCTATTTTGTTTTAGAATATGGTTTGCCCAGGTTGGCATCTGGAGAGTGCAATGATGTCAATTCTGCATAACAATAACAATAAGTAAGTGTATGTATATATGTGCATATATGCATGTATATATGAATGATTAACTTTGTGTATAGATGTACACATGAGTGGTGTTGTTGTTGTTGTTTAACTAGGGGGCTGCTGAGCTTTTCGCTCTCTAGCAGCCAATATCAAGTTGCAAGACTCCTTGGTATTATCTAGGTCAGGGTTACTCAGCAGCCTTAAGGTGGATAACTGAAACGTCATTCAGAACAAGGGACTTAGATCAAGGCTTTTCCTGTGGTTTTTCTGCCATTCCAAAACATGTTGAGTTGAAGTCATGAGCTCCAGTTTCACTAGCTTGGCCTGCATTTAAAGAATCATCACATCTGGTTCTAAGCTAGCAGTAAGAAGTGTGTGGCATACTGTGCATTCACCACCATTCAAGGGGGCTATCCAACTTTGTAGAGTTAAAATATTGTACTCTGGTTCTGGGCTCAAGAGCACCCCAAAGAACTATTAATGATTTCATATACATGTATATATGAATGATTAACTGCACAGAGCCACTTCTCAGCTTCCCCTTCCTATCATAGGGTCCCATAGAGATCACCTCCTGCAGTAAGAATGTAGGCAACCAGGGGGCTAAAAGCGTTAAAATAGACTCTGGTTCTGGGTTATGTCTGGGGCTCAAGTTACTCCTCCAAGCTTAGTGTGCAATGCTGGGTTCTCAACAAGTTTCACCACAGGGGGAATCCCTGGAAGTGTGTGGATGATTTCAAGAGTCAATGAGGATGTAATTAGCCTTACAGACATAGGTTCACTTCCATGTACATATATTGTAGCATTATGCATAGCTGGTGGTCATATAAGGATGACTCCAGATATGCCTCCATGCATACATGAGTGGGTATGTGTGTTTATGTAGATATGTGTGTTTGCATAAGATATGTATGCTTGAGGCTAATCATCTGGTGTTGTTAACATGCAATGAATTCAGGCTTCTTAGGCAATGCAGAGATTAGAGACATATATTTATCCGATGAATCTTCTGGTTTTATACCGGGTAATTAAAAAGTCGCTCCGTATTTTTACATTTTCATATCCTCACTAGTGTCTTGTGGAAATACACAAAACAAATGTCAGAATAAGCATTTGATTAATAATTTAATTTTTTCCGGAAACAAAACTATAATTTAAAGTCAAATCTAGAATGCTCAGTACATGGTTGTTACAAAGTGCAGTCAAAGTTGCTGTTCACTATGAAGTCATGCATTGTACAGGCCAGATTCCACGCTGAGCTATTCCAGTTATTGAAATTAGTGTATTACACAATACCTATATATCAGCAGCTGTTTCTAGTTACTGAATTCACTTTATCATGCAGTTAATATAAGTCAGTAGCCTCTGTATACATATACGATGTGATTAGATTAACTTTAAAGAAACAATGTAAATTCAAATTCAATTCATATGTCAAGTCAGTACTATTGTATGGCTCTGAAACATGGAGAGCAACAAAAAACAACAACCCAAAAGGTACAGACTTTCATAAATGAAAGCTTGTGTAGCATAGAAGGACTGAAATGGTATGACAAGATCACTAACGTGGGACTGATGACACGAATCAGACAAGCGCCAATCGATGAGAAAAAGATGGTGGGGATGAATAAAACACACACTGAGGAAACCTGTTGATAGCCTTACCATGCAGTCCTTACTCTAGAATCCCCTGGTAAGACTCTTACTAAGGGAGGTAGAGAAAGACCAAAGAACACACAAGAACTGGATACAGACACGATGGAGATGAAGAAGTCCTTGAGTTGATGGTAAGGGACAGGAAGAACTGGCATCAGTTTGTTGAAGGCCTATGCTCCTTGGGTAGCTGAAAGATGATGACATTGAAACACTGGATGTAACGTGATCACATTTTAATTTTACCATGTGGTTATAAAGCAACCGCTGAACAATACTGCAGCGCTCAAATGTTTCCCTGACAGCAGATATGGATGTCATATACACCACAATCTTCCCATGTTCCAGTTCTCTATAGTTTCTCTGTAAGAATTAAAAAAAACAAATCATGTTTTTAGAAGAAGAAATTACATATTGCAGTAGTCCTGTTATTTCTTTGTCTCTTCAGAGACCCCCGTGGACTGCACGGGGCCTACCTTTTATTAGTGTATTTCAAACCCTCCTGTCTAAAGTCGCCCACTCAAGTGTGTATTTTTTTTTCTCCTGTGTCTTCATCTGAGTTTTTTTTTAAAGATTTCCTCTGTTGCTCAAACATTATGACCTACCCGATATGTGGAAAACGAGCGCTTTCCTTCGGTTTCCAGAATCATCACCTTATAGCACCAGGATTCAGTCTACCCAGCTGTAAATGGGTACCTGACTATACTCTTCAGTTAGGCAAAGCAAAAGACAGTGAAGAAGGGAACTGGTCACCCCACGTCATTAAAAAAAAGCTAGACCTTGTATAATGAGGTATCTAACAGTTCACTCCCCTACAGCAGTATCAGCTATGGGATTACCTTTTGTTATGTGAAAGCGAAGGAGTTGTATCAGAAAAAAACAAAATATTTCATTTCTCAATTCTCTCTTACTGATTGGTCAACACAGTTTAGACCTACTTTAAAACTGACTAAAAATGACAAACATTTTTACACACAGAGCGTGGCCATGAGTAATCAGAAAAGAATTTAATATGATAAAGTAAATTTAAATTTTGAAGAGCAAATCTTGGCGAAGCATTTACTTTCTTCTTGAACGTTGAATGTATGATGTCAACAATTTGCATTTAGCATGTTATCTTTGTGGGAATCTAGAAATAACATGTACTGTTTGTACAAAAATATTGAACAGGTTTCTGTTTTAGTTCGCTATTTATTTATTCAGCCCCGAGTTTTTTTCTGGGATCTCTGAAGAAATAAAAAAAAAGAATAAGCCTACTGTTCCCTCAAGCACGATGTAAAAAGAGGCGACAAATATGACACTGCGCATGGGACTAGCAACTTCGCCATGTAAAAAACATTGCTACATAAACCATTACTGGAACAGCACATGAATACTTTAGTTCAGGCATTCTCCAAGAACACCAGCTGTACAAGTGGATACATACCCCATAGGAACAGAAAGGGAAAATGATGACAATGAATAATTTATTATAAATGAGCATTCCGTAGTTCAAAGGTCACCAAGAGCTGACGCTCAGTGACAGTAGATCAAAGTCAAGTCCATTGTTCAAAATATAAACAACTTCGCAACGAAAGAACAAACAATATTCAGATAATCAATTCATTAAGTAGACTTGAACTGTAAATCAATATACGAATTGATCCACTGCAAAACCGTGCAGTGTTGTCTATTATACTATGCAGCGGCAGGCACCGGAGGAAGCTTTGGAGATCTTCTTTAGAAAAATTGAGCTCTCTAAGGATCTCATTTGAGAAAATTATTTATGTTTTCAGGTTTCAGAGTATCTGGATTAAGTTCAGTCTATATGTAGCTCAATTTCTGAGGACGATCGATTTCCTGTAATTCCGTCACAGAGCAGTGAAAAATTCACAATGAGTGATATTTTACTGTTTGTCTTGTGTAACAAAGTTGTAGAACAACAAGCATAACATTATTTCATAACTTCATCCAGTATAAAGACTTTAGCATACAAAATAACAGCAAAAAATAAAATCATAATTATATTATAAATAGCACATGTGGGGTGGTTGTGTTTAAAAAGAAAAGCCTGTTTAATATTACAAAATTGTAAAGCATCTGAATAGTAAATATGTATGATTCCTAGCTAAAGATTTGCTACCAAATATGGATAATAATATTCTAAAGGCATAATATAATATACCTCAGCTACACATGCCACTTTTGACTAAACCACAATGAAAGTAATTACTATTACTGACCCCACTCCTTTGTGAGTTGAGAACTGAGCTCACAGAACTGTCGGCAGATTTTGATCTATGTGGACTAGCATGTGAGGAACCAGCAGGAGCCACATCCTCTTTCTTATTATTATCCCCAACATTCCCTCCAGTAGCTGCCTTGCGAAGTGCTTTAGACTGGTTTTTATATTTCTCCCCTTTAGCGATTTCATCCTCCTCTGCTACAGGCCATTCAGCTTCCTTTGAAAGCTGAAGCATCTTTTCTTGGTTATTCTCAAAAGAGACAGGCTCATCAGAATCAAATCTGCCACAGATAAGATGATGTTTGTTATTACATGTATAGAAAGTGTTTCACGTTCGTGAGTTCTCTTTATGCAATTTGAAGTCACATGACCCAATTTTTAGCAATGTAAATTTTTTTTTAAAATGGAATATTGCATAAAAAAATCTAAACAGTGACCAGGATGCACACCATATTGCCAACCACAATATTATGCCATACTGGATATGGTTTCTTGATATGGTCGAACACATGCAGTCAGTGCCTTTCAAGGCTGGATTGTTGACAAAAAAACCAATGAAAGACTATGGTGAGCCATATTTTAAATAGTAAGACATGGGATCAGACTGTAATTTTAAAAGCTCCATCTCCTTGAATTGTGACTCCATGTTGGATAGTTTTTTTTGCATTTAATTTTAATTCAAAGTGGCAAAAAAATATTCACATGGTTTTTACAATGTTTGTGTTCAGAGATAAATTATATTGTATACATTCTTAGTGATATAAAGCAACTTTAAATTATAATGATCCCTAAACACATGGCAAATGATAGCCCTTTTACCAGTGCAGACAAAAATGAAATAAATACTGTAACATTAGAAGAATACTAGATATAATTAGGGTAAAGGATCCAGTTAATTGAGGCTTATTGGGAATATGGTGTTAGGCCCATATTTTCTTGACCTTCAGCACCCTAGGGGTGATGTGGTCAGCATCACGCCGACCGCCTTAACGTTCCCAGAGTTGCTCTGGTACCCAATTTTTGAGGCCGGGTAGACCCCGGAGCCATTTGCGGTCTAAAAAAAAAATCCTACCTCAACTGCGGATTGAACCATGAACCACTGAGCTAGGAAGCCAGTGCACTAACCACTGCACTTTCGCGGCTCTTAGATATAATTAAGTATTACAAATATAATACTTTAAAAAAATATCAAATGAATTTAATCAAGTCATAATGACCCCAAAATGTGCATACATTAAGTGTTATCTTGCTGTTAATGGCAGCACATAAAAATTTATGAGAGTATCCATAACAATGTAATAAAAACTAGATCAATGTATGCGCAAATCTGGAGCCCAGAATATGGTTTTGGACAGATCAGAAATCTTCTTCTTCTTTGATCCTTAGCCGCCGACCGTCAAAGCAGTCAGTGGCCATCACATCTAGTGGCGTCTTGTAGGGTAACAACAAATTGATTCCACTTTGCTTGGTCGGCGGCCATCCTTCGTACAGTGCCCCAACTCTGGTTCATTCTTTGCATCTCAGCCTTCACAGTCCTCCGCCAGGTTGTTTTTGGTCGGCCTCTCTTTCATTTTCCTTCAGGGGTCCAAAGCATAGCTGTTCTTGTGATGGCATCGGGGTCTCTTCTGAGGACATGGCCAACCCAGCTCCAGCGTCTGCCAGCTATGATGGTGTGCATGTCCTCTTGCTTGCTCCAAGTAAGCAGATCTTGGTTGGTGATGGTATTCGGCCAAAAGATTCGGTGAATTTTTTTTAGGCATGTTGTGTGAAAAGAGGATCAGAAATAAAGAGGTCTTTTGTACAAAGTAAGCTGTATTTTGTCCTTCAATTATTATTATTGTTACTTATTTAAATGTTTGCGTGTAATAAAAAGCTAAGAAGACATCATAAGTTTAGCATCATCTGCTAATTTCCAGGGACTATGGAATATATGGGCTGGTTACCTCATCCTGTAAAACAAATTTAAATCACAAAAAACTTCAACAAACATGGACAAGTCAATTAAGGAAAATAAAACACAGCCATCCAAGACAGGGGAAGGTCCTCTCACAGGGAGATGTTTGATGCAACACAGAGAAAGCCGAAAGGAGTCTGCGTTACTGACTAACCTTCTTTCTTCTAGGAGAACCTCCAGATTTGGCACTTGGAATGTTTGGACATTGAATGAACAAGGGAAAGCGGCACAAGTAGCAGTAGAATAGAGGGAATATAAAATCGAGGTTCTGGGACTGTGTGAATCAAGGTGGAAGGGGGTAGACAAGAAGAAACTCATCACAGGTGAATTGGTGCTGTTCTCGGGACATGAAGACGAAAGTTCACACCACAGTAAAGGGGTAGCTCTTATGTTATCTAAAGAAGCACAGAAAGCACTCAATGAATGGGAAGTCATTGGATGCAGCAATAGAGAATGCAGTCAGCGACCCATAGCTTGACTGCTTGCATCAGGACCAGCGAACCAGAGCTGGTCAAGACCCTATTCCACCTCCAGTGGTGGTCCTGGAAACAGTCTGCAGCAGTGCAGTCTGGCTGAGCGAGTAGGGATCGCAGTGGGAAGGCAAACCTGGTCCCAAAAAATGCCGTGCAGAAGTCGGATGTGTCGACCGAAAGGTGCAGATATCACAGCTTAGGCGTAAACAGACACAACGCAACCACCGTCCTTTTCAGGACGAACGAGGAAGAAGAAGAAGAAGGACCCAGAATAATAACAGCTACTTTTAAAACAGCTAAAAAAAAAATAAATGTAAATGTCATCCAATGTTATGCACCAACTAATGACAAAGAAGAGTCTGTGAAAGAAGCATTTTACACTAGACTACAGGAAATTACGAAGAAAGTAAAAAGAAGAGACATCACAATTTTGATGGGTGACATGAATGCAAAGATAGGTACAGTCAATGCTGGCTTTGAAGAAAACATGGGCTAGGAATAATGAATGAAAATAGGGAACTATTCTCAAACTTCTGTGCTTCAAATCAACTGGCTATAGGAGGAAGCATTTCCACATAAGAGAATACACAAGGCAACATGGATATCACCAGACCATAGAACAGAAAATCAGATTGATCATATATGCATAAACAAGAAGTTTAGATCATCATTGCAGGATGTAAAGGTACATAGAGGAGCAGATGTGGCATCAGATCATCACCTTCTGATAGCTAAAGTAAAAATGAAACTCAAGAGATATGCAACAATGCAAAGTTATAGACAACAATTTAATGTAGGACATCTAAGAAATCAAGAAACAAGAGACAAATTTGCGGTCACAACATCAAACAAATTCCAAGTGCTCCAACAGCTGGAAAATGTAGTGAATACAGAAGGCTATTGGCAGCAAATCAAAACTGTATGGAATGAGACATGTGAAAAAATACTGGGGAAAATGGAACAACAACAATCAGCATGGATAACAACAGAAACCATCAAAAACAAGTTCCAAAGCCAAGGCTCAAGAAGTGTACACAGAAGCAAACAAAGAAGTAAAAGAAGTATCAATAGAGACAAGAGCAAGTATACTGAGGAGTTGGCAAGAGAGGCAGAAGATGCTGCAGCCAAAGGAAATATGAGAGAACTGTATAGCAGCACAAAGAAGCTAACAGGGAAATACAAGCAAACAAGTTGCCTCATAAAAGATAGGAATGGAAAACTGCTCAGCAATATACAAGAGCAAATGAAGAGGTGGACGGAATATTTTGAGGACCTTCTCAATAGACCAGCTCCATAAAACCCCCCAAACATCCAGCCAGCAGAAGCAGAGCTACAAATTATCTGTGAAAGATCAACGAAGGAAGAAATAAAGAAAGCCATAAAGCTTCTAAGAGATGGAAAAGCGGCTGGACCAGATGGCATTCCAGCAGAGGCCATCAAAGCAGATATCAACACAGCTACAGAGCTGTTATATAAATTACTTGGTACAGTCTGGGAAAAGGAAGAGATACCAGCAGAATGGAAGGAAGGTTATCTGATTAAGTTGCCTAAGAAGGGAAATTTACAAGAGTGCACAAATTATAGAGGAATAATGTTACTATCAGTGCCAGGAAAAGTATTAAACAGAATTATCCTCGAGAGATTAAAAGAGTCCATGGACAAGAAACTGAGAGATGAACAAGCAGGTTTTCAATAAAACAGATCCTGTACACACCAGGTAGCCACTTTGAGAAAAATAGTTGAACAAAGTCTGGAATGGAATTCCAATACATTGGATTTGTGGACTACGAAAAGGCATTTGACAGTGTAGACAGACAATCACTTTGGAAAGTGATGAGGCATTATGGTGTTCCCCTAAAGATCATTAATTTAATAAAGAAAACATATGAAGACATGACATGCAGAGTTCTTCATGAAGAACAGCTTACAGAACCGTTTGGGATAAGAACATGAGTGCGACAGGGATGCCTCTTGTCTCCATTTCTTTTCTTACTAGCAATAGACTGGGTTATGAGAGCATCGACAACACACAACAGAAATGGAATCCAGTGGACTCTGACTAAGCAGTTGGATGATCTGGATTTTGCTGATGACTTGGCTCTTCTGTCCCATAACCGTAATCAGATGCAGGACAAATTGAAAACACTCGATGAGAGGTCACAGAAATTGGATCTGAAAATACACAGGGAAAAGACAAAAATAATTAGAATAAATGCAGGTAATGATAACAGGGTTGAACTTGAAGAAACACCACTACATACAAGATGTAGAATCATACACATATCTTGGCAGCAATATAGACAAAGTTGGAGGGGCAGACAGTGATATCAAAATAAGAATACAAAAAGCAAGAGGAGCTTTCATTGCATTGGGAAATATATGGAGATCAAGAGAAATCGGATCCAACACGAAAATAAGAATCTTCAACTCAAATGTGAAGTCAGTACTATTATATGGCTCTGAAACTTGGAGAACAACAAAGACAACAACCAAAAAGCTACAGACTTTCATAAATATTTGCTTGCATAGAATAGGAGGATTAAAATGGTATGACAAGGTTACCAACATGGAACTGATGACAAGAACTAGTCAAGTGCCAGTGGAACAAGAGATGAAAAGAAGACGATGGTGATGGATAGGACACACACTGAGGAAACCTGTTGATAGCATTACAAGGCAGTTATTGTTCTGGAACCCCCAGGGCAAGAGAGGCAGAGGTAGATCAAGAAGCACATGGAGCTGGAAACAGGTGAAAATGATGAGAACGTGGAAAGAACTTGAGATGATGGCACGTGACAGGAGGACTTGGCATGTGTTTGTTGAAGGCCTATGCTCCCTTAGGAGTGGAGTGTTATGATGATGATGGAATACATCCATTTGCTTCACACATAACACAGAAAATGTGCTGTAGCTTGAACATAAATATATCCTATGTAATTCTTGTTGGTTATTGAGGAGACTGAGATAAAAAAAAAAAGGCCTACTGTTCCCTCAGGCATGTTGTAAGAGGCAACTAGAAAGTGGATCTATCAATCTCATTTTGTAAAACAAATTGATAAAGAAACCACCACTATAAGAATACTGGGGGTGGGGGGTACTTTGACCCAGGTTTCCTGCATCTGGGATCAGCTGTAGTGGTGGCTCCAAGCTCTGTAAGGGGTGAAAAAAGAAATGAATGAATGTATATGTGCTTTCTTTGTCTATTTCTTTTCATCATCATGTAGCATGTCCTTTGCAGAACGTCGCTCTCATCACAGCGCGCCTGAAAGACTCCCGATCTCTAGCCAGCCCTCCTGCCTCCTCCATTGTCATGTTCAAGGTGTCTTCAATGTCCTGTGTCCACCGTCATCTTGGTCGGCCCCTGCCTCGTCTTCCAGGTATCATACCCTCCATCACTGCTCTCTCTAAGCCACTATGACGTTTAATGTGGCCAAAATATTTCAGTTTCTGGGACATGATATTGTTTATGAGCCAGTTTTCCTCAATGTTCAGGTCGTGTTGGATGTTTATATTTTTCTTCTTCTTGGTCCAAGATATTCTGAGAATTTTTCTGTAACACTTTGCTTGAAAGATTCGATTTTTTTCTTTAATGTTTGAGTAATGGTCCATGATTCACATCCATATGTTGCTACCAGAAAGATGCACGTTCTCAGAAGTTTTACTTTTATTAATTTGCTGGTGTTATGCCATAGGTTGTTCATTTTATTTAATCTCTGCATTGATATGGCCAGTCTCCTTCTGACCTCTTTTGAGCAGTCTCCATTGTTGTTAATTATAGAGTCTAGATATTCAAAATTTGTGACATTTTCAATTTCCTCATCATTGATGGTAATTTTTGGTTGGCATCTTGTTTTGTCTGTGGACATTATTTTTTTTTTTTTTTTTTTTCAGAAAAAGGTTCTGATCCTCACTGTGTCTTTTGACAGACAGGATTAACTGTTCTAGTCCCTTGGCACTATTTGAAAGAATAACTGTGTCATCTGTGTACCTGAGTTCTGGGATCGCATTTCCCCCAATTGTGAACGGATCGCAATGTTCACATTCTTGGTCACTCCGAACATTTCTCATTATATTTTCTGCATAGATGTTAAACAAGTATGGAGAGAGGATACAACGCTGTCTTACTCCCCTTTTCACCTCAAACCATCCTGATGTTTCCCCCGCTACTCTGACAGCTGCTTGTTGTTCATGGTATAGTGTTTCAATTAGATGGATCAAATTCGCCGGAAACCCCATGTCTCTCATGATGTTCCACAATTTCTGATGTTGTACGCAGTCGAAGGCCTTGGTGTAATCTACAAAACAGGCATGAAGATCTACATTGTATTCTCTGCATTTCTCGAGGATGTCTCTCACATTAAAAATGTGATCTCTCGTACCTCTGCCTTGTCTAAAACCCGCCTGTACTTCATGTTCTTACTTTCTTTCTATCCTCTTCATGATAATCCGCAAGAGGATTTTGCTGGCATGACTTATTAAAGCAATAGTACGATAGTTGGTACACAGTTTTAAATTGCCTTTCTTTGGGAGAGGGATATACACAGATCTTTTCCATGCTTTGGGCCAGATTGCACTGTTCCAGATCTTCACACATAGTGCATGATAAACGAGGACACTGGCCTCTCCTCCTGCTTGGATTAGTTCAGTTGGTATATCATCGCATCCTGGTGATTTCCCTTTCTTCAGGATTTTGATTGCTGCACGTACTTCATCTAATATAGGTTCTGGCTCTCTCTCTTCACTTTCAATCGTCATGTCTGGGGTCTTTGTACTATCTTCATACATTTCTCTACAGTACTCCTTCCATCTCTCCAATATATCCTTACTTTCTGTTAATATGTTACCATTTTTATCATTGATTACATGTAATGATGGTCTAAAATCATCTGTTAGCGTTCTGATTTCCTTGAACATATCCCCATCTTTTCCCTGAGATTGCAGATCTTCTATTCTATTGCAGGTGTTCGTTATGTACTGTTTCTTGTCTTTCCTAATCTCTCTCCTGATGTTTCTTGTGCAGTTTTTGTATTTGTCACTGTTCCGTTCTACCCCTGTTTGCTTCAGTTTTCTTCTTTCTTCTATGAGCCTCAATGTTTCCTCCATGATGTATATCTGCTTCTTATGCACTTTTCTAGGGATCATGTTTTCTGCTGATGTGATGAGAATATCTCTCGCATGTGTGGCTAGCTCATCCGGTGTCATATCCTCTTGTACAACCATCAGTGCTTCAAATTTGTTTTGTACTTCTATATTTCTTTTACAGGCTTAAATAACACGTTTTATTTTTCATAGGTTACCGGATCAGTATATCAACAAATTTAAACTTTAATACACATAATTAATACATTAACTACTGCAGGCCGCTGTCAGCGTCTTGGGAGTTTCTCTACTGTGGCCATCCGCCGCTGATAGTGCCAGACCTTATTCATTGTAATAAATCTAATAAAAAATGTTCTGAAACACTTTCTGATCTAGTCCAAGATTTTAATATACCACAGGAAGTCCTTTTTAAAACATAGATTGTTGTTTAGTTTGTAAAATTAATATTATATTCATATTTTTCTTCTTTTTACGTTAGTTACCAAACTATGTGAAATTATTTATCATGGCAACTAGCAATAGGGTAAAAAAAAAATAAAACTCTTGTATGCCTCGTCTAACTCAACTGCTTAGCAGGCTAAAACATGTTCCAAAAGTTTTTCCATAGGTCTAGCTATGATGAAGACAGTGAAAACATCTTGGACAGTGTTTTAAATATTAATTTTGATAGCAACAATAAGTATATTAGTGATGATACAAGCAGTAATGACAATGAAGATACTGCTAGTCACAGCACATTTGTATTACATTGGTTGTCCCAAAAGGCTCTATTTTCAACAAAAGAACCATTTTAGACTGTGTCGTACACATGATACTTCAAGCAAAACACACAAAAGTCATGACATACTGCACATAAGCTATAGATACTGTTTTTTCAAATGTGTAATTTTTTTCAAAATCTTTAAGATTTCTTTTCTCAAGTGGGGTAAATGTGATTACCACAGTTACTGAAACTGTAAATTTTAGTCATATTGTGTGTTCTTTGACTTTGTTTCTTATTATTGGATATACAGCCTGATAATCACATAGACAATGGCATTACACACCTTAGAAAATATAAATTTGATGGTAGGTTGAGAAGTTTAGACACATTTTTATGCTTATTTCTAAAATCTACATTAACTTACAAATATAACATTCTTTTAGCTTGTTGTAAAAGTAAATGAATTTATCTTCAAAATCTCACCAAAATCTGTTAAAAATTAAGAAAACTGCAGCTTAATGTGTACATACACATTGAGGGTGAAAAGTGAACAAAAATGAATTATGCCAAAGCGTGTTTTTCAATTCAGTAGTTAATCTTATTGAAAAAAATATTTCTTAGCTCAAACAACTTGACAACTGAAAATCAAAAGTATACACTCACTCCTTTCTGGCTGACAGGGGCAGTGCTTCCCATACCATGTCATTTAGGTGTCTGTTAAAACACAACAACAAAAAACATCAAGGGAATTTAGATTAAGGAAATGCATAATATGCATATTTGTTTACTGGCAAAATATATAACAGAGAATTTAAATTAAGACTGGTGGAATACAGACAGAAATACATACTAAATATAGATAATAACATCAACACTTGATACAACAAAATAGGATAAAATTATAATGGGATTGGTGCTTTTAATAAAAAAAAAGCTAACATTGTTTCTCAGAGTGTCTAACGTGTCATTGACAGCAAAGCAGCATATTATAAAATTGATCAAAGCATTGACTTATGATACCAATGTCAAACATGACATTTACCTGCCAAATGATATTTCAGAATAAAGTAGCTAAAATGACATGAGTGAAGTAAATACGTGTTTAAAAAAATCTTTCATTTGGCCTGACGTTCAACAACTATCCTTCTCTAAGAATATGCGCGCTCAAGTTTTCGGGAACGTCGATATGTCTCTTTTTGCAGATTTGTTGTTGAAAGTAGCAAACGGAGATTTGCCTGTACATGGAGGGGAAATCAGTTATCCAAGCATTAATCACTTCTGTTTATCCATACATAATAAATTTAGGAAGTAAATCTCCATTATGGTTTAAGGAACGCGCTATTTTGGCACCTAAAAATGATACTGTAACTAAAATAAATAATCGTATATTACATCAGTTTGACTCTCCTTCCTGTACATACAAGTCCGTTGATACCACCTTGGACGAACAAGACTTCATACATTACCCAGTCGAGTTTTTAAACTCTTTAAATCCTTCAGGGTTATTGTGTCACGAACTACGTTTAAAAGTTGGTGTACCAATCATTTTACTCCGCAATCATAGCCCGCCCAAACTGTATAATGGCACTAGCCGTTCAATTTTAAGAGACTCCAATTCCCTATAAAAGTCTGTTTTTCAATGACCATTAATAAAGCACAAGGTCAAACGCTTCACGTGGCCAGCGTCAACTTGAGCGATGAGTGCTTCTCACATGGCCAACTGTCTGTGGCATTTTCCCGTGTTAGCACACCGAAACACTTATACGTATTGTCGCCAAGTGACTGTTCTTCTAATATCGTCTACAAAGAAGCCTTTACTTAAATTTTTTGTGTTAGAAGCACATTTCAATGCAATGGTACAATTAAAACCAAAAAAAAGTTAAACCTTCCTAAAACTATTCACACCAAACCCGACTTGCACCCATTCTGACATGGACCCAGGCTAGGCCGAATATGACCGCTAGTATCACCATAAGGGAGTGATATTAGAATCTTTAGACTATAAACTGCTTAACTTTCTTTAGAAAGCCTATGTTGCTTGCAGAACTGGACAGCTGCATGATAGTAACTTTCTCCAAGCCAGAAACACTCATCTGGATGTACACTGTCTTGCCTGTAAGGAAAAGAAAGCATCTGTATATATCATCATTAATGAAAAGAATGCTAACAATGTTTGTTTTTTTTTAAAATTTAATGGCCAGAATAAAATGATGCAGGGGCTGTGATATAAAATTGTTTTTACAATGCATTCTGTATGTGTTATATGTTTTCCATGTCTGCACAACAGAGTTCTTGTGGTTTTGACCACAGTCTTTCTCCTAAATCGTGGTACATGTATTCCTAAAATAACTGTATTGTGGAATTTCGTGCAATACAAATAACAGTAAGTGAACTAGAGTTACGTCAAACTTAAAAAAAGTCATGATTCTAAAAGATGCAAAAACAATTACGAGACATGTTGTCATAAAAGAAATGTTAGTTATTTAGTCAATTTATGGTCCATTAGATCATTATCACTGCTCCACATGTCATTTAGGTAAGGTTACTCCATGTCTTCATATTTAATACATCCATATAATTTTCACTACAAATATCTAATGACGGTCGCCTGCAATGAAATGACCACAGTAGTGATAGTACCGTCTGTAATACATGTAACAGAAACAACACACTATAATTAATAACCTGTCAATGTTGATGGGTTATTCATTCATAACCCTCCACTCCCAAAGGAGCATAGGCCTTCAACAAACACATGCCAAGTCCTCCTGTCACGCGCCATCATCTCAAGTTCTTTCCATGTTCTCCTCATCATTTTCACCTCTGTTTCCAACTCTCTTCTCCATGTACTTCTTGGTCTTCCTCTGCCTCTCTTGCCCTGGGGGTTCCAGAACAAGGACTGCCTTGTAATGCTATCAACAGGTTTCCTCAGTGTGTGTCCTATCCATTGCCATCGTCTTCTTCTCATTTCTTTGATGGGTTATTGCTAGTATATAAATAACTAGCAATAACCCGTCAATAATGACGGAAGTAAATCAAAAACTGTAATATATTTTTTTAATTCAATATAAAAGTTCTTTGATGACAATATTTTTTGTGAAAGTGCGTGGATTTGTGCCGCTTCATGTTGTCATCATATTGCTGCTTCTTCTAGGGTTTTGCTGGCTCGTTGTGATTGACGTGATAGTCTCTTCCTCTCTTAGCATCTGCAGCTTGTTTTGCAGCCATCTTATCATTTTGATCCATAATAATAAGTCTGCAATACTTTAAATTAAAATTTTGTCTTGAAGAAACAATCAAATACTTACATTTTAAGGTTATTTTTAACAAAATGATGAGTTAAATCCGTTTACAGATTGAAACTGGGTTCTACAATCAAAAACTTACATTTTATTCATATATTACTGTCACTCACTTTGTGTTGCACAATTCACCGACTTTTCTTCGTTGATTGTTACTATTTTCGGGAGAGTACATATAAGGGAAACAATACAATTAATGTCTAACTTTCAACCACAGTTGCATCCCTTAGATGTGACCGACATACAAACAGCGAGAATTATGGAGTTTGATAACACATACAATATCACAAAATTTTCTTTTTGTCAGTATAAGCACTTACTTTGTGCCATCAAAGAACTTTACAGAAAACGCATCATCCTGACACTTAGTAACAGTGCCTGGCAGGAAAATGTGTAGAACTGGATCTGCACAGGCCAAAACACGATTGTTTCGTTGTATTTTTGGACACCTGCTGAAGGCACCAAATATGTGGATTGCTTGCTGAGTACTTCTGGTTCCATTAGCCCACTGAATATTATACTCTCTGCCATCACCATGTTTACCCACCACCGTACCTGAATGAACAATGCTTAAATATGTAATGATTAATACCAAAGCTAAACAGATTATGAATTCAGTGCAAGAGGTCTCAGATAGTATAGTCTTAAACAGCATTATTTTGTTAAATATAAGTGTCCAATGTAGTCACTACATAAACAAGAAGATCACAATATGCTGGATTAGAAGCTTAAAAAAGGAGTTGATATCATAGTAAAGATAACTAGCACCCATGTATTGCTGGAGCCCTGAAAGGATAAAAAAGATAAATAACACTATCCTACCATGCATGTCCTCAGGTGACAAAGGAGGGTAGGTATGTGGTGGGCTATCTCATCCTATAATAAGCTTAAGCCACAGAAACATGAAGAAGATGCCCAGAGCAAGTAATTCAACTCAGCCCTCCAGGTTGGAAGGGTGCCTTCCAGCACTGAGGATTATGTCGCAGAATTAAAAACCTGAAATGAGTATGGACTACCTATTCAACTCCTTTCACCTAGGAGAACAAACAGATTGGCAAAATGAATATTTGAACACAAAAAGAACAAGGAAGAACTACACAAGTGGCAGCAGAAATGAGAAACTACAAAATTGATATCCTGATATTGTAGAAAACAAGTGAAAAGGAATAGAAAAGAAGTAAATGAACACTGCAAAAATAGTGCAATCTTCAAGACATGAGGCAGATGGCACATTTTCTAGTGAAGATATGGCATAAATGGCATAAATGCTGTCAAAGGAGGTGTAGAAGGCAATTATTGAGGTGCAAACAATGAGACCCAGACTAATAGCAACATTAAAATCTGCCAACAGGAAAATTTAACCTAGATACAAGATCCATCGGTTATATTTGAAAACGTGTCCAAATATGTAAAGATACTGGTCTGTTATATTAATACTCACAAAAATGACAAATTGTTTAGCAATGTAACAGAGATGGGCAGAACATTTTTGAAGAACTCTACAAGATCTCCAAACATCAGGCCAACAGAAAAAGAGTTGTAAGTTAACCATGAAAAACAAATTAAGGAAGGGAAAAAAAAAGCCATTAAAGCTTCTAAGGGTTTGGAAAACTGTGGTCTAAAGGGCAGTCCAGCAGAGGACATCCAAATAGACATTGACACTTCTACAGATAGATTATACAAACTATGTAGATGTCTTGGATTTGTGAAATACCAGCTGTAGGAAGGAAGGGAAATCCGATCAAGTTGCCAAAGTTAGGAAAAGGGTACAAATCACAAAGGAATAATGTTACTTCCATGATCAGGGAAAATTTCCCCATATGTGCTTGAGCTTAATAAAGAAAACATGTGAAGTGTATAATTCTTCAAGAAGGATATCTTAAAGATGAAGAACATCTTACATATCTCCCTTTGAGGTATGAATAGAACTGAAGCAGGGATGCATTTTGTTACGGACTATAGACTGGGTTGTGAAAACATCAACCACAAGAAATGGAAATCAGTGGACTTTGAACAAAACAGCTCAGTGACCTAGATTTGGCTTCTATCCCATGGACACCTGACATTGTACTGGGAAAAAATGGATACTCATGTAAAATCAGTCTCAGGTTAAACATATTAACCGGAGATTTCGCCTCGAGTAATAGCGGGTGTACATTTAAAAAAAAAAAAAAAGGTGAACATACAAGGGAAGCTTATCACTCACTGGTACATCAGAAAGGGGTAGTGCATTTTTACCTCTCATATTCTGAGAGAAGTTAGAACAAAAATAACTAGACAATGATAAAAAAAACAAAGAAAAAAAAGGATACAATGAGAGTAGATCATGGACAGCTTAATAACATAGCATGCTCTTCAGTAGTTTTGAAGTTAGCATCTCCCACTATATGGCTTGGAAAATAGTCACCAAAGAACAGACAAACAGCATTAGAGATCAGAACTGGTGCAGAGGCATGACAATCTATGCCAGTCAGAGAGGAGTATTTGAAGAACAGAATCAATTTACAGACTAATAAATTACTGATAAACTTTCATAATGGGTGTGTGCATAGAAAAGAAGGATTCTGGTATGGCAAGATCACCAATGTGAAACTGATGATAAGAACTAGTCAAGCATCAGCGGAACAAGAGGTGAGAAGAATACACTGGCTTGAATAGGACACACAGTGAGGAAACTTGCTGCAAACATTATAAGGCAGTTTTTGTTCTGGAATTTCCATTTTAAGAGTGATAGAGGATGACCAAAAAAACACACGGAGAAGGGAACTGGAGACAGACATGAAAGAAATATGTAAAGACTTTGAATAGATGGCACAGAACAAGAAGGTTTGGACTGAATGTATTGAAGGAATAAGCTCCTTAGGTAGCTGAAGTATGATGATGATGATAAACTGGATAACAGATGAGAAATAAACAACATGAATTTTAAACAGAAAAGAAAGACACAACACAAATAAAAAGAATAATAACAACAGATAGAGAATTAACCTGGAAAGTAGGTGCCTGCTTCCTCACACCTTGCAATGACAGCACTTTGTACCAGGTCATCCTCTTTCTTGTTGATATACTTAACATCCAGTTTGTATTTCTGATAGGGGATAAGGTAGACCTCTTGCTGATCAGATGAGCTAACTTGATTGTCATAAAATTTCACCTTAACCTCGTCATCCTCTGTCTCCTCAATAATTCCAGGGGCATAACTGAGGTTGTATTTTGGATGAAGTGCAATGACATGGTCACCAGCCTGCACACAATTTTTTTAATGATACCATGAGAATATATTACAAAACAACTACAAATAATTAAATTAATTTTTAGATGCAGTAAGATTTTAAGATTATTTTTTTTTAATCCATGAGAACGCTCAATACATACAGAAAAAAAACAGTACGGTAATCATCATCATAGTTTTCTTATGCTCCTTACGGAGCATGGAGACACCACTACAGCTGCTTGCTTACAGGAAGACTACACCAAAACATTCATGCAGTGGTTGTTTCTGTGGCAGTATGGTTTACATAAAGAGCAACGAGCTCAGCAACCTAGTTAATCATCCTCAACAACAACAACAACACGATGAGGTCTCTTCAAATCGGCATTGGCTGCTAAAGAGTGATGAGCTCAGCATACTACTTACTTAGTCGTTCCCCTTCTACCGTGAGGTGTAGAGGTTTGGAAGAGAGAGCGCCAGACTAGCCTGGTTCCATTCTAGTCCTTGGTCCTTCAAAGATTGTCTAATGTTGTCCTCCCAGCGGACTCTGGGTCATCCTGGGGGTCTGGATCCCTGGCTCTTTGTTTCCCATGCTTGTCATGGTAGCCGATCTTCTCCCATTCTGCAGACATGGCCAAACCATCTTAGTTGGGACTGTTCTATTTGGGTCTGCAGGGGGTGGGATTTTAGGCCTTGACGTATCGTCTGGTTGCGGACCATGTCTCTTCTTGTTACTTCAACCACCTTCCTCAGATACCTCATTTCTGAGGTTTGGATCTAGCTTTTGTGGGTTGTAGTCATTGCCCATGACTCGCATCCATGTGTCAAGACTGGGACATAGGTGGAGCGGTATACAGCCATCTTCATTTTCTTACCAACCTCTCTCTTGCTGAGGAATCCTCGATTTATGGCCTGAAAAAGTCTCCCAGCTGCTGCTTTTCGAGTGGCCAACTCTTCTTTGATGCCCCCCTTTCGGTCTATAATAGCACCGAGATATTTAAAGTGGTCAACCTGCTCCAGGACCTGTTCTCCCAGCTTAATCTGATGTCTTCTTTCTTCTCGTGATATCACCATGGATTTTGTTTTAGAGCTGCTTATGACCATCCCTCTCTTCTCCAGCTCTTCCTTCCAGACTTGCAGGTTGGATTGGAGATGTGCCTCTGATTTAGCAATCAGGGTAACATCATCAGCAAATGCCAGCTCTGAAATACATACCTGTCTCATTTTCCAGTACCCCACTGAATACTTTATTGTTCTCTCCTTACAGGCCTTGATAACATCGTCTATGAGGAGTATGAAAAGATAAGGTGACAGGATATCACCTTGTCTTACACCAGTGGTGGTCCTGAACTCTTCTGACTTATGGTTTGCTGTCCTCACATAATTTCTGCAAGACTTGTAGAAGCTCTGTATAGCATGAATCAGAGGTGCTGGAATGTTCTTCCTTGCCAAACAGTCCCAAAGTTTGCTCCAGGGGACCCTGTCAAACGCCTTTTCCAGATCTATGAAACAAAGATGGATCTCACTCTCATACTCAAGGGCCTTTTCACTCAGCTGTCTGAGTGTTAAGATTAGGTCTTGAGTACTTCAGTTTGCTCGGAATCCGCATTGGAACTCATCCAATTGTGGCTCAGCTAGGCGTCGGAGTCTCTGCTCTAGGATTCTAGAGTAGATTTTACCAGGGACACTGAGAAGGGATATGCCTCTATAGTTTCCACATTGTCGATTGTCACCCTTTTTGAAAATTGGTGTTATGATGGCAATCTCCCAATCCTTTGGTATGGTCTTGTTGCACCACGCTGCCTGTAGGACCCTTAAGAGTAATAGGTCGCCTGATGCTCCCATGTACTTAACCATTTCTGGTGTTATACCATCATGCCCTGCTGCTTTGCCCATCTTGATGTTCTCCAGTACTGCCTTCAGTTCTTCCATCTTTATGCCATCTTCATCATCATTGGTTTCCTCTTCTGTGCTAGTGGTTATCATTTCTGATGCTTGACCTTGCTCACCATCAAGGAGTTCTGAGAAATATTCTTTCCATCTTTCCATTAATTCCTTCGGGGCAGTAAGCAATTTGCCTTGCTTGTCCTTTATAAATTTGAGAGGGCATTGTTTTTCCTTCTTCATGTTCTTTAGGGTGTTACAGAACAATTTTTGGTTTTCTTGCGCATCTTTTTCTAGCTTTTCTCCAAATTCTTCCCAGTACTTCTGTTTTGCTGCTAGCACCTTGTTCTTTGCTTCTGTTCTGAGTATCACATATTCTCTATATTTCTCTATTTGTCCTGCTGTGTTTTTAGCTCCTAAGTATTGTTTCCATGCCATTTTCTTCTCTCTTATTTTCTCTTTGACTTCCTCTGTCCACCAAGGTGTCCTCTTTCTCTTGTTCCCAAGTCGGACTTCACCACATGCCTCTGCAGCAGCTGTCTTTATGATGTCCTTGAATTTAAGCAAGAGGGTTTCCAAGTCATCAGGTTGTTAATCTGTGTTTCTCACCGCTGTAGCAATAAGCCCCTGATATCTGGTCTTAATTTCTGGCTCTCTCAGCTTGTAGGTCTTAATGCTCATTTCTCCCGTTTGTTTACTTGGTTTCTTGCGTGATGTTGGGCAGTTCCTAGGCTGAGCAACTCTTTCAGTTGTTCTTTTGATTGTAAGCAGGTAGTGATCACTTCCAATCTCTGGCCCCCTCCAGACTCTAGCATCACGGACATATTTGAATGAGCTTGTCCTAACAATGGCATAGTCGATCACTGACTTCTCATTCTTTGTTGGTTCACATCTAGTGTATGCATGTATGCGCTTATGGGGGAATTTGTGTTTGTAATGATCAGATTCTGCTCACTGCAGAATCTAAGGAGTCGCTTTCCATTGTCATTAAGAGTATCTCCTCCATATCTTCCGATAACTCCACCCCATCTAGCATGGTCATTTCCAACTCCAGCATTGAAATCTCCGAGCATGATAATTTCATCTAGGCAGTCATCCACTGTCCTTTGAAGCAGCTCGAAGAATTCCTCCTTGACCTCTGCTCTCTCATCCTCATTTGGCCCATACACTATGACCAGGTTGACTATGGTTTCTCCTTCTTTTAGGTTTACAACCATAATGCGCTCTGAGACAAAAGTCCATCCCTTGATACTATCTTTTTGATTTTGGGCCACAATGCAACCTACGCTCCCTTTAGCTCTTTCAGATGTGGGTACACCACTGTAGAGCAGCGTGTTGCCATCAAGATCCATGACTCCTTGTCCCTTTTTCTTTGTTTCCGTTATAGCCAGGATTTCTAATTTTGCTTTCCTCATCTCTTCCACCAGCTCCTATTCTTTCCCATTTATACTTCTTGTGTTCCAAGTTCCATAAGTCGTAGTCCGTTCCAGTTCGTCGCCTTTAGAATCAGTCCGGTTTTCTCTCTTGTAGTTTGCGTAATCATGTTTTAAAGCAAACAGGTGATTGGCCTGTTGTGCCTTTGCATGGTGGAGGGGCTGCCTCCTTACGGCCTCCATGCAGGCCGCCCTCCTCCTTTTTCAGCCGGGCTTGGGACCGGCCTAGGCAGAGTTGACGAGCTCAGCAACCCTAGTTAATCATCATCATCAACAACACGTTGCGGTTTCATCAAATCGGCATTGGCTGCTAAAGAGCGACAAGCTCAGCAGCCCTAGTTAATCATCATCAACAACATGATGAGGCTGAGAGCCCCATGCACAACCTTATATTAGTCCCATCTTATGACATGCCTGAAAAAAAGCAGTAATCCTATTATTTCTTTGCCTACTCAGAGACCACAGGAAACTATATGAGGTAGTAAGCTAATACTGGGAAATAAATGTTAAAACTAAGAAATTTGTCAAAAAAATGTATGGTTTCCATAGGAAACATGAAAACATTGAAATCATTCAAAAATGGAAAGCTTATTCAGTTCAGGCTTGGAAAAATAAAACATACTTGTTAGAATCAATTTAATGGTAAATTTAAAACAACAAAAAAATGTTATTTGGCTCTCCCAAGAAATTAATATCTTGTTAGATAACCAACAATAATATTTGCAACTTTTAACCAACATAAACAAAAGTTACTCAAACATTTTTAAAATGTCAATCTTTCATATACTTCAGCTTATGAGGATCATCGACCTTCAATCAGCTCATGAGGATCACTGACCTTCAATCAGCTCATGAGGATCACCGACCTTCAATCAGCTCATGAGGATCACCGACCTTCAATCAGCTCATGAGGATCACCGACCTTCAATCAGCTCATGAGGATCACCGACCTTCAATCAGCTCATGAGGATCATCGACCTTCAATCAGCTCATGAGGATCACCGACCTTCAATCAGCTCATGAGGATCACTGACCTTCAATCAGCTCATGAGGATCATCGACCTTCAATCAGCTCATGAGGATCACTGACCTTCAATCAGCTCATGAGGATCATCGACCTTCAATCAGCTCATGAGGATCACTGACCTTCAATCAGCTCATGAGGATCACCGACCTTCAATCAGCTCATGAGGATCACCGACCTTCAATCAGCTCATGAGGATCACCGACCTTCAATCAGCTCATGAGGATCATCGACCTTCAATCAGCTCATGAGGATCACTGACCTTCAATCAGCTCATGAGGATCACCGACCTTCAATCAGCTCATGAGGATCACCGACCTTCAATCAATCACCACGACCTTCATTCAGCTCATGAGGATCACCGACCTTCAATCAGCTCATGAGGATCACCGACCTTCAATCAGCTCATGAGGATCATCGACCTTCAATCAGCTCATGAGGATCACCGACTTTCAATCAGCTCATGAGGATCACTGACCTTCAATCAGCTCATGCCAAGCTCTCCCCTGTCTTGTGCCATCCATTCAAGTTTTTTCAGGTCTTCTTTATCCCTTTCAAGCCTGTCTCCAATTCCCTTTTATGTGTGTGTTATTTTTTTTCCCCTGGGGATTCTAGAAATAAGAACTGCCTTGTGATGCTATCAGCAGGTTTTCTCAATGTGTGTCTTATGCACCACCAATAATTTGTCTTCACCGCTTGCTCCAACGGTATTTGTTTGATCCTTTCCATCAGTTTAACACTGGTGAAAATGTTGTAACAAGTACATCCTATTTGTGTGTTAGCATCAATTTATGAACATTTGTAACTTTTAAGACCTGTATAGTTTCAAATAAGGAGGTCCTAGAAAATCTAGGTATGAAAAGAGAACTAATGAGGGAGATCAAAGTTAGGCCGCTAAAATACCTTGGCCACATAAAAAGGCATAACACCTTGCAGAAGACCATAATAGAAGGGAGAGTTGAAGGCAAACATGCAAGGGGAAGACAGCGCTATAAGTGGGAAGATAACATCAATAGATGGACATGAAAGAGTCTATCAGAGTGCACCACCAAGACAAGAGACAGAAGACGTTGGAGATCCATTACAGCCAACCTTCGTTGTGGAGATGGCAGCTGATGATGATGATAGTTTCTGGGAGTCTCTGAAGAGACAAAGAAAGAATAGGACCACTGCACACTCAGACATGTCATACAAGGAGACTAATATGAGGTTGTGCATGGGGCAACATTATCATGTAAAACAAATTACCACATAAACCACCACTACAACAGCATGTGAATGTTTAGTGCAGGATATCTGCCACATAAACCACCACTACAACAGCATGTGAATGTTTAGTGCAGGCTTCCTGCAGGACCAGCTACAGCAGTGGTTCCACACTTTGTAAGGAGAATGATGATGTATCTTCTTAAGAACACCACAAACAGCTAACAAGACCTGTGGATGTTATGAAAGAGACCAGTGTGCAAAGAAAGATTATTACATATATCAAATAAAGCCTGAGCACTACAAGAAAAGAAAACATATTATAAGGACAGACACTACTGCGGTAACAGAAGGTACATGAAGGCACAGAAGATGGTGAACACTTTAACAACATGGCACTAGAAGAAAGTCAACAGCAGGACTGGGAAACAGCCTACAGACTTGAAGCTGTTGAGAGACATGATTAGCCCTGCCAGTAAAATGGACCTTGAAGCAGAAGAATGATATGGGAGATGAAATACTGTTTAACTGGCAATAAAGACTTACTTCAAACACTCTATCTGACTTTTTATTTTCTTTGAAGATATCCTCTCGCCAGATACTTTCAGTGTACCCAGAACTGTCTTTTATCTCATAGCTACAGTTTCCAAGGTAGTGCATCACAATACCTGCGTGATATGAAAGATTTATAATAGTGCACATTAATTAAACAAGACTAGTTCAGTATCAGCCGTATAAAGCAAAAGTGTGACCTGCTTAAATTTATGAAATTTACAATTTATCAACACTAGTAGAGTAATTATGAGGAAAATAATTAAATTTGAAATGTGTAGTTTGTGGGTGTCTCTGGTGAGACATACGTAGAATAGACAAGGGTGTCTCTGGTGAGACATACGTAGAATAGACAAGGGTGTCTCTGGTGAGACATACGTAGAATAGACAAGGGTGTCTCTGGTGAGATATACGTAGAATAGACAAGTCATCAGGGATGACTAACATGAGGTTGTGCATGGTGTTGGCAACCTCATCATGTAGAACAAATTACTACAGAAACCACCACTGAAACAGGACATAAATGCTTTGGTGCAGACCTCATGCAAGGTGGCCAGCTGCTATTGGTGGCTTCATGTTCCACAGAGAGCTAAAAAGGAAATGAATTAATTAATTAACTAAATTAACTACAGTGCAGTTTGGATAAGTAGAAGTTGCTGGGACAATCTAAAATAACTTCTGCTTATCTGAAATTCTGCTTATCAGAAGTTTGCTCAAAGCTGAACATTTTGCAGTCAGAATAAGAGAGAAAGTAAAAAGTATTTATTTTAATCCTTTATTTACAACTGTACATCGTTTGATTAGCATTTTCGCATCTTTTCAACTTTTCAAAAGCAAATTAAAAGCATAAAGTACAGCATCATGTCCTTTGTACCACAGGCGCAAAAACCAAAACATTTAAAACTATATATCCTTTAATCAAACACAGTGCACAAGTTTTTAATCCACAGCATAATCCATAGCAACATCAGCTAGCATACACCAAAATATTAGCATCAAAGCTTAGAAACAGTAACCACAGAAGACAAATACTAAAAAAAAATAGTAATTTTTATATGATGAATGTTTTTAATTTCATGCTGGCCTCATGAAGATTTTTTTAAAAATCAGAACTATCAATGAAATCAAGAAGGTGAAGCATTATTCAAGGTAATAATATTCATTGGAAATTGGAGACCCAGTGCGGATTCCGAGCAAACCGAAGTACTCAAGACCTAATCTTCACACTCAGACAGCTGAGTGAAAAGGCCCTTGAGTATAAGAGTGAGATCCATCTTTGTTTCATAGATCTGGAAAAGGCGTTTGACAGGGTCCCCTGGAGCAAACTTTGGGACTGTTTGGCAAGGAAGAATATTCCAGCACCTCTGATTCATGCTATACAGAGCTTCTACAAGTCTTGCAGAAATTATGTGAGGACAGCAAACCATAAGTCAGAAGAGTTCAAGACCACCACTGGTGTAAGACAAGGTGATATCCTATCACCTTACCTCTTCATACTCCTTATGGATGATGTCATCAAGGCATGTAAGGAGAGAACAAGAAATTATTCAGTGGGGTACTGGAAGATGAGACAGGTCTATATTTCGGAGCTGGCATTTGCTGATGATGTTGCCCTGATTGCTAAATCAGAGGCACATCTCCAATCCAACCTGCAAGTCTGGAAGGAAGAGCTGGAGAAGAGAGGGATGGTCATAAGCAGCTCTAAAACAAAATCCATGGTGATATCACGAGAAGAAAGAAAACATCAGATTAAGTTGGGAGAACAGGTCCTGGAGCAGGTCGACCACTTTAAATATCTCGGAGCTATTATAGACCGAAAGGGAGGCATCAAAGAAGAGTTGGCCACTCGAAAAGCAGCGGCTGGGAGACTTTTTCAGGCCATAAATCGTGGATTCCTCAGCAAGAAAGAGGTTGGTAAGAAAACGAAGATGGCTGTATACCGCTCCACCTATGTCCCAGTCTTGACATATGGATGCGAGTCGTGGGCAATGACTACAACCCACAAAAGCCAGATCCAAACCTCAGAAATGAGGTATCTGAGGAAAGTGGTTGAAGTAACAAGAAGAGACATGGTCCGCAACCAGACGATCCGTCAAGGCCTAAAATCCCATCCGCTGCAGACCCAAATAGAACAGTCCCAACTAAGATGGTTTGGCCATGTCTGCAGAATGGGAGAAGATCCATCGGCTACCACGACAAGCATGGGAAACAAAGAGCCAGGGATCCAGACCTCCAGGACGACCCAGAGTCCGCTGGGAGGACAACATTAGACAATCTTTGAAGGACCGAGGACTAGAATGGAACCAGGCCAGGAAGAAGACAGCTGATAGAATGGTCTGGCGCTCTCTCTTCCAAACCTCTACACCTCACGGTAGAAGGGGAACGACTAAGTAAGTAAGTAAGGAAATTGGAGACATGAACTTAAAGGGATAAAGACCTGGAAAGATACTGGAAGGATTGGTACGTATTTGTTGCTGGCCTCTGTGTAGGGAGATGAAGGGTAATGATGACTGACATTCATAGACAACACACAAAACAAAAGCAAGTTAATTTTCACTTCCATGTAAATTTTTTTTTATTAACTGGTGATCTCGCTTTGAATCTTTGTACTGTTCATATGTTTGTCCAAAATATTCTCTAGGACTTTCACTCGTAAAGTAAAGGTTCTCTATGACCATATCATAAATTTCCATAATGCATGTGCTAACAAGGCACGATACAAGTACTATCGATTGTATTTGGCTTGGCACTTTGTATACTCTCGAAGCGTTTACTACATTAACAATATTCTTTCATCACTGAGTCTGGTGCCCTTTTCCCATTCACAACCATTTGTAAACTGGCAGAACTGAAGTCTGCAGCCCAATCATCATTTATGAATCGCGTATTCACCAAAACTTAAAAAAAGAAACTACATGCGGCCACAGATACTTAATTTTTTAATTGAACTTGATCTTCAGAAGAGGTGCAAAGACAAAACTTCTGCTTAACTTACTTACTTACTTAGTCGTTCCCCTTCTACCGTGAGGTGTAGAGGTTTGGAAGAGAGAGCGCCAGACTATCCTATCGGCTGTCTTCCTCCTGGCCTGGTTCCATTCTAGTCCTCGATCCACTTCTGCTTAAGCAAGTCCTAATTTGAGTTGGGACTGAGCAATTACCTTGACTTATCTGAAAATTTGAGATATCAGAGGTCAACTAAACTGGAGTTTTTTTAACAAAGCCAAAGAAGACTTGGCCGAGAAGTGCAAAATTGCTTCGACTTATCCTAAAATCGGCTTAAGCGAGTTCCACTAAAGTGGACTGCACTGTATATAGCACGTATACGTGGTGAAAATTGAAGGAAATATTTGTTGAAGCCAAGAGTGTACAAAGAGAAATATCTACGGTATCTATTTATTTGAAGCTGACTTATATAGAGACTGTTCATTTTTCATTTTAAATGACTAGTTTTGGGAACCTTTTAAAATTTCAGTTCAGCTGAGTAGTGTTAAAATTGTTGTTTTATCATTGCATCTAATAAGGAAAGTGTCATTTCATTATGTTTAGCTGTTTTTTACCCTTATATCTACCAATTAAACTAATTGCTGTGTTATCCTTCTGCTCAATTAATTAAGCCCCGTGTAGTTCCCATTGGTCTCTGAAGAGGCAAGGAAAGAATAGGATTACTGCACCTTCAGGCACGCCATAAAAGGTGACTAATATGAGGTTGTGCATGAGGTTGGCAACCTCACATTGTAAAACAGGTTGCCACAACAGAAACCCTCACTGCAGAGCATGAGAATGCTTTGTGGAGGCTTCTTGCAAGGGGGACCATCCAAATTGGTCGCTCCATGCTCTGTATGGAGCACAAAAGAAAATTATGATGAGTTAATTAACTTGACATGATAAACTTTTCCTTTTTGAGCAGATGTTGTTATTAACTCTTACTATCCGGCAAGCCCCGAGAAGTGGCGCGGGTTTAGTACCAATTTTACGGCTCGCCAGTTCAACTGGCGCGCGACGGTAACGATAGCTAAACTAGCACGTAAAAACGCGGTTTTAGCTCACGTATAGTAAGAGTTAATAAATAACTGATTAAAAAAATATGCTATATAAATCAGCCAAAGAAAAAACATTATATCAATGTATTGATTTGAAACCAAAAAAAAAATGAAATTCAATTCTAAAACTGACTGTCTTTTTATCTATCAATCCATCCATCCAATCATTATCCATCTATCCATCAATCTGTTCATTCATCCATCCCTCCTAACCGCCAGTTCATCCTGCTTTCTGTCATTCTATCTATCTACTTAAACTACTACCGAAATGGAAATGTTAACTGATTATAAGGAGCCAAACTACTGCCATTAAAATATATCTATCATCACAGAAGTCCCAGAAATAAGAAAGAAAGGCCACCAGACCCCTACACAAGTAAAAACCTTGGCTCCGGGGATTATTGAAGAAAAGTACAACCCGAAGGAGCGGACACACGTATACACAAATGGATCAGAAGAGGAGGCAATAAAGAATGGTGGTGGAGGCATTTTTATAAGATTCATAAACAGGAAGATCATCCATAAGGCCTTCCCAACTGGAAAGATATCCTCCGATTTCAGGGCAGAAGCTATGGCACTACTAAACGCTATGAAAATCCTCACCATATCAAAACAGCAGCCACCAGCTAAGATAGTAATCTTCACTGACTGTAGATCATTATGGAATCAATACAGAACACCAGAAATGAAAGCATGATGCATCAGGTCAGATCTGAGCTTAACATTATCCAAAGGTCATCAACCATTGCCCTTCAGTGATTACCCTCCCATTGTGGAATCACTGGAAATGAGAGAGCAGATGTTCCATCTAGAAGTGGCACTAAAATGGAACAATTCAGCCACCCACTGCCCAATCAAGAAAGCTAACACTACCATCTACAACAAGTGCAAAAATCAGTGGAAGGAGGAAGGTGATATATTTACAACAGACATGACCCAATCCACCAACTTAACAGACACCAACAGACCCTCATTTTCTGCCTGAGAAGTGGCCACTGCAGATTATTGGGCCATCTCTATTGCCTCAGGATATCTCATACAAATGAATATTCATGTGGAACTGGAATCCAGACCCCCGATCACATTCTTCAAAACTTGCCAACCCATGATGACCGACGACATCTGACCTGACCATGGGGTGCTAAGTCAAGCAGAAGCTATGGGGCTGCCGCGCTGACCCAGAAAAGACTGTGGACTTTGTCCTGGCAACAGGCCTGCAGATATAGCATGACTACATACTAAACACAGAAGAAGAAGGAGACCTATTTCTCCTTTTCTTCTTTCAGTGCTGCTTAATTTATTTACTTTTTTTTTTTGTTCACCTACTTTTTCAACAACTTCACTGAGCTCTTTATCTTTTTCTTGTCACCTGTATATATATTTTGTCTTTGTCTCCTGTGTGTGACTAGCTGACAAAGGATGAACCCTGTAATGTTCCATGTTTTGAGTGTAACATTCAACTGTAAACTGACTCAATACCAATGCTCATAATTTTTTTTTTTTACAAACCATGGTCTGCAGTGCTAAAAATGTGTATGTTCCCATCCCCAAAACAATACTAGTCTGCATTACACGATTTCAATAATGGGTTTCATTTCCTAAGTGTCAATATATTTTAAACCTTCCGTAGAAAAACAACTTGCAGTTGATGTACAGGTTCCAGTCTAAATTGAAATTCATAAAACTATATAGCAGTCAAGATGAACGTTCAAATGCCGAGTAATGGATTTGTATGCTAAGTTGACATTTGGTCTATGTTTAGTGGCACAGTTAAACAACAACACTTCACTCTGGTTTTAAACATGCATTATATTTTAAACAGCAAGACCTGCTTACCTTTTTCACTTCCAGGCACTGATGTGACATCAGGTTCAGGGGTGTTCTGGGGAGAAAAATTAAACTAACATACTGTTGCATCCTTTTTGGGTCCTTAACAGTAGTAAAGTAGACATGAGTCTGACTTCTGTTAAGAGAGTACGCATCAACTAATATGGTAAGAATATATTTGTAAATTAAATTCTTCGCGCACGGAAGCGCACATATCTGTGCATAAGTATTTTCGCGTTTTGTTGCTAAACAGTAGATGACGTAGTGACCTCAGAGAGAGATGGCTGGTATGAAAGTCAGACATTGGTCTGTTCGTTTAAAACCCATATGGCAGGTTATTGATTGGTAAAGTCAATTGTATACGGCCTTCCAGACGGAAGCCATCGCCGTGAAGAGTTGACCGTAAGTTCATTTATAATAATGTAAATTTATTCTACGTCTTTTCGTCATACTGCATCTAGTCAGTACATTCCATGGGAATCGTTGACCCTTCATTTGGATGTATTGAAATAGATAATATATAAAGTGAAGTCATTGAAATCCAGCCTATTATTTTGAAGAAATTGTATTACATAAACGTAAATACAAAGATAAAGTATTTGTTCGCCGTCCTACAGATTACGGCACATAAGGAGAGGTCAGTCAAGTTCAGAACTTAGAAATTTATATGCACAGTGATGCCTCAACCATGATGTTCAGAGGTTCCAGATCTCTTATTTACGAGGCCATTTAAAGATGAAATATTTGTGATATATTATATGCTATGGATCATAATAATTGTCTCTGCCCTTGAGAGGTCGACCGTTATAGGATTAATCTCATGATCCAAACGGACTAATCATTCAATGAACATTGTTTCGTTAACTAGGATGTCCAGTGTATTGGGAGGACCCCCAGATGCTATCTAGGCCAAAGAAGGCTGCCCTTGCCCCATCCACTCCGATGCCGATGTCCCCGCCCGCCCCACCGTCTGGTGCCACCATGCCTCCCAGGTATGTGAAGGTATCTGTCCGCACCAGCCGCCAATTCCCTACCGACATGGGCCCAGGGTTGCCCACACCGAGCGCCATGACCTCAGACTTCCCTAAATTGATGTCCAAGCCCACCCGCTGGCTAAATTTACTGAGTCCATCCGTTTCCCCCCGGATGTGCCGATGCGAATGTGCCAGCAGTGCAATGTCATCTGCACACCCCAGATCCTCCAATGTTGAAAACGCAGTCCATCCCACTCCTCCCGGACTGCCCTCCGCCGTCCGGTGCACCACCCAGTCCATGACCGTCAAAAACAGAGTGGCCGACAAGGGGCATCCCTGTCGCACTCCCGCCTCCACCCCGAAGGTCAGGCTGCCCTGCCCAACACCACACGCAAAGCTGGCACAGAGGCCTTCCATGATTGACACCACGCAGCCCGGAACTCCACAAGCCCTCAGCACCTTCCATAAACTGTCCCTACGCATGCCGCCAAAAGCCCCCCCAAAATCAACAAAATTTATGCAAAGCCGTCCCTGCCACCCCGAGCACTGCTCTACAACGTTCCCGAGAGTGAACATATGGTCCACACATTCCCCGCTCTTTCCAAATCCTGCCCGCTCCCTCCCCAGCCTGCAGTCCACCGCCCCTGAGACTCTCTGCACAACCATCCTGCCCAGTACTCCGCTGGGAACCGAGAGAAGATCGACCCCTCTCCAACCACTGCAGTCCGAAAGATCTCCCCCCTTGGGCAACCCGACAACCACTCCCCTGTTCCACTCTGACGGTGCCGCCCCCGCCCTCCACACCCGCGCAAACAGTGGTTCCAACAGTTCCGCTGCTAGCTCAGGGTCTGTCTTAAATAGCTCTGCATTTAAGTTATCATGGCCCGGAGCTTTACCGTTCTTTAACCCTTTGATTGCTGTGATGATTTCTTCTTTTCGTGGAATGTCTGTATTTACATCTAGATCGTTTTCAGCCTCAGGAACATTCAATTGTGTCTCTGGTATTTCCTTGTTCAGAGTTTCTCTGAAGTGCTCCGCCCATCTTGTTTCCTGTCCCTCTGCTGTCTTGATGAGATTTCCTTGCTTATCTCTTACTAATGTAATATTGTTTGCACCTTGTTTTCCGCTGATGAATTTAGTTATTTTGTATACTGTGCTTTGTTCATTTCTCAGTGCTGCCTCTTCTGCCTGTTTTGCAAGATCGCCCAGGAAATTCCTTTTGTTGGCTCGGGTTTGGCGCTCAACTTCCCTGTCCAGTTGACTGCACTGTTCACCACATAGTTGCTTTAACCTGGGGGACTTCGCTTCTGTTTTCTTTCTTTTCATTTCCTTTCTCATCTCCATGGTGTCCAGCGCCTCTGGTGCCATCCAGTCCCGCCCCCTCCCCCCCTGGAATCCCAAGCATGATTTGCCACCTTCCTTATATATTGTTGAAATGGTGTTAAAACTCTGGTCTATATCATCAGTCAATGTCTTTTCCTGGCTTTTGGCAAATCGACATCGTTTCCTAATGTCGGCCGCAAACGCTTCTCCGGCAAGGGGGTCCTTCAATTTGCTGATGTCAAACCCTTTCTGTGTAGTTACAGTTGGCCCAGCCCTTCCTAGCCTCACCTTCAGCCTTGCCACCACCAAATGGTGACCGCTTCCCACACCCGCACCTCCCCCCACCCTCACATCCCGCAATGCATGTCCCCATCTACCGCCAACCACGATGTGGTCCATCTGGCCTCCGTCCCGACCATCTGGTGACCCCCATGTCAACCCGTGAATTTCCCTATGTGGGAAAAGTGTTCCTCCAATGACCAGGCCGCTAATGCTACAGAAACTTATTAGCTTATCCCCATTTTCGTTTGCTATTCCGCCGCCGCATTTCCCCATTGTTCCTTCATTGTATGTATTGTGTGTACCAACTTTCGCATTGAGGTCTCCCATTACTATAACAAGATCATATCCAGGCGTGTCCTTATGATGTGTCTAGCGTTGTTTGGGTCACAGTCGGTAACTAAGAAACGCTACCCTTTGTTACTTGACCGCCAAGCTGAATAGCTGCGTTTTTCTAACCTTCCAATTCAATGGCATGATATAGCCATTTTTATGTGCATTTTTGATGGATCAGGGTCAGTCCTAGAACTCTATATGAGAGGGAAATTTATGGAGGTTAGTATTTAACTAGAATTCTCAGAAGGATGAGAATAATCGTCAAATTCATATGAAATATTCAGACTCGCAGTCTCACTGTCGGCAGGTAGCCATGTCTATCTGCTCGTGCATATAGCTGTGATGTTCTGATGACAATACTGCATTGTATCCTTAAACGGACATTGACACATAACCAGCAGTCTACGTTATTGATTAATTTATGCATGACTTATATGGACTTATGCTCTACTCCTATTTGAAATGATCATCCTGTGTGTACAACTGTGAATTAAATGTATGGACTCAATGAAATGACTTATCAAATCAATCGTATTCCAAGGTTCAAGTATTGTTCGGAATCTTCCACCCCCGCATTCGCTTAATCTTCCATCGAAGGCATGATGCACTATCACTGAATGAAAAAACTAAGTACTACACCGCATTTTCCACTCCACAAGGTCTATACCAGTGGAATGTGATGCCTTTTGGGCTTGTTAATGCGCCAGCTACCTTCATTCGCCTGATGCGACAAATTTTATCAGGTAGACCAGACGTTATTACATATATTGACGACATATGCTTGTTCAGTTCGTCGTTTGAGGAACATGTTTTGGGACTTAGATATGTTTTCGACACTCTAAGGAATTATCATCTAACTGCTAAACCTACAAAGGTGCAGATCGCGTGTAATGAGATAACCTTTTTGGGACATATCATTGGATCGGGATATATCCGAACGTTACCTAGTACAGTCTCCAAAATTCTAAACATAGCAGTTCCTCAGACGAAGAAACAGGTCAGGAGTTTGTTAGGACTTGTTCAATATTACAGTAGATTCATACCAAACTTGTCATCCATCACGGCTGTATTGTCTTCATTGTTAAAAAAAGACATGCCGGTGAAGGTGACATGGACTGGTACATGCAATGAAACTTTCAACAAAATTATAAATTTGTTCTCGCATGAACCAATTTTAAGACTTCCCGATGCTTCCAAAAGATTTTTCTTACGAACAGATGCTAGTAACTACGGCATTGGTGCATGCCTGCTCCAGAACCATGATGGCATTCTACATCCTACCTTATATATTTCAAGAAAGCTAAAGCCGGCAGAAACAAAGTATTCCACAGTCGACAAGGAACTTTTATCTGTGATATGGGCAATAACTAAACTCGAAAAGTTCCTGCTTGGTGCTCCCTTCACCATACAGACGGACCAACGTGCTGTAGCATCCTTGCGTCGATCTAATCATAAAAGCCAGAAACTCGCCAGATATGCAATCATCCTACAGCCATTTGAATTCTCCATTGAACATATTCCTGGCACTGAAAACATTGTGGCGGATGCGTTGTCACGTAATCCTATTGACGACGAATAATCAACATTAACATTCCTAAAACATATCAACTATAAGAGAACTAACCTTGCCTTCAATTTAAACTTTATAAACACTATATGCATCACAGAATGGAACTAAAGACAATCAAGGTATACATATTGACATTCAAACTTCGTCTAACGTCCATACACGATATATGAATATTCGTTGAACAATCATGGAACAATATCCGACGACAAGTCGAACTTATTATCCTATGTGCACTTAATTCTTGGATGCTGGGATAAATGACATTTCTTTCCAACGTAAACGTTTGAACATTTTTGCCTAAAAGAATTCATCAGGATCAAGACTACGGATGGATCATCATATCCTATACTAATTAATTAGTTAACTTAACTTCTTAATTGAATTATTATCAATAAAATGAAATGTGAGAAAAAAAATGAAATGAAAGAACAAAAAAAAGAGAACGAAATATAAAAAGAAGAAATTATGAAAAGAGAAAATAAATCTCACACAAGTATTAAATTAATATTTTTTTTTAATGTACCTATACATTATTTAGTTAGTTAAATTAGATAGTTATTATTCACTAACACTTAACACACACAATTAAGTTAAACTTATATTCGAATTTCTTTCTATTTCTTCTCACTTATTTTGTCTTTTCTTCTCTCATAACATCGCGTTACATTAGAACCTTAATAATTTAACTCTTAGTTTAATTAATTAATTTAATGTTAATTAGTCAAATTAATTCCTATATGACATACTAATACGACAGACCTTACTTTAATTTAATTCTATCATTCACCGTTAACATTGGACATTTTATTTAGTTGATATAATAATATGTATAATATTGATATATAATATGATTAATGTTAGATGACTATGACAAATAGTTAGTTGACATGACCGCAACACGGTTCTACTCAGAACATCGTCGGCCATATGTCACAATTGTGTTAAATTTTTTTGAAAAATTGTTAAGTCGGATAGATCTTGAAAAAAAAATCTATCGATTTTTTTTTCCCCGGTGTACAGGGAATTGTTACGGTATATGATATTAACGCCGTCTGCTAAAGGTTATCAGACGTGCAATTGTAAAGGTTAAGGCATTTAATATATTGCGATAGATGTTTCAATTATTGAACGCTCCATACACGATCGATTATGACGTGTATAGCGTTGTTTGGGTCACAGTCGGTAACTAAGAAACGCTACCCTTTGTTACTTGACCGCCAAGCTGAATAGCTGCGTTTTTCTAACCTTCCAATTCAATGGCATGATATAGCCATTTTTATGTGCATTTTTGATGGATCAGGGTCAGTCCTAGAACTCTATATGAGAGGGAAATTTATGGAGGTTAGTATTTAACTAGAATTCTCAGAAGGATGAGAATAATCGTCAAATTCATATGAAATATTCAGACTCGCAGTCTCACTGTCGGCAGGTAGCCATGTCTATCTGCTCGTGCATATAGCTGTGATGTTCTGATGACAATACTGCATTGTATCCTTAAACGGACATTGACACATAACCAGCAGTCTACGTTATTGATTAATTTATGCATGACTTATATGGACTTATGCTCTACTCCTATTTGAAATGATCATCCTGTGTGTACAACTGTGAATTAAATGTATGGACTCAATGAAATGACTTATCAAATCAATCGTATTCCAAGGTTCAAGTATTGTTCGGAATCTTCCACCCCCGCATTCGCTTAATCTTCCATCGAAGGCACGATGCACTATCACTGAATGAAAAAAACTAACATATCAAAGAAAAAACAATGGCCAGAAATTTATAATTGTTTTATTCATATCACATGGAACATTGTTCAGAGCAAACCACCTTGCAACATCCAGTAATGTCCTTTCTATCCCTTTCTGTAGAATAATGGCTACGCCTTCACTGTGCTGTCCATCCTCTCTTCCAGAGTAAAGTACTGTTTCTCCTGTTGCTGTTTTAACTTTTCCTGCCCCTGTCCATCTGCTCTCGCTTATCCCCAGGATGTGTAACCTATAGTTTCTCATTTCTGCCGTGACCTGTCTTAGTTTACCTGTCTCGTACATTGTCCTGACATTCCAAAATCCTATTCTTGTATCCTGTTTTGCGGTCAGGACATCCGTTTTCATGTCAGTGGCTTCCTTTCGGCTTTCACCACTGACAGTCATACGAGCCACAGACTCCAAATGTCCATCCCGCAGCAAAGTTTGTTTATTTGATGTTGTTTCCGTAACTTCATTATTTTTTTTACATAGACAGGGGTATGTCCAGTCATAAGTTAATTAATATGACTACCATGGGAATATCTGATTGGAACAGTGAGAATATATTTTGACATCTCATCATGTTTATTAATGTGTCAAAACGTCAATGTCAGACGTCTTGTCTCGTTCAACGTAATCGTCCAATAAACTGTATCAATTTAACTCAAGAGTTCCAGAGTACTTCCTTTGGCACAGGCCTTATTTTGATGTGCCCCTGTTCATATTACGTTTTGCCTGATCGCCACTTGTTCAAAATAACATTCGCATAATCAGCACCTATATAGTAGTCATCCATACACCATCACTATCAAGACACCACGACTCCAAAGATGACTCCTACACATACTAAGCAAATATCTTGATGCAAATAGAATCTCCACAATTACAAATCAAAAGGTTCATTTCCAAACAGATGGGACTATAGTACATTTCTAACTTCAATGGAATGAATATGATGAAAGCTTTAAAAAGTGTTGCAATAACAGAAGGCATAGCCGCCATAGTTACAGAAGAAGAAACAACATTATTAGATGCTTCAGAAACACTTGGGGGAGGGGGGGGGCCTGCATTACCAACAATGGTACATCCCTTATAAACCCCAATCTGGACTCCAAAGTTGCAGATACCTAGATCTAGTTTTGTTAGAAAGTTAGAAAACGTCTGGCACTTCTTCTTCGTCACCAGTAGCACTGTTGCTTGCTACATGCATGAGTGCCTTTAATACATTATGAAATCCACTTTACATTAATATAAACTTATTATGGGCAGTTTAATTACTGGTAATCACAGATGCCCAAAAACCTTACAAACAGATCATGTTTTTAATATTTTTTATTAATTTAGGTAAAGGGTAAAGGATCCCGTTAGACACCCACTGAGGCATATTGGGAATATAGTGTTAGGCCTATATTTTCTTGACCATTGGCACACTAGTGGTGATGTGGTCAGTACCACGCCAGCCACCTTATCTTTCCCAGAGTTGCTCTGGTACCCATTTCATGAGGCTGGGTTGACCCCGGAGCCGTTTGTGGTATAAAAAAATCCCACCTCAACTGGGGATTGAACCATGGACCACCGAGCTAGGAAGCCAGTGCACTAACTACTGCACTACCACGGCTCCTAATTTACCCTAACAGTTAATTAGAAAATGATTAATAACATTCTTTCACAATAAAATGCTATTAGTTATTCTAAACATGGGGACACAACTGTAGCTGGTCCCCTTACAGGAAGCCAGCACCAAGCAGTCACATTCTCTTGTAGTGGTGGTTTCTGTGATAATTTGTTTTACATTGTGCAAGATCATGTGACTTGCCTTGTATGACATGCCTGAAGGTGGAGTAGTCCTATTCTTTCTTTGTCTCTTCAGAGACCCCTGGGAACTACATACGGGGCTTATCAATTATTGGCCACCATTAATTATATTCATATGAAATATTACCTAACTGAAGTAACAATAAACAAAACATATGAGCACTATTAAAACAATGTTTAGTTCAGGACAACAGACTAGGAGTTAACAATGAAAAAGAATGCATGGGCAGATCACTGCAGTATCACACGTACCACACAAATAAAATGCACAATTCATGCAGCCATAATACATTACATGATTGGTGGTTCTGAAATATTTCTAGGTGATTTTTCTTTGTGGAATTTCCCTAAGCATGTGCCTTCAACTTGGTCAAGCACAAAATTTTTAAACTGTTAAATATCAGTTAAGGTAACTTTTTATCCACAATAAAAGAACTTGTGTAAACAGAGCACTTACTGTGCCTACAATTATGGTACTTGTCTTAGCTATGGAATTTAATACAGTTGGGCCAATTTTCTTCTAGTCTTTTGATCCACTAGCAAACAATCTCAAGCCTTCAGATGTTTTCAGGTGAGTTTACTTAATCACAGCTTATTATTTATTTTACACTTGTTCTCTGTATTTGTTGTGTTAGCATATACTGTGTCCTGATGAAAGAAAAGACAAAAAACTCTACTATGCTAACACAACAGGAAGCAATATGAATATCTGAGAAAAAAAATCTCCCATATGAGGTCACGATCTGACCCATCAGTTTTATGACAATTTAAGGGGACAGATATATAGAGTAAGATTCCACAATGTCATCTATGTCCTGGAAGAAATAAGCGTGAACTACACTGCTTTTACACTTCATATTTTCATTTTTTTAAATCTTTGTGTGCAAAATATTTTATATTAACAATAATAAGAACAGCAGTAATGTTGGTGTAGAACGACAAGTGAAGCAAATGTGACATTAACAATAAAAAGAACTGAGGTATATTAAAACAGAAACAGTACCAGCCCAAACAGCAATGGTAGCGGCAACAAGAATATAGTGATTATGAGAATAAAAGATACATAGAGGCAATTACAAAAATGCTAGATGTATATGCAGTAAAACTCAAATTTGACAGAACAGAATATACAGTGCCAGAAGACCATAGTAATTATAACAGTAGCAGCACATTAATAGGACAGCATACAAGTTGGCTGAGGCAGCAGATGAAACAAGGAAAAAAGAAATGGTTTCACTTACTACTTTTGCATCCTTTTCCGTTGCTATTCTTTTCATTTTCTGTTTCAATAAAAGTACCAAAAAAAAAAAAAAGCACTGAGTGATGTAAAATATCACTAATTCAATCAATTCTGTATAATGGCAGCACATGTAACTAGAAGGAAGTGAGATTCATTCATTCATAACCTTTAACCTTTCATCTCCTGGTCAAGCACAAGCCCTCAACAAATACTCACCAAGTCTTCCTGTCCCGTCTGCTCATGGTCCTTGTGTGTCTTCCTCTTCCCCTTCACATCTGTCTCCAGTTCCCTTCTTCACAAGTTTTTTTTTATCTCCCCTCTATTTTTCTTGTGCTTGGAATTCCAGAACAAGGACTGCCTTGTAATGCTATAAATGGTTTCGTCAATGATTCCTATCAAATGTCAGTCTCATGTCCTCACATTTTGTTCCTTCTGTTCTGCTCAAGCACCCATTCATGAAAATCTGTATCTTTCTAGTTGTTATTTTTTGTTGTTCTCCATATTTGAGAGCCACACAACAGAGCAGTGTTTCTTAATCTTTTAGAAGTCACTCACCCCTTTACAGCATTTAAAGAAGCATCACACCCTAAGAAGCCTCGCACCCCTTTACAGCATCTTAAGAAGCCTCACACCCGTTTATCTTCTAGCTCACCAAACATGCCAGAAATGCTTAAAAGAGATGAAAGCTATTCACAGAATGGACTAAAGTTCAGTATGTAATTCATGTTGTCAATGTTCTATTTTGTACAAACACATCTGAGTTCAGTGTATAATATATTGTTTATGATGACTCCCATTCTAAAATATCTGCATGTCTCACACCCCCGGACGGTGAGTCTCGCACCTCCAGGGAATGCATGCACCCTTGGTTAAGAACATTGCAATAGAGCAACATTGACATCTGAGCTGGAAATTGTTATTTTTATGTGAGATTTGATTGACATCTGAGCTGGAAATTGTTATTTTTATGTGAGATTTGATTATGTTTTAAAATGTCCATACATTTCCCCAACAGGCAAAGAAAGAATAGAACTATTGCACCCTCAGGTATGTCGTACAGGGCGACTAATATGAGGTTGTGTGTATGATGCGGGCAACCTCATCATGTAAAACAAATTGTCACAGAAATCAAAGCTACAAGCACATATGGATGCTTGGTGCTGGCTTCCTGCAAGGGGACCAGCTGCAATGGTTGCTCCATGCTTGGTAAGGAGCAAAAATGAAAAATGATGATATTATATTTCCCAATGCAATGAAAGCTGTTTTAGCCTTCTGTATTCTTAGTTATAGATTATTATCTATTCCTCCAACTGCGTATTTAATGCTGCCTAGGTGTATGGATAATCCACATCTGATAACTAATTATTTTGAAACATTTTGAAATGGTTCTTGAGACAGAAGAGCAAGTTCATCAGCAAAATCTAGATCATCCAGTTGTTTTGTCCACTGAGTTCTATTTTTGTTGTTTGATATGGAGACAAATGGAGACAAGAGGCATCCCTGCTGCACTCCACTTCTTATCTCAGAGGATTCTGTAGGTTGCACTATAAGTAATACAGAACCTTCTTCCATCTTGGATGGCTGAGTTGAATTATTCAAATTATTTGTCTTGGTTCACTTTTCCATATTTTCTGAAGTTATTTTGACTTGAAGTTTCTACATGATGGGGTAGCTGACCCCATGCCAAACCCTCTCTAGTGGCTTCTATGACTTGGTTGCAGTGTTATTATTGTTTGCTTCCTTTCTGGCCCCATTAACACACAGGCAAAGGAAGTGAGAACTATTGTAAAATTTCACTGAACAAATTATAATCTTCGTTCTGGAATACCAGTGGAACAATAGAAAATCTTATGTAGTGGAGTATCTATCTTTAAGGTAAAGGGATGTCTAAGGATAAGATAGGTGGATGACATTAACAAATTCCAGAAGAAACATGGAATGACATCAGCCAAGTTCACTGTAGCCAGCTGTTATCTGATCTTTATATTTTAGAGGAAATAGCAGCAAGTTATGAATTTATTTTTAATAGTATAAACACTACAGACTGGTAAAAGTTTCCTTTGTTGAGGTGTGCTTAGCTGAATAAACATTTCTAGTACAATTTAACCTATGTCCTAGTACTGAAGTTAAGCATATACTGCTTCCCTTTATAACATAAACTCTTAAAGAAGACTTATGCAATTATAAATTATGCTTTAAAATATATTTTTAAAATGTCTTTGTGTGCATACTAAAGTGGGGTAAGCGTTTTAGATCACAAATTGAATATACATACCTTTTTCAATTTTTTATTCTTCCTTTTCTGGTTTTTTAATTTTCTTTCCAAAATGTCATCATGCTCTTGCTTTAACACATCTGGAATGATCTCCTCTTGGTGTTTATCTCTTTCACTGCTAGAATTTGATCGTGAACTTGTGGGTGACACAGCTTTCTTGGAAATCCTTGTACTTGGAGGACTTCTAGAATAAGAACTTGACCTTGATCTTTCTCGCAGTTCTTCTTCCTGAATGTGAAATCTGTCAGACTCATATGAACTAGACCGACATCCCTCTGTATGAAATCTGTACAGCAAACACCTGGCGAAAATACAGCTTTCATCATTTGCTGCAATGTGAACAAGATACATCTTCTAGGGCCTGATCTGGAGTGGAAAACGGATCCATCAAGCATTTCTCTAGATCTTGAAGGCATACTGTTAACACCGCCTCCAGGAAAAGATCTTGGTCTTGTATGCTTTTTCCTGTTTGATGTAATAAAACAAACATTTTAAGTCCTCCTTGGTTCAGAACACTACATGGCAGTCTTGTGGTACAAATACCGTATGTACCAGTGTGTGACAATAAATTCACCAGTTCCCATTTTCAGATTGTAAAGGCCTCTTCAAAAGGTTATTTTAATCATTAATGAGAACTCTTTCCATTATAAACCTTAAGAGAATTTTCATTCTGTAAAAATAGACTTAATACAGAAAAAAATATATCTCAGAAAGCTAATAAAGCTTTCTAAAACCTGTCTGAAAGACTTTATTTAAAAAAAAAAAAACTATCTTAAGACAATTCAAAGTGTCACAAATATGTCTAATAAGTACATCAACATAAATGCAGAATATTTTTAAAAATCTTAAGACAATTCAGAATGTCACAAATATGTCTAATGAGTACATCCACATCATCATCATGTAGCATGTCCTTTGCAGAACGTCGCTCTCATCACAGCACGCCTGAAAGACTCTTGATCTCTAGCCAGCCCTCCTGCCTCCTCCATTGTCATGTTCAAGGTGTCTTCAATGTCCTGTGTCCACCGTCATCTTGGTCGGCCTCTGCCTTGCCTTCCAGATACCATACTGCCAGTTTGTCTAGTTGCATTCTAACCGCAGGTAGTCAAACTATTTCATTATCTGTTTTTCTATGTATTGAAAGATGGATATGTTCAATCTGTTAGTTCATCCTATTGTGCTCTTTATTTTACCTCTTTTTTTTGTCTCGTTGACTACTTTTCTCAGATGCCTAATTTTATGGGTTCAATATTTATATGCTTTTGCTGTGTTAAGTAGCCATGTTTGGTTCCGATAACACAGGATTTGTGCAATACATAACTGTCTGCGTTGATGCTGGTTGATTTTTTATTCTGATGTTTGTTATACATTTCTTTATACTTTGTCCAATTATATTTAAATTTGTAAAGTAATTCAACTCAGCCATCCTAACAGACGGTAGTCTGATAAGGTAGCTCATGATACAACCCAGCGAAAGCCAAAAGGAGTCTGAATTGCTGAATTGAAATGGATGAGGATGATATGAACAGAAGGACCTGGTATGGGTTTGTTGATCTATGCTGCTTGGAGAGCTGAAGAATAATTATGATGATTTATATTTGTGTTGGGGTATATTAGTTTTTTCAACAATGCACACATTTATCAAAATTTTGCTAGTTAGAAATCTGTTATAAGCACAGGGACTTTCTAATCCACTTCATCTGTAGAGTTCGTTGACAAAACAGAACTGTTATTTGTTTATGGACATTCTGCAAATATTAAAGAAAGATCTTATGTTTGTTGCATAGATTTGAGATCCCTATTTACAGCCATCTATCTGACACAGCTGGGTTTGATGGAGTTCAAATAAAGTTTATAAATAATAATCATACAATTTTTACTCTTAAATCTCAAAAATGTTTTTCTTCTAGAATTGTTAAAGACATGCTATGCTGTGTGCAAATATTTTCTAGGATTTTAAGCTCACCAGAATACATGACAATGAACAATAAAATAAAGCATATACACAGCTAACCTGTCATCAGGTCTTTTTCTCTGTCTGCTCTGCTCTGGGGTAACTATCTGTGTCCTTTGTATCAGAATATAAAAAAAAAAGGTGAATCTATAGTGAGCTTGTAACAGCTCTAAGTTCTTTGGTTCTTGGTACATGATCTGGATGGGAAACATTTATACATCTATTTTGAGAAATTTTTATAAAAAGGGAAGAAAGGTTTTAGCCAGTAAGGAGTCATGAGTTATTCCTTGCTGTCTCCAGAGATCTGATGTGGAAGCATGCCTGCTTGTCCTTAAATTTCAACGATATTATTTTATGATCTTGTGGCATGATGTCTGTGAATTAAAAAGTATGGGAGTTTTGATAATGTTTGAGCATTTAGGTATGTTTTCATTTTTATTTTATTTGTTTAATTTTAATTTTATATATGTGTTTGTTTACTGTTTGTGTGTTTTAAATGTCATTTTCAGTACTACTAGATTTGCTATATTGTTTAAAGTCACATAGACTATAAACAACTACATTTGCTAGCATTGTTTATTTAACGTCACTTAGTCTAAAAACAATCACCAACCTAACACTTCATCTGCCTGTGGAGAATAGACCTTCAATCAGTTCAAACCAAGCTCTCTTGTCCTGTGCCATTCATGCAAGTCCTCTCTATGCCTTTTTAAATCCTTTTTTAAGCATTCTCTAATTTCTCTTCTTATTTTAAGTCTCCCTCTATTTGTTTTACTCTGGAGATTCCAGAGAAAAGTACAATTACTGCCTTGTAGAGCTATGAACTTGTTTTCTCAGTGTGTGTCCTATCCTATGCCACTGTCTGTTCCTTATCTTTACATATAAAAATTACAAATAAATAAAGATCTACTTAAGCCTGCAACATGCTCTATAAAACATAAACCCATACCAACCAGTTCATTATTGTAAATGTAAAAAAAAAACTTACTCATCACTATTCTCTTGCAGGTGACTAGAAATATATATACAGTCTCTCTCATACTGCCCTCCACTGATTTTCACCAAGTATCTTCTCTTTGTTGTGGCCTGGAATAATAAAACATAGATTATATTTGTTTTTCATAGTATGGAATTCGATCCCAATGGTGGTCTTACAGAAAACCTTCTATGTTGTGATATCTGTAAATACAGCACAATTTATACTAAAACATGTTGATGAATAGTGATTAATATCAGCAACTCACTTTCAGAATGAAATTAGTGACCAACCAGAAAATTGTTCAATAAGGGTTCACTAAGATCAACAAGATCTTTAAGACCTTTTAATATTCCAAGTAGCATTTCACCTACATGACTATCCTCTCAACTCCACCTTGGCCGGTCCCAAGCCCAGCTGAAAAAGGAGAAGGGCGACATGCAAGGAGGACATAAGGAGGCAGCCCCTCCACCTTACAAAGGCACAACAGACCAATCACCTGTTTGTCTTAGAACCGTAGTCCCAACTACGATGGTTTGGCAATGTCTGCAGAATTGGAGATGATCGGTATCATGACAAGTATGGGAAACTAAGAGCCAGGGATCCAGACCTCCAGGATGACCCAAAGTCCACTGGGAGGACAACATTAGACAATATTTGAAGGACCGAGGACTAGACTGGAACCAGGCCAGGAGGAAGACAGCCGATAGGATAGTATGGCGCTCTCTCTTACAAACCTCTACACCTCATGGTAGAAGAGGAACGAGTAAGTAAGACTATCCTCTCACACAGCCAAATTCAACTCAACACAATTAGAACAGAGAATAAAACTACTCTCACTATTCATAGCAACCAGTATGTAAATATTATCACTCATGATACTACCAGTGTTAATAAAATAGATCCCTCCTTCCTTTGTCCCATAACCTAGGATGTCACAGATGCACTATGTTCTATTGAACACTTTATTTATGGCTTCTATAATTATCTGTCTTGTACCATTATCTGTTTCTCTGTAAGAGTCTTTCCTGTCCATTTCTGCATGTTGTCTGCCTTGCGCACCAATGGTGAGCTGTTACGTACATTTATTACCTAAGGGGGTAGTCTTCGGTCCTGCCAAATGTATGCACCAGTTTTATATAGTTATATTATTTGTGCGGTCGAATGATTCGCGCACTGACGTGCACAAAGCAGTGTGAGTTGCTTTGGGATGCACGGGTAACCTAGTTGAGTAGTTTCTGACGTCATGATTTGGAGGGGCAACATGGACCTTGTTTATGTCCGTGATTGATATATTATTATTGTATTCATGGCACATTTATGGAAGCCATTTATTCTAGTGATCTGTATTGGTCTTCAGGTCGAAACCAATAGCAGCAATGTCACGTAAGTTATCGCCCCACTTCTTATTGTATGCTGTATTGTAAGGCCGCTCTTATACTAGTCTAGCGGGAATATGTTATTCCTAGAATGGACCTACAGAGTCGTTAGCCTTTAGGATTCGTATCGTAGAAGAAGGATTCCTACGAGTGGGAAAGAAGTTAATTTGATTGCAGTATTCATATGTGTAAACGCCTTTATTGTAATGCCAAAGTCGTGGCATGATTTTGAGAGGTTAGTTAAAACCTAAAGATACTAACTCAGATACCTCTTCAGTCATCTCATCAGAAAAACAGATAGTAATCTTTTCAGATGCCCTCTCAATAATATCAGCGCTGAAGAGCCACCAAACTAAAGGATTGAAAGATCTGATAATCTCCCTTGAAAGACTGGCCGAATGCTTCAAGAAGTGCACTATCCAGTGGATACCAGCCCATTGCAACATACCAGGAAATGAAGAGGCAGATAGACTTGCTAAAGAAGGAGGTGCCTTACAGCAAAATGATATAGAGACAACTTACGCAACGGCAAAGACCACTATAAAGGCTACATTCAAGTCCAAATGGGAAAGAGAGCACCCGGGACATTTGAAAAATGACGCATATCATCAACTATCCAGAAAAGAACAGGTCATCATTTTTCGACTGCGCACTGGGCACAACAGATTGAGATACCATCTGTACCACAAATACAAAATTGGTGCAACAGATCTCTGCACCTGCGGTACCAGCCCGATGACAGTCGAACACCTGCTGCAGTACTGCCCAACCTACAGTAATGAACGGGGTAGCATATGGCAACAACCTACTTCTGTCAACGAAAAACTGTTTGGAGATGTCGGGAACCTTGAGTTGACTGCTGCCTTTATTAGAGTCATAAATGTGGAAGTCTGAAGGCGAACGAGGAAGAAGAAGAAGAAGAAGATACCTCTTCATATATGTACCAGTGAATGATATATGGAGTCTACGTTATATGGAACTATGTCTTGGATAGAAACAGTCTCTTATTGGACGAATGCGGGAGTTCGTGGTATGGGAGTACATGCTTAAGTGGATGACCTCAAGCAAGGTCAACGGACATTCCCTTGCTGTTAAAACCTAGTATGAATATTATTGGATTCTTATTACTTACGTGAGAGAGGATTTTTGATATGAATGACCAGAGATGTATCGTTTTATTGGAACTGTCACTACTATGTATAAATTGTTCATCGTACCTGTCAAGGAACATTGTACCGTCTTGTCAAACGTCTTCGTACCACGTAATAAATTATAATAACTTTACCGACGAGTTGAGTATGATCATGTTGGCCTGATTTGCCTTCCACTCATTGAAGTTCTGTTGGATAGCTCTTCATCTAATTTTCATTTTACATTCGCGTCAAGATGCTAGTACATTGGTACATCTGCTACTAGCTATCATGTTACCCGAAAAGAGCGCTCAACATATACCCTTTTTTTTCTTGATTCCAGGGGGCTGTCTTTATAAGTAAAGAAATGGACTAAGTGTTTGATCCTGACACATGGCCATAGTTTGCATGCATTTACTCATTTACTATTGTTAGTAGATCTTCATATAGCCCAACAGCCTATTTTATGATGTTCCACAGTCATTTGTGGAATGACCATTGCATGATATTCCAAAGATTTTTCGAAAGCACTTTGTTTCCAATGCTTGTATTTTTCATTCTAATCCAGCAAAAATAAGTCCACTGTTTGTTGACTCACATACACTCATTCATTTCCATTATTGTAACTGGCAGGACTGCATAAATGCTCTTCAGTTACACAAGGATCTGCATTTCTCACTGCTATCTTCAGCACTTTTCACTTTAGTCTTTTTATCCATTTTGTCTTTCTCATCATCTTCATCAATCTTTTTTGCTGGACATGGATCATGGAGTCACCACTGATGCTGACCTTGGCAGAAAGCCCTTACCAAAGTATTAATGCAAGGGGATCAGCTGCAGTAGTGGCTCCATGATCAATAATGAGCAAAAGGGGAAATGATGATGATGATACACAACAATCAAGCTTACAAATGGCAGTAAACCAGATGATTGCTAAATCATCCTATCACGTGCTGATCTTTCAAATGTATTACTTGTATTAAAAATGCCAACTCATATAAGGCCAAAAAGACAAAACAAAACTATACTGTTCAAAAAAAGAAATGTATAGCTACTGAAGGCCCACCCATAGCCATAATTTTGACATTCAATAACTTTTTTAATTTAATGAGTTAATTGTTCAAATTGCACACAAGAATACCTTAGGGTTCAACCAATCAATTGACAGTTGTTTTGCATCTGGGTCACGAGAGTTTTTTGGCATACGGGCTTTCCCGTTAGTATGGTGTGTTGCCTCCTCTTGCATCGATCAGCGACTAGCATCTCCTGGGCATGGATGTGATCAGACGTCTGATGTGGGCCTGTGGGATGGCTGCCCACTCTTCCTGGAGTGCCTGGAACAGATCACGATGATTGGCTGGAGCAACGTCCCGGCGACAAACACGTCTATGCAGCTCATCCCACAGGTGCTCAATCGGACTCATATCTGGAGACAGGGATGGCCAGGGAAGGGTGAGAATGTTGTTGGCAGTCAGGAACTGCGTGGTCAACCGTGCACAATGAGGTCTGGTGTTGTCCTGTTGAAACACAGACCTTTGGGCAGCCAAAAGTGGAAGGACATGGTGTCGAAGAATTTCATTGACGTATTGTTGCGCATTCAAGCCTCCTTCAATGTGCACCAATTGACTCCTTCTGTTGTAACTGATCATTCCCCACACCATTGCACCTCCACCACTGTGCGGTGGAGCTTCATCAACGCAATTTTGGGCAAAACGTTCATTTCGGCTACAGTAGACCCTACGCCGTCTATCATGACGCTGCAACAAAAAGAAAGATTTGTCACTAAACCAGACACGTCTCCATTGATTGTCAGCTGCTCAGGGACGATGCTGGTTGGCCCAAAGAAGTCAATTTTGGCAATGGCGGCGCGTAAGGACAGGTCCTCGGTGAGGTCGTTGTGCCCAAAGTCCAGCGTCATGCAGTCTATTCTGGACAGTTTGATCAGACACATGACGTCCTGCAGGCAATGACTAGGCAGTTGAGGAAGCTGTTGTAAACCTGTCTCTGAGGTGACGAAGCCGAATAAAGCGATCCTCCGCTGCTGTTGTCACTCTGGGTTGTCCACTGCGATGCCGGTCTTTAACTGAGCCAGTGGCTTGGAACTGGTGCCAAAGTCGACTGATGGTACTCTGATGCACGTTTATATGCCTGGCAACCTGACTTTGACTTTTGCCTGCATGCAGTTGGCCAATAGCAATGTACCTTAAATTTATCGATAGAGACGCCATAAATGTCTGCTTGAAAATGAATTGAATTTTGTGTGTGTAGCGTTATCCTTTTATAGGGTTTCAGTTACGTAGTCAGTGAATAGTGTTCACCCCAAATTTTGTTGCTTTCACGTGCGCGCAACATGAGCTGTGGTCAAAAATTGCGTCATAAACACTATTGACCACTGCATTGTAACGATTACAAAAATGAATGCAATTCAGGTCAACACGTGCATTTGACACTGTAAAGAACATTTGAGGCTGGTTTTTATATACCCTAGCACCAAATTTTACTTACAAACTCATAAAAACGCGCCCTCGGATAGCTATGCGTTTCTTTTTTTTGAACAGTATAGAAACACTCTATATTTTAAAAAATTACCTTTTGTCCATTGTACATAGTGACTGTATAAAATTTGTCATCTGTATGTCTCTGAGGTACAGCTTGGATTACAGCTGGAACAAAACATTCAAGCATTGTGTCCAGGCGAATAACTTTGACCAGTACACAGTCTCCAACCTGTTGAAAGATACAAAAATCATCATCAAATCATCAACACCAAGTGCTGTTCTGAAAGGCACAGGTGATCCTGTCTCACTATAGATGTCAATTCGTGATGCTCTTAATCAAGCCTGTTGCTGAGTTCTCTCATGCCATCATGTTCATAATACTCTGACAAAGAAAGAATAGGATCACTACACCCTCAGGCATAATGTATGAAGTGACTAATATGGGGGGCGGTGAATGGGACTCTCTACCTCATCATAAAAAAACAAAATTGCCAAAGAAATCACTGCAAAAGCCTGTGACTGCTTGATGCAAGCTTCCTGCAAGGGGACTAGCTGCAGTGGTAGCTCCATGCTCCAGAAGGAACACAAGGGAAAATGATGATGATAAGTGTTAATTTTTTTCTTTCTCTTCTGCATCTAGTACCCTCTATTTTATTGTTATTATGATGTTTTCTAGTGCTCCCCTTCTCATCACATGTCTAAAGAAGGTTAACTGCTTTCTCATTATTATATTTGTGATTATATTTCTTTTTCATTCGCTCTTCTTCAGTATTTTTCACTTGTTACTTTAGCATCCATGAGATTTATATGTCTACAGAGAAACCATATCTCTGTTGCTTCCAGTGATTTTCTGTAATGTTCGCTCAATAACCAGGACTCAGTTCCTTACAGTTAAATTTTTATTTGATATAATAATTTGGCACTCTTTTCCTTATGTTTACTGTCAAGGAATTATTACATAAGATATTTTTTATTTTTTGGAATGCTGTTTTTATTTGGAACATTTTATTCACAATCTCAGTCATGTAATTTCCAATCAATGGCATTAATGTACCATAGTATGTGAATTTGTGTGCTTTTTAAAATGTAATTCTGTTTATCAGTACACTGCAGTCAGAGGTCTTTATTTCCTTCTTTTATTTTTCTTTTTTTTCTTATATTTGGCATTATTTCTCTTCCTTTTTATTGAATTTATTCTTCAGAAACTTTACATTTTTTATCTCCATAATTTACAATTTTTGTTATAGCAATATATGTTACAGTAACTTTAGATTTGTCAATTAGTGCGAGATGAAATTTTAAAAGAGTTATGTCTTATTTGAGCCAGCCCTTCTTCACATCTATACTCCAAATCTGGAGGAATTCCAATAACTATCACCTGTAAAATTGCAAAGCTAGCACTGGCAACCCCAGTTTCCTAAGAATGATCCTTATAATGCAGAAAAAAATAAGCATTAAGACAAATACACAGATGCTTCAATTTCAGTCTGAATCACCAAATAAAAGAGGTACTAGTTATCTAGAGAAGCTAGACATAATTTTTTTTTTTTTTTTAAATGAGTTGCATAAATGTAGATGCGCTTTCAAAATGCATGACAGAGAATGACAAAAGCACATCATGTTTGTGTCTTTTTCTTTGATCCTTAGCCGCCAACCGTCAAAGCAGTCAGTGGCCATCACGCCTAGTGGCGTCTTGTAGGGCAACAACAAATTGATTCCACTTTGCTCGGTCTGTGGCCATCCTTCGTACAGTGCCCCAGTGTTTGTGTGAGTGTGTGTAAATGTATGTTTGCGTGAGTGCATGTCCATTTGTGTGAGTGTGTGTACATGTATGTTTGTGTGAGTGTGTGTAAATGTATGTTTGTGTGAGTGTGTGCACATGTATGTTTGTGTGTGTGCATGTATATTTGTGTGAGTGTGTGTACATGTATGTTTGAGTGAGTGTGTATACATGTATGTTTGTGTGAGTGTGTGTACAAGTATGTTAGTATATTTGTGAGTACATGTATGTTTGTGTGTGTACAAGTAAGTTTGTGTGAGTGTGTGTACAGGTATGTTTGTGTGAAAACGTATGTTTGTGTCAGTTTGTGTACATGTGTTTGTGTGAGTACATCTATGTTTGTGTGAGTGTGTGTACATGTATGTTTGTGTGAGTGTATGTATATGTATGTGTACAAGTATGTTTGTGTAAGTACATGTATGTTTGTATGTGTGTACATGTATGTTTGTTTGAGTGTGTACAGGTATGTTGTGTGAGTACATGTATGTTTGTGTGAGTGTGTGTACATGTATGCTTGTGTGTGTACATATATGTTTGTGTGAGTGTGTGTACATGTATGTTTGTGAGTGTATTTACACATGTTTGTGTGAGTGTGTGTACATGTATGTTTGTGTGAATGTGTGTACACATGTTTGTGTGAGTACATGTGTGTGAGCGCGTGTACACATATGTTTGTGTGAGTGTACATGTATGTTTGTGTGAGTGTGTACATGTATGTTTGTACATGTTTTTGTGAATGTGTGTACATGTATGTTTGTATGAGTGTGTGTACACATATGTTTGTGGGAGTGTGTGTTCATGTATGTAGTGCAACAAAATTTACTGTGACTGATTGTTATGTTCAAAATATGAAGCTGTAACTTGACAATTTATTATTAATGAACAAGATGAAGATGGAAAGAAAATAAAAAATTAACAATGATGACCTACATATAGAGGTGGACACGACACTGCCCCACCACATGGTGTAACATTCCTGGTAAGCACATGTTTCTCATCACACTCAAATTGAACTATACAATGTTTTGGATCTGGACAGTGCAACACGTCAGCTGGGATAAAATGTGTAGTTTAATAAGACAAATATTCACTGAAATGGCTATGAACAAAATGTCAAATGATAAGGACAAAATAATAAGTATTGTGGTGAAACAACTCTTGCTTATCCTTGCTGATATTTGTTCAAAATTAGGCAGGAAAGAAAAGGCCACTATATGCTACTGAGCATTGCTAGATAGGTTTCCCTTTCTAGAACCTTCTAGACTGCATTGCTTTTTTTTTTTTTTAAACTTGGAATTACCAATGCATACATATTATTGGCTTGATTATGCCTCCAGGTATTTTTTTTTTCTCTTTTAAAACCTTCTGATTGCATTGTTATCTGAACTTACATTAGCAGTGCGCAAAATGTATCGGATGACTGTACAAAATTACAACTTTGAACAATTTTATTGTAGAAAATGTGTTTCAGAACCCCAGGCTTTTTCTGGCATTTGTAAGTCGTTCTCAAATTATCGGAACCTAGAATAATTTAGTAATAGAACATGTGTTGCAATTTACTATTCCAGAACACTGGCATTGCTTCTTAGTTTTATACTTTTTGGTCTTCTCTTTCTACCTTTCTGCTGCATTTATAATACTTTGAATACTACTAAAACATCAGGCATGTGTTCTTTCACCTAATCTAATCTCTCAGTAAAGTGAAAAAATGATGTGGTCAGTCAAAGACAAACCAAAAATAGGAGTTAAAGACAACAATAAAATGAGGTGTGCATACTTGATAGTGTAGTACTAACAGTCAAAAGTGAAAAAAAGACAGGAAATAATACATGAAACAGCAGAAAAAAAGCACAGAAATAAAGGACTCAGGCAATAGCCTCCCCTTCCCCTATATGAATGTCTAATGATGAATGTGAACACTATTAAGGCACATACATTTCATTACTTTAAGTACATTGACAACATCAAATGAAATGCATGAATGAGAACAATAAGACAAGCTAATACAACATTACAGAAAACAGGAGATATCCTATGAATAAATCCTTGTTGACCTTAAGGGAACAAAAGGTAGTCCCATAGCAGAAACTACTGTAGAGGAATGAAGTGTTACATACTTCACTATATAAGGTCCAACTTTGTGTGGTGGGGTGACCAGTTCCCTTCCTTGCTTCCTTTGCCTTCCCTAACATAATTTTAGGTACCCATTTACAGCTGGGTAGACTGGAGTATGGCACTGCCAGGTTTTGATCCTGGAACCTGGTAACTGTGCTGTGAAAGGAAGCAGCTCTAACCACTTAGCCAATCAGACACTCAGGGGAAAGAATTCTCAGCACAAACAGAACAAATGTCACCGCAAGAAACTGAGTTCTGAGCAAGAAGGAAAAACATTAGAAAATCAATGGAGACAATATAAATTTGGTTTCTCAGAACAATGTACAGAATCTGACTTAAAACATATAAAATATGCATGAGTAGACCTTAACTAACAAAGAAATAAATATATTCATAAAGACAAAGCAAAGCCAGTCAAATTTCAATAGATATCTGATGAGAAGAAGAGCACTTGCAAACCATACATGCCAACGAGTACACATTTCCCATCTTCTGTACGGGTTGTTTCATTTTCAGATTTGTACAGCTGTACATAATTTCTGTACAGGTTTTTCACCTACTTATTAACTCTTTACAGTTTCATTTGCCCAAAAGTGCCAGCGAGCAAAGTCTTACGTCCTGTCCAAAATGCATGAAAATAATATACGCTGTTGTCCATTATTGCCATATAGCAATCAGATTTTGGTATTTAGCAAGACTTGAGTTACAAATAGATTTCCAGTACATGTAAAGCTTCAGTTTTCTGAAAATTTATTTTAGGAATTGATCAATATTTGAATTTTTCATAATTTTTTTAAAGTCGTGGCTTAACGAGTGGTGGAATCTTTACTCTGGGAGCTGATAGGTGACTTGATATTTGATCAGGATGATGACGATCTGGCTGAATCATATGTGGATATTGAATAGAGGCCTGATTTAGACTCTAACAGTGACACTGACGAAAGTGAATCCAATGAAAGAAGTAGACCTCATAATATTGATGACAGATCAAATGAAGGAGGTAGTCAACACAGTTTACTCCTATTAAACTTTATGACTTTGTAGGAAACCTTGGACCTAAACACACTCTAGATCTAGTTTATCTGGTCATGGACTTGAGACGCAATGAGTTCACAGCAAAAGTCATAGCTGTGGAGTTGGGTGTAAGCGGTCTGGTGGCTTCCTCTACGATCTGCTGAAACACTATTGGATGTAAAAGGACAGTCAAGAACAAGGGAAGTCAAAAGGCCAGACAAAAGTGCGGAAAGGGCATTGTGTTGGCCATGGAGCAACCACATCAGGCTATGGAATTTAGGACAGTAATTTATATACAACATAATGGTTACTTTCACAATTGCCTCCAGCTGGCAGAACAATAACTTCTGTGAAAGCCTGGATGAAAAACAATTGCTCTTTTGCTTTCTCAAAGAACAGAGTGGTTAAGGTCAAGTATAGGTCACACTTTGGAATAGTAAGAGGACTAGTGAAAAAAATTTAGGATGGATGTATGTGACCAGACATGATCTCATACATCTTACAGTACAACACTTAATAATGAAGATAAAATAAATGCAGAGCCAAAAAAGCAAATAAATTTGTTTAAACCTGGGTAATAAAGGCCATCTTCGTCTCTCCTAGCAATAACCTTCTGACCTCTCATAGCCTTGAGTTTGACAAGAACCTTGCCCTTGATTGTTCCTGATCTACTCTTGACCTTGCTCTCTACATTTAGTGAGGTGTTGACTTGTTCATGCACCTGTGAGTTCAAAAATTTAATTCAGCTTAGTTCAGTTCAGATTATCCTTCCCTTTAGCACTTTTGTGCCATTTGGTTTTGTGGGGAGATGTAGTATTCACTCTTCTGCAAAATATGGCTAATGGAAAGTAAAAGAATTAAATATGGTATAACTGGAGTCATTATGTACATTTGTCTAAATAGCAAAAAGTGAAAAGGAGCTGTAGGAAATGGTTGATACAATAGTGACAGAAAGTAAAAATAAAGGCCTCAGCCTTAAAAGCAAAAAGACAGAAGTAATGGTCGTCTCAAATAAAATGGCTTCCCCAGAATGCACTATCAAAGTAAATGGAACAGTTTTAAAATACGTCAATAGGTTAAATACCTGGGCATGTTAATAACAATGGACGGAAGATGCATCTCAGAAGGGAAGAGCAGAATAGCTCTGGTAAAAATAGCATTATGTAAAATGAAGAGTATTTATGGAACTATTCTTTGTCAATGGAAGTAAGAAAGAGAGTTCTTCAGTGTTATATAGAACCAATCCTGACATATGGGAGTGAGTCATGGACAATTAGTAAACAAGCAGGGAAGTCACTAGAGGCCACAGAGATGTGGTTTTACAGAAGAATGTTAAAAATACCATAGATAACAAAAAGGGTAATAAGGGTGTCCTGAAAGAGGCCAATGCACAAAGGAAACTTATTTTACAAGTTAGAAAGATGCAATTCACTTTTTAGGGCATGTTATGAGAAGAAGAAATCTGGAATATATCGTAACAAAAGGTAAGAGAATATATCATAACAACAGGTAAGAGAATATATCGTAACAACAGGAAAGAGAATATATCATAACAACAGGGAAGATTGAAGGAAAAAAGAGATAGGGGAAGACACAGAGAGAAAATACTAGACAGTTTGTGTGTTATATAAAGTTCTTCAGTAATCAAAGTAAAGCAATTAAGAGTTCAATGAAAGGGTGGATGTTTTTTTCACAGACACAAGCTTGCAAGGGCCTGGCTCCAGAGATGATGTTTTAAGTCACAGGTTTGGCTCCACACTAAGTCTGTTCCTGTATTTATTTTTCATACAGATGAGGTCTGAAAATGTGGCGACTAAACTTGTTCTTGCTCTTCTTTCGATTTTTTATGATTTTATTTTTAATATTTTGTAAACTATATCCTCAATACATTGTGGATCCTTGTCACAACCACCCAGAGGTCTGCGAACTTAAGGTTGGGAACCACTCTCATAGAGCAATATGTTTGGTTTTTTTATGTTCCCTGCTTCTTTGAATGAGATATTTGTTATATTCCTAAGACTGACAAGATAGATAAAATCATATATTCCTCCTAATTGGTCTTTACCCAGACAAATGCCAGTGGAACAAGAAACAAGATCCTGATGTTTGATAGGATACACATTGGAAACAAGGGAGGCAATAGCAATGCAAGGTGTTCTTATTCTAGAATCCCCAGGGTAGGAGAAATAGAGATAGATATGGCGGAAGGGGGGAGAGAGGGGGGGGGGGGGTATTCACTAATTCCATCATGTGCCCTTGTGACAAACATGTGGAACAACTATGACTAGGTTATATACCAACATTAATATACAGCTGTTGATCATTATTGCTGTAACTGAGATTTAAAAAAAAAAAAGCCAATTTATTATAATGAATGCTCCATACAGTTTTCCTGGGGTCTCTGAAGAGACAAAGAAAATTTCAGACTACACCCCAAGGCCTGTCAAACAAGGTGACTAATATGAGGTTGTGCATGGGGGGCTAGCAGCTTCATCATGTAAAAGAAATGGCCACAGAAACCACTGCTGCTGAAAGAGGATATGAATTCTTAATGCAGGTTTGCTGAAAAAGGATATAAATGCTTAATGCAGGTTTGCTGAAAGAGGATATGAATTATTAATGCAGGTTTGCTGAAAGAGGATATGAATTATTAATGCAGGTTTGCTGAAAAAGGATATAAATGCTTAATGCAGGTTTGCTGAAAGAGGATATGAATTATTAATGCAGGTTTGCTGACAGGAGATATGAATGCTTAATGCAGGTTTGCTGAAAGAGGATATGAATTATTAATGCAGGTTTGCTGAAAGAGGATATGAATTATTAATGCAGGTTTGCTGAAAGAGGATATGAATTATTAATGCAGGTTTGCTGAAAGAGGATATGAATTATTAATGCAGGTTTGCTGAAAGAGGATATGAATTATTAATGCAGGTTTGCTGAAAGAGGATATGAATTATTAATGCAGGTTTGCTGAAAGAGGATATGAATTATTAATGCAGGTTTGCTGAAAGAGGATATGAATGCTTAATGCAGGTTTGCTGAAAGAGGATATGAATGCTTAATGCAGGTTTGCTGAAAGAGGATATGAATGCTTAATGCAGGTTTGCTGAAAGAGGATATAAATGCTTAATGCAGGTTTGCTGAAAGAGGATATGAATTATTAATGCAGGTTTGCTGAAAGAGGATATGAATTATTAATGCAGGTTTGCTGAAAGAGGATATGAATTATTAATGCAGGTTTGCTGAAAGAGGATATGAATTATTAATGCAGGTTTGCTGAAAGAGGATATGAATGCTTAATGCAGGTTTGCTGAAAGAGGATATAAATGCTTAATGCAGGTTTGCTGAAAGAGGATATGAATTATTAATGCAGGTTTGCTGAAAGAGGATATGAATTATTAATGCAGGTTTGCTGAAAGAGGATATGAATGCTTAATGCAGGTTTGCTGAAAGAGGATATGAATGCTTAATGCAGGTTTGCTGAAAGAGGATATGAATGCTTAATGCAGGTTTGCTGAAAGAGGATATGAATTATTAATGCAGGTTTGCTGAAAGAGGATATAAATGCTTAATGCAGGTTTGCTGAAAGAGGATATAAATGCTTAATGCAGGTTTGCTGAAAGAAGATATGAATGCTTAATGCAGGTTTGCTGAAAGAGGATATAAATGCTTAATGCAGGTTTGCTGAAAGAGGATATGAATGCTTAATGCAGGTTTGCTGAAAGAGGATATAAATGCTTAATGCAGGTTTGCTGAAAGAAGATATGAATGCTTAATGCAGGTTTGCTGAAAGAGGATATAAATGCTTAATGCAGGTTTGCTGAAAGAGGATATGAATGCTTAATGCAGGTTTGCTGAAAGAGGATATGAATGCTTAATGCAGGTTTGCTGAAATAGGATATGAATGATTAATGCAGGTTTGCTGAAAGAGGATATGAATGCTTAATGCAGGTTTGCTGAAAGAGGATATGAATGCTTAATGCAGGTTTGCTGAAATAGGATATGAATGATTAATGCAGGTTTGCTGAAAGAGGATATGAATGCTTAATGCAGGTTTGCTGAAAGAGGATATGAATGACTTATGCAGGTTTGCTGAAAGAGGATATAAATGATTGATGCAGGTTTGCTGCAATGGGACCAGCTGCAGTGGTGGATCCTTGCTTGATACGAAGCACAAAGGAAAACGATGATGATGATTTTTATTATGAATAAGAAATATCAAAACATGAAGATGCCCTCTAGGATAATGTTGAAAATGCCCTCTAGGATAATGTTGAAGATGCCCTCTAGGATAATGTTGAAGATGCCCTCTAGGATAATGTTGAAAAGGCCCTTGAGTATAAGAGTGAGATCCATCTTTGTTTCATAGATATGGAAAAGGCGTTTGACATGGTCACCTGGAGCAAACTTTGGGACTGTTTAGCAAGGAAGAATATTCCAGCACCTCTGATTCATGCTATACAGAGCTTCTACAAGTCTTGCAGAAATTATGTGAGGACAGCAAACCATAAGTCAGAAGAGTTCAGGACCACCACTGGTGTAAGACAAGGTGATATCCTGTCACCTTATCTTTTCATACTCCTCATGGACGATGTCATCAAGCCATGTAAAGAGAGAACAAGAAAGTATTCAGTGGGGTACTGGAAGATGAGACAGGTCTGTATTTCAGAGCTGGCATTTGCTGATGATGTTGCCTTGATTGCTAAATCAGAGGCACATCTCCAATTCAACCTGCAAGTCTGGAAGGAAGAGCTGAAGAAGAGAGGGATGGTCATAAGCAGCTCTAAAACAAAATCCATGGTGATATCACGAGAAGAAAGAAGACATCAGATTAAGCTGGGAGAACAGGTCCTGGGGCAGGTCAACAACTTTTAGTACCTCGGAGCTATTATAGACTGAAAGGGAGGCATCAAAGAAGAGTTGGCCACTCGAAAAGCAGCAGCTGGGAGACTTTTTCAGGGCATAAATCGAGGATTCCTCAGCAAGAGAGAGGTTGGTAAGAAAACGAAGATGGCTGTATACCGCTCCACCTATGTCCCAGTCTTGACATATGAATGCGAGTCATGGGCAATGACTACAACCCACAAAAGCCAGATCGAAACCTCAGAAATGAGGTATCTGAGGAAGGTGGTTGAAGTAACAAGAAGAGACATGGTTCGCAACCAGACGATACGTCAAGGCCTAAAATCCCACCCCCTGCAGACCCAAGTAGAACAGTCCCAACTAAGATGGTTTGGCCATGTCTGCAGAATTGGAGAAGATTGGCTACCACGACAAGCATGGGAAACAAAGGGCCAGGGATCCAGACCCCCTGGGCGACCCAGAGTCCGCTGGGAGGACAACATTAGACAATCTTTGAAGGACCGAGGACTAGAATGGAACCAGGCCAGGAGGAAGACAGCCGATAGGATAGTCTGGCGCTCTCTCTTCCAAACCTCTACACCTCACGGTAGAAGGGGAATGACTAAGTAAGTAAGTAAAACATGAAGATGCCCTCCAGGATAATGTTGATCAAATTGCATTTACTGAACTCAGAGTTACGATAGCTATTTATTGTATATGAAGTTATCTGTGTCCATTTATTGTCCAGCTCTCAGAAGCCAGGAGCATGAGATCAAGTTTAAACTCTTCAATGTAAGGACTGAAAAAGTGTGTCAGCCAATATAGCAAGCTTGTGCATAAACTGTTTAACAATATTAGCATTAGCAGGCTGCAGTAACAGCTCTATCACATGTATGCATATTAAATATATCTGACACTGTAAAGTCTTAAACCTGCTCAAAACCCCACATGCTGAATGATAGCTTTGTAAAGTGATACCAGAGTTGTTTTCAAGTCTTTCCTAACAAGTCTCAAGTCAAGTCTCAAGTCTCTTAGTACACATCTCAAGTCGATTCTCAAGTTCCTAACAGTAGCTTTCAAGTCGAGGCCCAAGTTGAATCTTGAGTTAAGTCTCATTTTTGATCTAAAACTATTTACAGCCACAATCGCACTTTGTTGTTTATATGATTTTTGCTGAAGATAATTAAAAAATAATAATTTCTTTTTTTTTTACTATTTTATTTAATCAATTTTATTTGATCAAATATTCAGTATTAAATTTTAGAAATACTATCTTCTCAGTCACACTGTCTCTCACCCTAAAATGAAATGGACAGAATTTTGCACTTGATCAGCACTAAATCTCGCTATTTTACCTACTGCCCATCAATGTTTGTCTAGCAATAGTGTCCTTTATGTCTGATAAGCTGGAGTAAAATGTTGTGTTTGCACAATGGAGTTCTAGTATGCGCTTGTGATCTCTGGATGATACCAATTTAAACAAAACCAATTTTGATTTCTCCCTAACACTGTATTATGGATGAGGATGGTGAGTCAGTTAACAAAATGGGCAAGTCCGGAGTCGAGTCACTAATGCCTAACTCACGAGTTGAGTTGCTGTAGTGACTTAAGTCCGACTCAAGTCCAAGTGGATCGACTCAAGTCGACAACACTGAGTGATACTGTTTTTAAACCACAGTGGCTTAAAGCAAACTGCAGCCAGTCACCACATAATCTAGGCAGGAAAAAAAAGCTAAAATAAATCTTTGCTCTCAGTATGTACAAACCTCACTTTCATCACAGATGATCTTCAGAAGTGGAATGTTATATTTTGTTGCTTTCCATGTCAGAAGCCAAACTGCATCTTCTGTAGGATTATGTTCATAATTTTCTGCCATCTCATGTTTGCCCAATTTGTACACCTTCTGTTTATATCTAGGCTCAGACAGGTATGCCTTTTCAGGGCAGTGAACATTCTCAAAATATTTGCTCAGTGCATCATAAGGATTGGTACATTCATCATGATTTTGCCTGTAGGATATTCTTGATGATACAGAACTATCAGTCATACAATTAGGTCCTGGGTCAAACTTATGTTTCACAGATTCTGAAGAAGATACTAAACTGAATTCCTCACAATTCGTTAACCTTTCAGTGTCACTACATCTGTGTCTTGACAGTCTTTGGTTGTAATGCTCATAGATGTATCGTGGGATGAAAATAGGTTGCATAGACTCCATTTTATGAACAGGATTACAGGTCTACAAACTTTGTCATGAGATTGAAAAACAAAGTTGGAATCCTTTCTATAAATTTCTTGATGTTCAGATAGCTGTGTCTTTTGGCATAATGCTCTGAAGCTGAATCAGAACAACAATTTTAAATTATGCCAACCAATTTTGTAGATCTAATTAATGTTACTTTTGAGTTCTTGAACCCTGATCTTTCAAATATTTTAATTATGTTTCTTATCTTGACTGCATTGATTAGAAACATTTCCATGCCCAGCAGTGTTATGTCTTTACATTAATGGGGATAGGGGGATGGGGGAGACTAAAATATTAGTCTTAAAACTGATGAAGATAAAGTAGTAATGAAGGGACTATAAATATCCTATGACAGGAGCACCAACTAATTCTACTATCGGTTGTGGCCTGTGTTTGCTCTAAGCAAATTTCAGACTTTGGTGAAAAAGAAATAAGAATTAGAAACTAAATAGGAAATATAACAAGATACAGCAAGGTGTTGAGCAAGGACATTTCTGTCACCAAATCTGTTGTCTGTAAACAGTGAAAACACAGACAAAATCCACAGAGTATGAAACAGGAATATTAGCTGGAAACATGAAACTCACACAGTATGTTTCATGAATATCAGCCGATAAATGATGGGAGAAGATCGACTACCACGACAAATATGGGAAACTAAGAGCCAGGGATCCAGACCTCCAGGATGACCCAGAGTCTGCTGGGAGGACAACATTAGACAATCTCTGAAGGACCACGGACTAGAATGGAACCAGGCCAGAAGGAAGACAGCCGATAGGATAGTATGGCGCTCTCTTCCAACTCTCTACACTTCATGGTAGAAGAGGAACTAAGGAAGTAAGTAAGTAATATCAGCCGATAAGCATAGCTATGATCAGTGGCATTGATAATGCCCCTGTTGACCCTGTGATGTTGAGGCCTTGATCAAAGGGGGGCCACAAAATATACAGAAAGCTAAACTTGTTTGTGATATAGGGGACCCAAAGATGCAGCAATAGAGAATGCAGTCAGCGACCCATAGCTTGACTGCTTGCGTCAGGGTCAGCGAACCAGAGCTGACCAAGACCCTACTCCACCTCCACATGGTGGTCCTGGAAACAGGCTGCATCACTGCAGTCTGGCTGAGAGATTAGGGATCAAAGAGAGAAGGCAAACCCGGTCCCAAAAAATGCCTTGCTGAAGTCGGATGTGTCGGCCAAAAGGCGCAGATATCGCAGCTCCGGTGTAAACAGACACAACGCAACCAACGTCCTTTTCAGGACGAACGAAGAAGAAGAAGTAGTTTGTGATATAATAAATAAATATTGTAAGAACTACATCATGTAGCAAGTATATAGAGAGACAGAAAATTAAGTGGTTTAGCCACCTCATGAGAATGCGGCTTGACCAATTACCAATACACACCTACGACAGTAAAAAATATGATTTTAGGGAATGGGGAAGAACATGAAAGATAAAATTACAGAAATCCTACAAAATGTAGAATGTCACACTTGGGCCAATAATGACAAGTTAGCTCCCCACTACCCTTCACAGGAAGAGTGAACCAAAAATGTAAAACAGAAGTAAAAAAGTTAGATTATAAATGAGGAAACACCATCATGGCCATGAGAAGAGTAAGTAATTTTACTAAATCTTACATCTATACTAGATTTCTGCTAATAATATATGTGCTTTCTATTTTTCTGAAAGGTAGGCAGTGTTTACTTTATCTTAGATCACAACTTAAGATAAGCCATTTATGGAGTGTTTTCAAATAAATTTGTGAACAAAATAAATGCATTTTTAAGAACTAATGTAATAAAATGCTGCTGTTCCTTTTTTTTTAAAATAAATGCCTCCCATACATGAAAACAAGGTTTTATTTGTTTTTGGCAACAAAAGCTGTACATCATATTTGCTAGCAATGTTAAAATTAACCCATAAATATCTATGTTAGGAAGCCTTGATGACAGTATTCCACGAACTTATTCTCTGTTGGCTGTTTCATTATAAAATTCTTACTAGATTCATGCAATGAAATCTATAAGTAAGTAACATAGCTAACAATTATATGGGTCCACCACTTATCAAGCCATAAGATCTCCCAACATGCTATTTATGCCAGTGCCTATTATAGACAGCCTCCCATGATATTATTAATAGTAAAATGTGAGAATGAGCTGTAGGGAAGGACTGATGTGGTGCGGACAGGAAGTAAAATAATGACCTAAGCCTCAGCAGTATCAAAACAAAAGTATTAGTGAGTTCTGAACAACCAAATTTACCAGAATGCAGACTCAACTTAGATCAGACAGTTATGAACACAGACTATGGATTTCGATAACTGGGTGTTAAAAATATCAGAAAGAAGACAAAGCTCAAAAATAAGGAACATAATAGCCCATTCACAAACAGTACCCACTGCAATCACTTTATGCCAATAGAAATGTAACAGAAAATATTTTTAAAAATATTTTAAACACAGGCTTTTAACTCTTACAATCCGGCAAGCCCCGTGAAGTGGCGCGGGTTTAGTACCAATTTTACGGCTCGCCCCGTGAAGTGGCGCGCGACGGTAACGATAGCTAAACTAGCGCGTAAAAACGTGGTTTTAGCTCCCGTATAGTAAGAGTTAATGCACTAAAAAGCCACAAATAATTTTTCAAGGAGTTTATAGCTTGCAGTAAAAAAATGTAACATCAAATTGACAAAAAGCGTGGGGCGCTTAAGCGCTTATCATATATTTTATCCACAAGTGTGTATTGAAGTATAGAAGTTAATTTATGTTGAATCAGCGCCCCAGGCTTTTTGTCAATTTGACGTTACATTTTTTGACTGCAAGCTATAAACTCCTTGAAAAATTATTTGTGGCTTTTTAGTGCATTAAAAGCCTGTGTATAAAATATTTTTTCTTCTTTCAAGCGTTATTTTTTTGTTGTTTTTAAATTTAAGTCAAATGTAATCGATCCGCCAATGACATTGTCATTTTGCGATAAATGAGTTCAGAGCACAGGAGGCGGATTTCATTATTCAGTATATTACACGGAAAGTTAATATTCTTGTTTTGTTTTATTTTGTTTTAAATTTTGATAAGAGTTGTAAATTACATTTTTTAAAATGTAGTTACCATCAGTTGTGTGTATGTCTGTGCATGTGCGTGTGATAGTGTGTGTGTGGAAGGGAGGGGGGAGAAGTTTCAATATTTCTCTCGAGAGACAATCTTGTTGGAAAGGATACACCTAGATTATTTGCAGTTATCGCCCATTTCACTGATGATACAATACAAAAAAAAAATTTAATTTAATTTAATTACTTTTATTATTTTTACGACTGATTAGTTTGTATTGGAGACAAAGAAAGAATGGAACTACTCATTTCCTGGCATGTCATGAGTTCAGAGATTTGGGTAAGATTTAGGCTAGTATAGCCACCAGAGATATTTGAACAGTTCAAGGGTATCGTAACCGTCATGGAAGGGCATGGAAGCCCAAAGCAAATATGTATGACTGCCGACTAAAAGAAGATGTGCAGGAAGGCACCGAATTGAATTATTGTGTATAAGGAAAGAGGACAAAATATGTCCAGTGGAATTCCTAAGAAGAAAATATATGAAAGAAACAAATATGCTATGAAAACACTAAGAGAAAGATAAGTCTTGATAGCCTAAAGAATTTTGAAGAAGCATGGACTCATACAGAACTAATGTATGAAATACAATAATCGAAGATATAAATGTATTATGTCAAAATGGATTAAGAGCAATGTGCCGCTCATATAAGTTCCTGTGTTGAATAAAATGAAAGTCGTTTAAACGCCGAAGTGTTGGAGAATTGATTTCCAGTTGGAAGCATGAAGTGGTAGAGATAACCAGTTAATATTTACTGACAGTTGGTCATATGAAAGAAGACTTAGAATATGTAGAACAGTTCGATTTCGAATAAAACGGTGGCCAGAATTTTGGTGACTAAATTTCAGAACATTAATACAATATCCCTAGACATTATTCAACATACTGGAGCCAGAAGGAAAAGTTCCTTAACAGTGACTAATATGAGGCTGGCAAACTCATCATGTAATAAAGGCTGCTTCAGAAACCACTGTTGCAAGAGCACAATAATAATCTTGTGCAGGCTTCCTGGCAGACAGTCCTGCAGCAGTAGTAGCTCCATGTTCCATAGGGAGCAAAACAGAAATGATGAAGATGATAGCACCTAGACACACATTTCACTAGCTATCCTACTCCATATTTTTAATAACTGGTGTAAACATTGCTGAACTGTAATGTAAAAACATCTTTACAAATTAAAAACACAAGACCAAACTTCTAACATCTAACAAAAAATCTAAAGTTAGCCATTGATAATAAAACGTGCTCAACAGCATTATGTGTGGTTAATTCAAATAATTCATGTTAAAATCATCTAAATAACCTAATAAATAAGTCTGATCACTGAATTATTCATAACCAAACAACAGCACAAAAATTCATCCAATTCATAACATATAGTGGGCACAAGTGTAATATAAAATTCTGAGCCAAAAGCAATGCGTCTAGTACTAGGCCAGTAATTAATAATTTCATTCTTCAACTGACTGTAACACCAGGATTTGCAAGGATTTACCCAAGTCAATAAAATCTGAAAATTTAGAAAAGCAGTGCATAGTGACTGGAGAGTTTTACTGGCATTTGGTGTGAAGTAGAAGTTTTGTCTTGGTATGATGTTTCCATAATGGTTGTTTTAGGTAGTCCCATAGCAGATACTGCCATAGGGGAGTGAAGTGTTAGAGAATTACTATACTAAGTCCAGCATCAAGAGGTGGGGTGACAAGTTGCCTTCCCTCCTTGCCTTTTCCTTCCCTAACTAAAGAGCAAAATCAGAAACCAATTTACAGCTGGATAGCATGATGATACAGAGAATTGAACCTGGCATCTTTGCCGCCAGAGACCAGCACTCTCACCACTTTGTCAGTCGGCACTCTTTTCCATGATGAGGTCAGCAAAAATGTTTAAAACTCATACTGTATAGATAAGGTTACATAGCTTTTAAAGACAAAAAGATAAAGGAACATGGACTATGCATAGCAAGTCCAGACTGGATTGAGAAAATGACTCTGGCAACAAATAGAGGCATGATAATGTAAGAAAATATAGATGAGTATCATCCAATGTTATGCGCCAACCAATGATAAAGAAGAATTATACAAAAGACTACAAAATATCATGAAAAAAAACAAACCAAAAACAAGAAAAAACAACAATGTTGATGGGTGACATGAATGCAAAAATAGTGGCTTTGAAGAAATCATGGAAAAACATGGTCTTGGGACAGTGAATGAAAATCGAGCTTTCTTTATGTACCTCTGTGCTTTAGATCAGCTATATCCATATAAAAGAATACATAAAGCAATATGGATATCACTAGAACACAGAACAGAAAATGTATCATATATGCATAAACAAGAAGTTATGACCATCATTTTTTTATGCTAAAGTATACATAGGAGTATATGTTGTGTCAGATCACCATCTTCTTTTAACCAAAAGATATACAACAACGCATAGCTATAGACAACACTTTAACTGGGATATTTCAAAAATCAAGAAAGGAAGAAAATTTACTATTACCATATCAATGAGTACCAAATGCTCTGACAGAAGGTGAAGGAAACACAGTAGACCATGGCCACATATATCAAAAGCAGTATATGAAATGAGGTATGTAGAGTAGTTCTTGGAAAATAAGGAACAGCGTTACAAAGCATGGGTAACATCAGAAGCCATCAACAAGAATAAGGAAAAAAAACATTAGAAAGCAGATTTAGACAGAAGACGAAGCTAAGGCTCATGAAATATATATGGAAGCAAAAAAGAAAGTACTAATGTTTTGGCAAAAGAGGCAGAAGAAGCTGCAGTCAAAGGGAATATGAGGGACATATATAACAGCAAAATAATAAAAAATTAATAGAAACAAAGAATGAAATGGCCTTATCAATGACAAGAACAAAAAATTGCTTAGCAGCATTAGAAAGTATAGATGGAACATTCTGAGTTACAATATCCCCAAACATCAAGCCAGTAGAAATGGAATTAGAAAGTAATTGTGAAAAACTGATCACACCTGAATCTCAGAAACTCCCTATGTGCTGAGCCTGGGTAAACAAAATGTGTGTCACAGCTGCCAACATTTAACACCTCTGTCACAGAGATAAGACAGACAGGGAAGATCTGTACAAGATGGTTGATATAATAGGAAATATCAAAGTTCTGGAATGCTCAAAACACAAGCAGTTGTGCAGAGAATTTATCAACAGAACCACCAAGAGGATGAAACATTCCCAGTGAAGAGATAATTTATTTTCTGGCTGTTTAATTATGCTTATCTACATTCTGATCTTGGTCTTAATACTCTTCTGTAAAACATATTTCTGGGACGCAGCGATCATCCTCTTAGTTTATTCGCTGGTCATATTTTCCTTGCATATAAAAATGTTGGTAGCTGTAACACTGGAGAACTTTCTTCGTTCCACTGACAAACATTTGGTGCAAAGATAAGCTTTTCTTTTTCTGACACACTGCACTTTGTGCTTGGACTATAATAATGTTGTTTTTTTTCTTTGAATTTGTACATTTAAAACAATACTGTATTTCCCAAAAACTGAAATGTACATGTTTTAGAACATCCTGTTTACTTTGGTCCTGTACTCTGAGGATCTTTCTTTCTTTTTTTTTTAAAGAGATAAGCAGAACCATTACTTGTGTGATCCTAATATTTAAGCTAAGGCCATTGTTTTGGACTTTCTTGTCACTAATAAATCAATCACCTCTTGCTGCCCTTTCTTGTCTTTTGCTGTGTTGCTGACATATTGCAGGGTGCTTATGTTATGTTCACGAATATTTATTCCTGCAAATTCTCTATAAATCTTATGAATTTTTTCACTGAACCAGAAGACTAGTTTAGATGATAGAATGCATTGCAACTCAATGTTTTATCAGTTACAACTCATTTGGCTATCGATTCATGAAATCTAGAAAATAGATTTACTTACTGGAACAGAAATCTGTGTTCGTTTCACCAGTCCTGCAGTCTGTCTCTTCATTTTCTGTTTAATTAAAAAAAAAGATATGAACATTATGCTGCACTAATAATGCGGGCTTTAGTTAGGTTACATAGATGAATTTCTAAAAACATAAATGTGCATATTAATCCCTTATTTAAAAAAAAAAAAACCCCCATGCTGTACTGACATCAGATGCCAGCAACTATTCCCCTCCCACCCCTCTTTAACACATGACACTGCACATAAGAGCCGAACTGCAAAGTCTGAATAAAGAAAGTAGTTGTCAAATAGTTGCAGTACTTTATTTTGTAATATACTTCATATAATTTGGTGTGGTTCCCGAGGGTCTCCAAAGAGAGAGAGAAACAAAGAATAAGACCATTTCTTTCATCAAGTATGCTATAGAAAAGACATATTTGCTTTTAGGGCTAGCAACCTCACGGTGCTAAGGAAATTGCTACAGAAACTACCAGTTGAAATGTCATAAATGACTTTGTCCAAGGCTTGTAGCAATGGTGGCAATATGTTCCTAAGAAATGAAAAATGATGAACATAAAGGTTTAAAATAACAGGTTTCATAGACCAAAGAGATGTGCAGCCATCAACAAGATAAAATATATGATATGAATTCACACTGACCCTTGAAAGTGTAATCCTGGCATGCAAAATAATACTTATCCTGCACTCTCATATTTCATGTGGCTCAGTAATAAAATACTTACAAATGTATTCACCTTCTTCTGCAATTTATACGTCTTTTTTCTTTCACAGAAAATGTGCTTCAGTATCTCAAGCTTTTTACTTGATGAAGGAGTCTCTTCTAGGTTTGCAGCATCATCTTCCTTACTGAGAAAAACTGATCTTGACATCAAAGAAGACTTCTTCTGAGTAGATGATGTAGTCTCTTTGAGATTCTTGGACTGGCTAGCATGGCTGAAATCAAATGTTATCTTTGATTTTGTCTGAGTTTTTGTCTGAGCTGGAGCAGATGAGGTAGTTTCCCTGGGGCTCATTGATCCAGCACTATGGCTTAAAACAGCTTTTTTACTATATATAGAAGAGGACATTGCCCTTGATCTTCTGGAAGACTTTGTCTCATAGCGTGATACTCTTTCCTTGGGGTTCTTCACTTGAGATGTTTGGCTTGAAAGAGAATCACTGCCAACACTAGAACGGGATCTTGACCTTGATTTTGGGGAAGACTTTTCCTGGGCCGGTGATGCAGACTTCCTCAAGTTTTTAGATTGATCATTTTGGCTTGAAAGAGATCTTGACCTCGATCTTCTTGGTGAATTTACCTGAGTGGATAAATATTTCTTGAAAGTTCATAGTAAAGCTAGATCTCAATTCATTATGAAGATTTATGTAAAACAGGGTGGACATGTTGAAATATATATTACATGTCACTGTTTGCTATCATTTTATTTTCATTTATGATGAGCTTCTGTAGTCTTTGGTGTCTAACAGCTCATATGAAAGTTCTTGAGAGGGTGCAGGCACCACAGCTGATATAATCTATTTTCTTTTCTCATTTTTTAATACACTTCTTGTTTTTTTTTTTTTGTCTGCAATGATAAATCCATGTATGGCTGCAAAATTCATTCTAAGTCATATTATAAACTAGCTGGCCAATTAGTCACAGATAACTATAATAAGGTGTATGCACATTTATATCAACATTTACACAGTTATCAATCCTTGTGCTGGGGTCTTCATACTTTGAGCACTAAACATTTTTTTTTAAAATACACACACCCCCTCCCTCCCCACCCAGCAATTAAAAATGACATGTAACCTATTAGAAACTAAAGTCAAGATTATAGCAGAACTGTATGGATTAGATTTCCCATCACGACAATTGCTAAATACAAGATAATCAGATCTGAGGTACTTCAGATTGATTCATTGTGGCAGCAACAAACACCCAGATTGAATTTATGCCTCAAGATATTCCCTATACTATCTCTAATCTAGGCCAAGACAGTACATGCACAGGTACAAGCAACATGTCAGTTGCCTGGTTACATGGTGAGGTGTTATCTAGAAGTAAATAAATCTCTTTTATTGTTTCAATAGTGGCATCTTGTCAGGGGAATACCTCTAGGCCTTCGAGTTTGTTAAATATTATAAACTTGCCCTTCTGGCAAGGCACCAGAAAATGTATATATCAAGAAGACAGTTTTATTGCTAATTGATATTATTATTCATAATAATAATAATAATAAATTCTTTAAGCGCCAAACACGGCGCATAAGGCAGAAACCAGTGCTCTCCAGGTTGTTCGTTGTGACGCCACTCCTCTTAACTCTTGCACATTATTTAGGCCCAACGTTCTTCCTTCTCTTATTATTGTTCTTCTAAGTGTTTCTTTTGGTCTTCCTTTTTTCCTCTTACCCTCAGGAACCCAAGTGAGCGCCTGTCATGGTATTCTGTTGTTTTGCATTCGTAGGACATGACCGATATATGACCATCGTCTTTTCCTTATATAGTCGGAGACATATTTCTGCTTAGAGTCTTCTCTTATTTGTCGATTAGTCTTGAATTCTTTCCAACTGATGTTCATGAGTTTTCTAAGGTGACAAGAGAGTGACATACATGCAAGTTAAAGAAAAGCCTGTAAAAAGAAAATCTTTGGAGACAAAGAAAGAATGGAACTACTATTTCCTCAGGCATGTCATGATAAGTGACTAATATGAGGCTGGCAAACTCATCATGTAATAAAGGCTGCTTCAAAAATCACTGTTGCAAGAGCCCAACAATAATAACAATTATTCATACATCATCATTAATCTAATCATGTCTAAATGTAAACAATGTGGAGACAAAGATTAATCATCTCTCTGTCTCCTGTTTTGTCCTTCATTTATTGTTTCATTATAAACAACATTATAGATTAAGAATATCATCAAAAGAAAAAGTGTTTGAATTTTTTAAGAAAAAAATTAAAATCTCTTATTAAAAACTTTACAGTTAAGTTCTTTCCCTTTTTAAGAAAACATTTTAATGGTGTGATGATATCTTTTCCACTGTGGTGTTCTTGGTGTTGGCTGTTCTAAATGTGATGAAGTCTTATTGTAATTAGGCCTGGTATTTATGTTCTTGGTGTGATGTTTATTCTTGATGACTTGATGTCTGGTCTTATTGTGAAGTTGTTTTTTTTTGTTGGTCTGATCATATTTTTTCATTGGTGTAGTAAGGCCTGTTTTTGATGAGGCGATGGCATTTATAAGCATACTAAAAATTTTGAAACAAACCTATAAACAATTCAGAAATATTTCTGTGCATAGTTTTTTGAAGTCAGAGAAAGTGTAATTAAAACATAAACTTTCTTTAAGTAATTTATAACATGTGTTATTAAAGTATGCTGAGAAAAACTAAGTGCCTGAAAAATTCATTGAAAATGCAGTTGCAGAGAAATTCATTTTTCTGCTATTGTGGCATAGCAGAACACAACAAACAACAAGCTATATTCAGAAGAGAAAAACTGAACTGCATCAGATCCAGCTGGAGTGAAAAAACTTCATCACTTAACATGGAAAAAGACACCACAAAAATATGGCAACTGGTCAAATGTCTCAATGAAGAGAACAAACACCAAAGAAGCGTCATTATTGAAGAAAATGGAAAATCCTACACTGGCTCACAGGCTGCAAACATTCTAGCAAACATCTAAACTGAAGAAAGCACAATCAAGATGACATGAACAAGAACTGCTGAAGTAAGACAAGAGACTAAAAACCTTCTCCGAATTCAGCAGCCATGACCAGACTCAATGACCTCACTCTTTCAAATAACAGAACTGAATATAGCAATCCAGAATCTTAAAAAGAAGAAGGCACCTGGGCCAGATGGAATCACAAATGAAATGATCCAGCATCTAGGACCTCACGGATAGGCCAGAATATTAGACCTCTTCAATGAGTCGTGGACACAAAGGATTTTCCCAGAAGAATGGAAAGAGGCAGAAATAATACCAGTTGCAAAGAAAGGGAAATCAAAAATTAACAAATCAAGCTACTGCCCCATCAGCCTGTTAAACTGCCGGGAAAAGTAATGGAAAGGATTGTTAACAACAAGCTCCGAAATTACCTTGAAGAAAACAAGCTACTAGATGACTGCCAATCAGGCTTCAGAAAACATAGAAGCACTGACGATCAAACAGCATATCTCGCCCAAGAAATTGAAGATGCTTTCCAGAAAAGTCCAAACTTCTTGCTACTTTCTTTGATCTCACAAAAGCATTTGATAAAGTCTGGAAAGAGGGCCTACTGCTAAGACTAGTCCAGAAAGGAATTGGAAGCCGAATGCTACAGTGGATTAAGAACTTGCTATGTGGAAGACATGCAAGAGTTAAACTCCAGGGAAAGAAAAGCAGAATGGTTGTTATACCAGAAGGGGTCCCACAGGGAGGAGTACTATCACCAACACTCTTTATCATCTTCAGAGATGACCTGCCAAAGCTATTCACACCATACATCCACAGGGCACTACATGCTGACGGTCTTGCTATATGGACTCAGTCTGAATACACAGGAGTTACAAAAGTGAGAATGCAGGAGGCAATAAATAAAATTGAAGAGTGGGCCAAAACCTGCGGCATCCAAATAAACAAGAATAAGGCTGTCACTATACTCTTCTCTCTCTCCACCAAACCTGAAATCTACACTCTCACACTGGACAACACTCCACTGCCAAAAGAGGACAACCCTGTATACCTGGGATTAAAATTTGACAAAAATCTGACATGGGGATCACATATCGAAGAAACAGAATGAAAAACCACAGGCAAACTGCAGTTAATGAAAAAACTATCATGGACCAGCTAGGGAGCAGATATCCAAATCACGAGGAAAGTCTACGTAGGAAATATCTGCCAACTCTGGAATATGGAATGGGCACATATGCAACAGCAGCAAATACAAATCTCCAGAAGCTGGAAAAAATACAGAATGCAGGACTCAGAATCATTACGGAAGGACTAAGGAGTACACCAATAACAGCAATAGAAGCAATAGCACAAAATCTAAGAGAACGCAGAGGTGAGAAAATCACCATCATGACAGAAAAATTCAGACGCCTAAAACAGCACCCCATGCATGAGAAAATAAAAGAACTAACCAAAAACCGACTGAAAAGATCAAGCTTCAACCACCTATCAAGACAGCTGATGGTTGCCAATGGAGAAGTAACCTCAGAAAACTCAGAGGAATGGAAGCAGCTCGTAGCATACTACAACATCACAAACACCATACCCACGTACACTTTACACCTTACAATCCCAGGCATTCAGAAAAGAACTGTGGAGACGCCTACTATTCTGAAAATGAAAAAACTGGATCACCTCAACAACCAATACCCCAGTCCACAGTGGATTCGTGTCTTCACTGACGGATCTTCAGAAGAAGCAGTAAGGAAAGGAGGGGAGCAGGGATCCAAATACTAATGCCAAACGCTCAAAAAATAGAACAGTCAATTGCTACTGGAGAACTCTCAACAAACTACAGGGCAGAGCTACAGGCAATCCTAGAGGCTACAAAGATACTGGAGGAACAAAGACTCAAAGGATCAAATATAGTCTTCTTATGCGACTGCATGTCAATTCTCCAGACTATTGAAAATGAACCTGAAGATCTCTTAACAAGAACAGCCATAGAACATCTGAACCAGCTATTCGTCAGCAACAACGTTTCACTGCAGTGGATTCCTGCACACTGTGGTATTGCGGGAAATGAGGCAGCCGACAGACTGGCAAAAGCAGGCACCCAGAAGGAACAGTTTCACCACAGAGTCTCACTGAAGGAAGCAAAGACACTCATCAAAAGAAAGTACAAAAATGCATGGAGCCAGAGAACAGGCAGCAATTACCCACAAGACCCCATCCTAAAGCTAGACAGAACACAGCAAACCACCATTTTTAGGCTCTGCACAAGACACTGCAGACTACAAGCCCACATCCACAAAATGAAAGCTGCCCCAACTGACCAGTGCACATGCCAAAATGGCCCCCAGACTCCGGAACACATTCTGCAAACGTGCCCTCTCTTTGGTGACGAGAGCTCAAACCTGGCCCTAGGAGACGAAAATGGAAGAGAAACTGGGGGGTCCCACGAGGAAATACTGCTGATGACTGGATTCATGGAGGCAACTCGTCTCCTTGTTTAGATTGCTGAGCATAGGAAACTGATCGCAGAAGAAGAAGAAGTAGAAGTGGCATAGCTTCGTGGTTATCTTGCTTCTCAAATGTTATAAATAATACACATAAAGGAATACATTGCAGGCACTCATAAGAAATAAAGGGGTGAAAAGTAGACAAGTGAAAAACAAGACAAGTGTTAGCTTACACGGGGAGTTGAATTCAGGACCATCTGAATGGTTCAAGTCCCTAGAAAGCTTATCACTTCTGTTTTTCACTCGTTATTTATTTATTTTTCAAGTATTAGCTGAAAATGGCTGTGTTTTTAGCACCAGCTCAGCTTACCAGCATTTTCACAAAGCACAAGATTAGGCTTTGAAGAAAGTCTCTTATACAAACAAGAAAAAATATGAAACAAATTATCTTCACATGAAATTATAACTCTTACTATACGTGAGCAAAAACCGCGTTTTTACGCGCTAGTTTAGCTATCGTTACCGTCGCGCGCCACTTGAACTGGCGAGCCGTAAAATTGGTACTAAACCCGCGCCACTTCACGGGGCTTGCCGGATAGTAAGAGTTAAGCAATTAAAGATTAAAGTGAGATTTAAAAGCAAACTAATCCCTGGAGTACTTGTGTGTTGGCTATTTCTGAGAATATGATATAATGGTACATTTTCTTGTGGTGGATACCAAGGAACACATTTGAACACTTCTGTTTGTCCCATATTATTTGTAAGCACTCATCCTCACTCATTAGACAGCAAAGCACTTCTCATAATTTGTGTTTCTCACTTATGGCTAATCTCTCTTAACTCTTCAATTACCAGCAAACATTACATCAGCTCTGATGAATTTTCTGTCGTGATGACAGACATATGTTTTGAATTTTATACTTTGTTTTGTTTCTTGCAAACATAATAACAGTATATTTATGTCCATGAAAATTTGAAACAGACCACTAAGACTTATATTAAGATATTTTTGCTTGGACCAAATGCACATTTTTGCTTAGTACTGAAAGAATTAAATGACCCATCAAAGGTTTTTTAGTTAGGAAGTGATTTTTTTTCTTTTGTTGGTCTTTCAGAAACTGATTTTTCTTTATTTAGCTAAAGTATTTCATGTTTTTGGTTTTAATTTAAAGACTTTCATTTCATCCAGTCTTAGAATATGGCATTGCAACATGGTCAAGGGCAGTTAAGTCAAACTTTGACAAAATAAACAGAACCCAAAACCAAGCAACGAGAATCATAACAGGGGGCATGAAGTCAACACCCATAAAAGAGTTGGAAAAGATTACTCACCTCCAGCCAATGGAGGATAGAAGAGAAAGCAGAGCCCAGCAACAAGCTGATAAATTCAGGAGGCTGATAGACCACCCAATATACCAGAGAATAAATGGACTTGGAAGGGGAAGACTGAAGCGAAGCAACTTTGTAGAGACAGTCAAAACAAAGATGAGAGCAGACCCCATAAATGCAATATCAACAGCTACGCCCATATGTACTGCACACAAGCTACCAATTTGGAAACAACAGTGCTTCCCTGAAATGATAGAAAATGTTCCTGGCATTGAAAGAAAGAACAGCCAAAATGAAACAGAAAGGAGAGTCCTAACCACAAAATATACAGAGAAACATTACCCAAGCAACACCTGGATCCATGCATACACAGATGGATCAGGAACTAATGCAACAGAAGATAGGGGTGGAGGAGTCTTCCTGAGCTTAAGCAATGGCACACAAAAAAAGATAGCAGTCACAACAGGGACATTTTCAGAGCTTCAGAGCAGAGGCAGAGGCCCTAAAAACTGCAGCAGAAATCCTAATGACAGAAGAAAGTTCAGAGAGACCAGTAGTTATCTTCTCAGATGCAATGTCAGTAATTACAATGCTGAAAAGTCAAAGTAATGCTGAATTGGATGACCTGAGAGTAACACTTCACAGACTATGTCAGCAATACAAAAGAGTCGTGATACAGTGGATCCCTTCTCACTGTGGCATCCCTGGAAATGAAGAGGCTGACAGATTGGCAAAGGAAGGGGGGAAAGATTCCTCAACTTGACACAAACATAACTTATGAGGAGGCCAAGAGTTACATCAAGCGCAGGTACAGACACAAGTGGGAAGCAGAGCATCCACGCCATCAAAAAAATTATCCATATTACCAGCTCAGCAGACGTGAACAAGTGGTAATCTTCATACGGGTCTAACAGATTGAGATACCATCTATTCAACAAATTAAAGATAGGAACTACTGATGAGTGTGACTGTGGCACCGATAAAATGACTGCTGAACATCTGCTTCAAAGGTGCTCAACATATGATGAACAGAGAAAATGCATATGGCCATCACCAGTACCATTCCTGGAGAAAATCTATGGAGATATCAACAGCCTCAGGCTGACCACTGCTTTCTTTGAACTTATTCAAGTTGACATCTGAGGGTGAACGAAGAAGAAGAAGATTTCATCCAATAGCAAATATAATTTGTTTACGTGTCATGTTTTTGTTTTATGCATATTACTGGAATGTTTAAGATATGATTACAAAAAACAATGAAACACATTAACATATATTTTATAATGTTTTTAATGGCCATATTTTTATACACACACACTCTATACACACAATCCCTGACCGCCTTATCAATAAAGTTTAAAGGAGAGCTGCTGGATAAATTTAGATACTGAGGTTTAACAGTTATTTAATTTTTCCCTGCACCCACATAACTTAATTTTTTGTTTTAAAGAAGTCATCAGAAATGAGTTTGTTTTGGTTCGGTTTTTTAAGGACTATCTTCATTGCATACTTACAACTCCATCAGTGCTCTAATCTCTTCCCTTAGATCACACCAGGAGGATCTCAGCATAGTGAATGAACTCTGTAGCACTGGTGTGAATCCCAGTGTGTACATTTGTGGTGGGCAGGTTTCTAATTTTTAAATTTGGGCATTGAACCCGGTATCTCTAGAATTCAAGGTGGACGCCATACCTCTTAGCCACTCCTAACCTCATCAGAAATTAGTGTGTTTGAAATATAAGTTCTTAATAACTGACACCTGAGTCACAGGGGTTTTTCTTAATTATAAGTGAAATATAAAAATGATGAAAAGTGCTGTGCCAGCTGATGTCATGTCTACACATGAGGGCTTACACATAATATCATCATCATTTTACTTTGCACTCCTTCCTGAGCACGCAGCCATCACTACAGCTGGTTTCCTCGCAGGAAGAGTACACAAAACAGTCACATGATCTGACAATGGAGGTTTCTGTGACAATCAGTTTGACATGATGAGGTTGCCAGCTACATACACTACCTCATGTTAGTCACCTTGTACAACATGCCAGATAGTGGTATTCTTTCTTTGTGTCTTCACAGACCCCTTGCAACTACATGGGATTTACTAATAATATAGGATAAATGAAGGGGTTCAAACAGAAAGTGCTAATAGTGAACTGTATTAAAATGTTCCAACAAAAGAGTTTTGGCTATCTCTGACGATCTCGTTAATGTTCTCCTTCTTAGGTGACCTGCTTTTTACCTGGAATGGCTGAGTTGAATCACTTGCGTTATACCTTCTGAATGACTTGTTTATTTTCATAACTGAAACTTCTGTGGCTTAAAGTTTCTATGGGATGGGGTAGCAAACCCAACCCTCCCTTAGCCACTTCTTGTGACATGCATGGACGGGTACAGTGTTACTAATCTTTGCTCCCCTTTTGAGTTTAAAGTGTCGTGATGGGAGCTGCTCTGGTGTAATGGTTACCACACTGAGCTGGCAATCGGGTGATTCAGGTTCGAGCCCTGGTGAGTACATTTGAAAGAGTGTTGTCAACTAGGGACTGGAATAACCTGAACGGCTCCTGAGCCGACCCAGCTCTAATGGGTACCTCCAAAATCGGTGAGTATCTGCCTGAATGGTGAGAGGACACCTGTCATTGTACAGGGAAAAAAGGGATACTCACGTAAAATCAGGCTCAGGTTAGACATATTAACCAGAGATTTTGTCCCGAGTAATAGCGGGCGTATGAAAAAAAAAAACGGGTCCTGATAATGCACGGGCAAATAAAATTCACTCACGAATTAAAAATATATAACTAACATCTAACCAGAATGAGATGCCTTGACAATTTTTCTGCCAGAATTGCTCACAACACAAACATCACATAGTGTTTACAAAGTTTCTCCAAGTTAAACTACTTAACAAAGATCAGCTGGCTCCAGAAAGATTTTAAAGAACATGTAAACTTGATAAGCAATGCTGTTTTTCTCCTTAGTATATATTTGAAGAGGCTGAAGAAATGGTCAAGCAAAAACATGAATACTAAATAATACACCTAAAAATAACTGGAAGTGTTTAAAATGTGAATGTGCAGAGACACTATTATGAATAAAACATATCCATAAAAAAGTCTTTAAAAGAAACTAATCAGTGAAATAAGGACAAGTGAAAGAAAACATAAACTGTGAGATAAGATGGTCTCTTGCTGGAAGGGGTTATGGAAAGCAGTAGTAGTGAAGGAGCACAAAAATTAAGGTCTGATAAGAAAAGACTACAAACATCAGTGAAGACAGGGTCAATGAGGAATGTCAATTTTTGGCAGTCAATCTATAGAAATCAGAGAACATATGTAGGTTTGAAAAAAAAAGAAGAAAAATATTGAATGCTATGACAAAACTTGTTTCATAAATTTATTGAGCTTTTGTAAACTGACCTGAATATTCAAAAACGTTTCTTAATTTCCAACCACTTAGTTTTGTATGCTTTGTTTTCATTTTACCCATTGTCTGCTTACAATGTCTCACAGACTAAGAATGACAATGTGTGAAATAATTAAGGTTTGTGTAAAGTACCTTAACTCTTAGTGTTTTGCTAGCCACTTCAAGTTTCAAGTTGTTTATGGTTTGGCCTGAAAGTGTAGCTTGCCACTTCAAGCATTGTGTTATAGTATATCTCGGTAATATAAGTTTAAATGAAATTTACAAACTTTTTTCCTATCTAATACTTCTAATGTTTATTTTTTTGTAACTCTCATGTTTACAAGTGCTAGATTTTCTTTTATCTGTGATGTGGTGTTAGTTTTTAATAAAAAAACATATAGTTGCTTACTATAAATAAACTTTTCCTGGCTGAAGTGGTTTTGTTTAAGCTAAGACTATCGGCATTGCAACATACTCAATTGTGAATTGAAAATTAAAATTATGACAGTGATGAGTTACTCAGTAGTTAATTTTTAAATTGATCTGAAAATTAAATGGTTTTAGGAGTGTTTTCATTTTTGTATCTTGCTTTAAATATTATAGTAAGAGCAACACAATTTCCTATTTCTGTTTAATTTTAATCTTATTTTTTCATTCTTGTATATTTTGTATGAAATAAAAACAGGTAATTGAACTGTTCATCTACTTTTATTCAATAAAGCTTTAATTTCATGCACTTTTTTTATATATAAAACTATCATCATTTTAAATACATAAATTAATGTAAAATCAGCCCCAGCAGTTATGTCTCAGAAGTTACTCCATAAAATGAGAACATAAAAACATGGTTTATTGAGCGCATTAACTAAGAGTTAATCGTAATACATGATACTTTAACGGCACAAAATCATGTAGAAACCATCCTCCAAAAAAAATTAATACAGTCATTCTTACACGATATAATGTATTCATAAAACATAAACTACAAATAAAAGAACGAGTTCTGACTACAGTTTTTATTTTGAAGAACGAAACTTAAGATTTCAGTAAAACAAATTTAATATAAGTAATAACACAAAATCAAAAAATGTGTTATTACAATAAATATAAATAGATGCTGGTACTGAAAATATGTAAAGTTTTCTGTCTTCTTAGGATAAGTGAATGCTTTAAAAAAAATCAACACAGCACAACCATTAACATTAATTTAGATCCACAAATAAATGTGCGGTTAAATATATTGCTGTAAAAACAGTTTAAACACCTGTAATGCTGTTTCACTGAGCAAATTTGTCTTGTGTAACAAAGTTGTAGAGCAACAAGCATAACATTATTTCATAACTTCATCCAGTATAAAGACTTTGGCATACAAAAATAACAGCAAAAAAAAAAAATATGCACAATTATATTATAAGCAGCACATCTGGGCTGATTCTGTTTAAAAAAAAAAAAAACCTGTTTAATATTACAAAACTGTAAAACATCTGAATAGTAAATATGATTGCTAGCTACAGATTTGCTACCAAATTTGGATAATAATATACTAAAGGCACAATATATTATACCTCAGCTACACATGCCACTTTTGACTAAACCACAATGAAAATAATTACTAGTTACTGACCCCACTCCTTTGTGAGTTGAGAACTGAGCTCACAGAACTGTCAACAGATTTTGATCTATGTGAACTAGCATGTGAGGAACCTGAAGGAGCCACATTCTCTTTCTCATTATTATCCCCAACATTCCCTCCAGTAGCTGCCTTGCGAAGTGCCTTAGACTGGTTTATATATTTCTCCCCTTTAGCAATTTCATCCATTAGGCAAGAAATATCCTCCTCTGCTACAGGCCATTCAGCTTCCTTTAAAAGCTGAAGCATCTTTTCTTGGTTATTCTCAAAAGAGACAGGCTCATCAGAATCAAATCTGCCACAGATAAGAAAAGAAGATGTTTGTTATTACTTGTATAGAAAGTTTTTCCGTTACATGAGTTCTCTTTATGTAATCTGAAATTACATGACCCAATTTTTAGCAATTTAAATTCTGTTTAGGTGATCAGATGTAATTTTAAAAGCTCCGTCTCCTTGAATTGTGACTTCATGTTGGATAGCTTTTATGGGTGTGTAATTTTAATTCAACGTGGCAAAAAAATATTCACGTTGTTTGTACAATGTTTGTATTCAGAGATAAATTACGTTGTATACATTCTTAGTGATATAAAGCTACTTTAAATTATAATGATCCCTAAACACGTGGCAATGATAGCCCTTTTACCAGTGCAGACAAAAATGCAAAAAACATTACATTAGAAGAATACTAAATATAATTAAGTATTAGAAAAATAATTCATTTTTAAAATATGAAATGAATTTAATAAAATCATAATGACCCCAAAGTGTGCGTACATTAAGTGTTATCTTGGTGTTAATGGCAGCACATAAAAATTTATGAGCATATCCATAACAATGTAATAAAAACTAGATCAATGTGTGCGCAAATCTGGAGCCCAGAATAAGGCTTTTGACAGATCAGAAATAAAGAGGTCTTTAGTACAAAGTAAGCTGTATTTTGTCCTTCAAGTATCATTATTATTATTGTTACTTATTTAAATGTTTGCGTTAAATAAAAAGCTAAGAAGACATCGTAAGTTTAGCATCATCTGCAAATTACCAGGGATTATGGAATATATCCATCTACTTCACATATAACACAGAAAATTTGCTGTAGCTTGAACATAAATATATCCTATGTAATTCTTGTTGGTTATTGAGGAGACTGAGAAAATAATAGGCCTTTTTTTCCCTCAGGCATGTTGTAAGAGGCAACTAGAAAGTGGTTGTGTTTAGATCTAGCAATCTCATTTTGTAAAACACATTGATAAAGAAACCACCTCTACAATAATACTGGGGGGAGGGGGGGGGGGGGGGGGGGGGGTTTGTAATAATTTGACCCAGGTTTCCTGCTTCCGGGGGCCAGCTGTAGTGGTGGCTCCAAGCTTTATAAGGGCTGAAAAAGGAAATGAATGAATGTATATATTTTGAGGGTGAAAAGTGAACAAACATTTTTTTTTTAAACAGTGTTTTTTTTCAATTCAGGAGTTAATGTTAATGAAAAAAATATGAATACTTAGCTCGAACAACTTGATAAATGAAAATCAAAAAGTATACACTTACTCCTTTCTGGCTGACAGGGGCAGTGCTTCCCATACCATGTTATTTAGGTGTCTGTTAAAAAAAAACATCAAGAGAATTTAGATCAAGGAAATGCATAATATGCATTTTTGTTTACTGGCAAAATATATAACAGAGAATTTAAATTAACTCTTTGACTCCACAATTATTTTCCACACTGTGCCATAATTTTAATTCGTGATAGACTAAAAACAACGCTCAAAGAGTTGTTTTGGCACGGGTGTCAAATCTGACCAATGCTCTGAGCGTTGTTCTGGGGTCAAAGAGTTAAGACTGGTAGAATACAAATAGAAATACATACTAAATATAGATAATAACATCAACACTTGATACAACAAAATAGGATAAAATTATAATGGGATTGGTGCTTTTAAAAAAAAAAGCTAACATTGTTTCTCAGAGTGTCTAACATGTCATTGACAGCAAAGCAGCATATTATAAAACTGATCAATGCATCAACTTATGATATCAATGTCAAACATGACATTTACCTGCCAAATGACATTTCAGAATAAAGTAGCTAAAATGACACGAAGAGACATTGGAAACTTCAAACTTAATAATTTGAAGAATTCATAGAAAAGCAAATAATGTCATGGCGTTGCCATTTTGAAAGAATCCCACGTGCAAGTTAAAAATTGCTTGGCAGTTGCAAATCATAAAGAGTAGGCCATACGGCTGCTGCCCTGGAAAATTTAAAAATTAGGAAACCTACCCACCACAAAAACATCTATAGAATGTGTGATTCCTCTATACACACATGGAATCCTCGACAGTGCTACGGCCTCAAAGTAAAGGGGGAACATCTCATTTTACATTCAGCCAGTGAAAGCCATTCAGCATACTCTTTCCGTAGGAAATACATTGATTCATTTACTTTACAAAGCAGTCGGTTTGTCCCACAAAGCTGTTTCTTATTTTTCCACCAAAGGCTTTCTTTGTAATTTAAGAAACTGGTAGTGTATATAAAACTAAACAGTTGTTTTTTTTTTATTGTTCCACAGACCTTCCTTGTCATTTCAGAAACAATTGAAGCGTATAAAGAACTTAACAGCCTTTTTTCTTCATTGTTCCATCGCAGACCTTCATGTCAGTCAAGAAACAATAGTGGTGTATGCAAAACTAAGATGTTTTTATTGTTTCACCACAGACCAAATGTCTGTTAAGAAACAATTGTAGTGATTACAATGGAGGTAAATGTGTAACTTTCTGAGATTTTGTATTAATAAAATCACATGCAAGAAAACTCCCATTCAATGTCCATTTACAAACATAAAGTCCAACTCATGGTTTAAAAAATGGAGAGCAACAAAAACAATCATGTAGTTACAGACTTTCAGACGTATATACATGCACAGAATAGGACTGACATGGTATGAAAAGATCACCAATGTGGATCTAATGGAAAGAACCAGACAAACAGAAGTGAAACAAGATGTGAGGAGGAGATAACTGGTGTTCAATACACATTAAGAAAACCAGGTGATAGCAATATAAGGCAGTTCATGTTCTGAAATTCCCAGGGTAAGAAAATAAAGAAAAAAAAAACACATGGAGCATAGAACCTCAGAGAAGACATTAAAAGTATAAAAAATGACATGGAATGACCCTAAATGGATGGCACAGGACAGGAGGGCTGGCCATGTTTTTGCTAGACCCTGTACTCCATGGGAAGTTGAAAGAACACTGATGATGATGATGATAATAAAAGGTTACCATGGAATCGTCTACAGACATCTTAAAGTATATACAAATATTATTCTTCCATAAAGGAAAGCAAAATTAACGTAGAAGCTTACTCTCTGAATTTGTCCACTGCAGCTCTGACCTTGTTCTCATACTCCTTTAAGTTAATCCCACTTGGGTTAAAAAAATACATTTGATGGTCATCTGACACAAATGCCATGGGCATGATCTGAAAGTACCAAAGAAGAAAACTTATTTAGTTTATAGCTGGCTACTTTCTTTCTTTGATCCAGTCAAAATTATTCAAGGTTTATTTTCAGCCCTTCATATATTTATGATCACTTACAACGTACTCAGATGAATGATAGAAAGAAAAAAAAACCGACTACCTGTTCTTCTTTGTTAACATTTATTACTGTTTAAAAATATAGCTTTACAACAAAGCATTACGGAAAGTACATTTATTTTCACAGCTGAAATGGTGGCAATACTAAAAGGCACTTGAAATCGTTTCAGCCAATTCTCCCCAAAAACTGACAGTTCTACAGTAATAGTCATTTTCAACAATTCAACTTCTAAGAAATTAAAAAGAAAATGCAGCAGATCTGATAAATATTTTTGGCAAATATGTATTTGAATTCCAGAGGATGTCCAGTTCTAATATATAAATTAAAAAATAAAATGGTATGGAATCCATTTTACAAATTAACGTATATAGGAAATACGAGACTTTTTGGGATTCACCCTTCATCAGTCACAGGACAGAAAAGTAAACTTCTACATTAATTTATGTAAGAATAATATTTTTATGCCAGAAGCAATTGCAATAACTATGGAGGCATCTCTCTTCTTAGTATTGTTGGTAAGGTTTTTGCCAGTCATCTTAATCCGATTATACAAGTTAGTTGATTGCATATATCCTGAGTTGCAGTGAGGATTCTGAGCTGGTAGATCAACAATAGACATGATATTTTCTCTCCAACAAATTCAGGAAAATTCAAGAGAGCAGAAAAATCCTTTATATATTGCCTTTATAGACCTCACAAAAGCATTTGACCTGGTTAGCAGGGATGGACTCTTCAAAATCCTCCTGAAAATAAGCTGCCTCACACAATTGCTGGAAATGATGTGATTTCAGGAAGACATGCAGGGAACAGCCCAATATGCTGGAAACCCATCCCAGCCCTTTGACATATGCAGCAGCATCAAACAAGGCTGCGTCCTAGCTCTGACCCTCTTTGGGATCTTCTTTGCCTTGCTCTTAAACATGCATTCAGAGATGCAACTGATTAAATATGCCTCCACACTAGGTCAAATGACTGACTGTTTAACCTCGCAAGGCTGAAGGCAAAAACTAAAATCAGAAAGGTCACTATACGAGACTTGTTGTTCACCTATGACACTGCAATCATCACTCAAAGCCAACAGGAGCTCCAGAGTTTGATAACTGCTTCTCCCAAGCATGCAAGGCCTCACAATAAGTCTAAAGAAAACAAATGTGCTAAGTCAGGATGTGGATATTATACCAGTTATCACCATCGATAACTATGAATTGGCAGTGGTGCACCACTTCACATACCTGGGGTCTACCATCAATGACAAACTCTCTTTGGACACAGAATTGACAGTCACATTGACAAAGCTGAACCCACAACGCGTGTTTGGGGAAACTCCAAACTCACAATGAAGACCAAAGCTGCAGCATATAATTCCTGTGTCACCAGCACACTTCTATATGGCAACGAGACATGGACAACCTATGCCAAGCAAGAAAGAAGGCTCAATACCTTCAATCTATAGGAGTCTATGCCACATCCTTGGTATTTTGAGGAAGGACACGGCGACAAATGCCAAAGTGCTGTCACGTGCTGGCCTTATAAAGATGTATACACTGCTTAGTAACAGTACAGACTATGCTAGCTTGGCCACGTCCACCGCATGGAAGATAGTTGCATCCCTAAAGATATCTACTATGGACAGCTGGCAGATGGCAAAAGAACTGTTGGGAGCCCACCAGCTGAGGTTCAAAGATGTGTGCAAAAGAGACATGAAGGAACTGGACATAAATCCAACAACCTGGGAGGATGAAGCTGCAGATCACACCAAGTGGTGATGCTCCCTAGGACTCTACCTCATATTAGGCAAAAAGAAGCTCTCACAACAAGCAGAAGAGAAAAGAACATGCTGAAAGAAACACCATGTAAAAAACAGCTGAGGGCTATCACCCCAGGGTGCATTCCCATAGTCAGTTATGACTGAAGGGGCTACTACTACTACTCCTACTAATATTTTTATATGTGGCTGATGAAGGGTGAATCCCGAAATATCCAGCGTTCCCTGTATACATTAATTTTAATACTTATATACTTATAATTTTTAATTATTATAGATATAATATATATATAATATATATTATATCACCCGTGTGTTGCCGGGGCCCGAAAGGGGAGCAAAGAATAGTAACACTGCACCCTACCATGCATGTCGTAAAAAGCGACTAAGGAGGGTTTGGGCATGGGGCTGTTTACCCCATCCCGTAAAAAACTTCGCACAGTGGGCTGATCACCTGCTTGCCAACCAATCTGATTACGGAAACAGCGATAGATTGTTTGGTCTGTTTTTGTTCCACAAAGACGCCACTAGGCGTGGTGGAAACAGCGATAGATTGATCAATTTGTTGTTGCCCTAAGACGCCACTAGGCGTACTGGCCACATACTGCTTTGCCGGTTGGTGGCTAAGGATGGAAGAAGAAGAATAATATACATATATATATATATATATATATATATATATATATATATATATATATATATATATATATATATATATATATATATATATATATATATATATATATATATATATATATATATATATATATATATATATATATATATATATATATATATATATATATATAATATATATATATAATATATATATATAATATATATATAATATAATATAAAGATATTATAGCTGCATAGATACAATTACATGCCAGCACAGAAAGAAACAAAAAATCAGATAAAGAAGCCAAGACAGGTAGAAATACTACAAACCATAATAAATATATGTTGGGGAGGAATAATACAAATCATAATTAAAATAATAATAAAAAAACAAATGGACAGTAGCTTGGGATCAAAGTTTAAAAGTTAAAAGAAAGACATGCTTATAAGCTGTTAAAAGCTCCAACAAGAACACGTTAAGTAAATACACAATTAAAAATACCCAGAAATAAGAAACTGCTTAGATTTACATTAGGGAATTCAATTTTTTGTGACAGCAGAACCTTACTGTGCAGAGTATCTACAAGATAATACTATGAAGCACTTCCTTCTAAAATATAGAAAGTCTAAACAATAAAGGATTTATTGTTAGTATACTGGCAGCCAAGTCACTCTCCTAAAACTGGAACAAGTGTACAAAAATAAACCAACCTTAAGAAACACATTATACAGTAAAACAGTATATTACTACAAAGATCTAATAATGTATATTAAAATAAAAATCTATTTATTCAGAAAAAAATAATAAGAAAATGAACAAAAAGCAAAAGCAACAGTAAATAAATGAGCAAGTAACCATCAAAGCATGGCGAGAAATATTTCTGTTGTGCTCTTTCTATGCATGTCCTGACGGCACTAAGTCGAATTTTATTCAGTTACATTTTCCTTTAAGAAGTAACTCAATGACCTGCAAAGAGTGGCATGACTGGATAGAAGCTTCATCTATGATGAGCAATGATTCTTCCTTCGCTACATTTGTTGTTGTTGTTTAACTAGGGCTGCTGAGCTTCTCGCTCTTTTGCAGTCAATGCCAAGCTGAAGACTCCTTGGTATTATCTACACTGTAGATCTAGGCTTTTCCTGTGGCTTTTCTGCCATTCAGAAACATGTTGAGTTGAAGTCATGAGCTCCAATTTCTCCAGCTCGGCTAGCATTTATAGGATTGTCACTTCCGGTTCCAAGTTAAGAGTAAGAAGCATGTGGCATACTGTGCATTCCCTGCCATCCAAGGGGGCTCTCTAACTATGCAGAGCTAAAATACTGTGCTCTGGTACTGGGCTCTACCAAGGAATTGTCACATCCTGCACTGAGCCATTTCTCAGCTCCCTCTGCCTATCACTGGGTCCACAGTGAGATCCTCCTGCATTTAGTCAACCAAGTCAAAGTCAAAGAATTATGCCGGGGGCTCAAGTGAGTTCTCCTAGCTTAGTGTGCAATGCTGGGTTCTCAACATGTTTCACCACAGAGGGAATTCCTGGAATTGTGTGGATAATTTCGAGAGTCAATGAAGGTGTAATTAGCCTCACAGACAGAGTGTCACATCCAAAACTAAATTCTATAGCACTGTGCATAGCTGGTGATCATAAAAGGATGACTCCAGATATGCCTCCATGCATTGCTTCGCTACATAAATATAAGATGAAGATACTTATTTTGCTTACCGGAGATATAAACGTGGAAAATTCCAGAAATTTTGTCCAAAAAGAACCCCCCACACACACACATACACAGAGGCATGAACATTTATAAAAACACCCAGGCCATGAAGTAATTCAAAGAAATGTGCATTATTTCAATAAGCGCACAATTTATTTTCGATGCCGCAATGCACACGACTTTTTCGTCATTTCCCAAAAATGCACCATGAAAAGGTAGGACATCAAAACTGGAACTAAAATCAGAATTTATATCATCATCTGAAGTTATGGCATAAAAATATCATCATCAGCTGCCATCTCCACAACAAAGGTTGGTTGTAATGGATCTCCAACGTCGTCTGTCTCTTGTTTCGATGGTGCACTCTGAGAGACTATTTCCTGTCCATCTCTTAATGTTATCTTCCCTCTTATAACGCTGTCTTCCCCTTGTGCATTTGTCTTCAACTCTCCCTTCTATTATGGCCTTTTGCAGGGTGTTATATATCTTTTTATGTGGCCAAAATATTTTAGCTGCCTAATTTGAATCTCCTTTATTAGTTCTCTTTTCATGCCTAGGTTTTTAGGACCTCCTTATTTGTTTTCTTCTTTTTCCATGAGATGAGCCCATTTCTTCTATATATCCACATCTTGAGAGCCTCGATTCTTTCTTCCAATTACTTATTCATTGTCCATGTTTCTGCACCATACAGTAATGAAGAATTTATATAACACTTTATGATTCTCAGTTTTAATTTGTGAGTTAACTGTTTAGATGTCAGTAAATGTTTCATGTTGTTGAATGTAGCTTTGGCCATTCCTATTCTCTTCTTGATTTCTGTTTCACATCTGCCATCTTCTGTAACTATATGACCAAGATATGAGAAGTTCTTGACTTGTTCCAGGATTTTTCCATTTATGCTTATCTTTAATATGGGCTTATCGTCTGTTTTGCTAATTATCATAGTTTTTGTTTTCTCAGTGTTAATGTCCAATTCATATTCATGACTTATGCTGTTAACTTGTTTCACTAGTTCTTGTAAATTCTGTTCACTTTCATCTAACAACACGGTATCATCTGCATATCTGATGTTGTTTACTGACCTTCCACTGATGTTCATAAAAATATAATACTGAATAAATATCCTTATTCCTTGCAAGTGCTTGCGCATATACACACACAATCTTTTCATTACAAAAAATGTTTTGTTTCAGTTTTAAAGCAAAGCAGTAAATACAAGTATTCAAGACTACAAAATACACTGTTAAATTGCCTAATTTACTAGTGTACAATATGGAATACATAATTGGGCAGCATGTTGCCAGTAATACAATGACAGCAGTGGATTATATTACCTGTAACAATTACACCATATATCCTAATTATAGCCAATGAGGGGTTGAACAAAATATTCTGTCCATTCATTAAAAATTAACAAATAAATACATTTAGTGTACTGTGTTTTAAGTTTTGAGAAAAAAGTTCTTTTAATGCGTGTCACAAAAACAGTCGCTATCAGGCTCACTTAATTCACATGATTCTCCAAGAATACTACTACATCTCCACAAAATTGCTTAATGATGATACCGGTTGAAAAAAGAACTAGAAAGAATATAAAATAATACTACCTCATTAAACACTTTCCCAGAAATATACTTGTCCAGCACTGGGACATACTTTGCCCTGTGTGAGACTAATGTACATCCAAGAGCATCCAGGATAGTCAAATGTTTTGCCACTAGGCCGTGCCTTGCAAGCCACTTCTTGACTGACAGTTTCTTTCCTTTGTCTACATCAGAATCTGAAACTATGATACAAAAAGCTTTCCCATGGGTAGAAAACTATTAAAGATTGCTTTCCTCTACATTCTTACTGTAAACAGTAGATAGAACCAGATCATGCCGTTAATTAAATGACTATGGGCGGTATTTGTTAGTCATTCAGTATTCTAGAATAGGGGTCAGTATCTTAGGCAAAGAGAGGACCACATTCAGAAGAAATAAACTATTTGCTGGATGTTTAAAGTTTCACTAGCTCAAAGCTCCGTTAAAATTACATGAACTATCTGTCATTTAATTATAGATTGTCTATTATTAAATATAAAGTCTAATTACTTGCTACAAAATGAAAAACATACAATTTTATATACTACTGGCAACAATGATTCACTGTCTCATTGTAAAAGCAATCAAAACAATAAAATAGTTATAAGTGTAGCAATTTTGAACCATTCTTCTTCTTCAAATAACATGCCAAGTGGTGTAGGTGATTATGACTCTCTGCATCTTCTGTTTCCAGTACTGTTTATCAGTTCTGTGGACAGCTCTACAAGTGGCCTCTTCATTAAGGTCTTGGATAATTTTAATAACTAGATTTTACTGGAAGAAACACTACTACAAGATGTAGAATCATACTTGGCAGCAATATAGACACAGCTGGAGGGACAGACAATTGTATCAAATTCAGAATACAAACAGCTAGAGGAGCTTTCATTGCATTGGGAAATATATAGAAATCAAAAGAAATCAGGTCCAACATAAAAATCAGAATTTGTAATTCAAATGTCATGTCAGTCCTATTGTATGGCTCTGAAAAATGGAGAATGACAAAAACAACAAATAAAAAACTACAGAGTTTCATTAATGGATGCTTGCGTAGAATAGAAGGATTGAAGTCATACGACCACACCACTGATGTGGAACTCATTACAGGAACTAGACAAGTGCCAGTGGAACAAGAGATGAGAAGAAGACGCTGGAGATGGATAGGACATACACTGAGAAAACCTGTTGATAGCATTACCAGACAGTCCTTGTGCTGGAATCCCCAGGGTAAGAGAGGTAGATGAAAATCAAAGAACACGTGATAAAGAGAACTGGAGACGGCCATGAGGGGGATGAAGAAGACATGGAAAGACCTTGAACTGATGTCATGTGACAGGAAAACTTGGCATGGGACAGAAAGACTTGGCAGACGTTTGTTGAAGACCTATGCTCCTGGGGGCGATGAAAGGTGAAAGAAGAAGAAGACAACTTCCTGTCTCCATGCTGTTTATCAGTTCTGTTGACAGCTCTACAGTTGGCCTTCTCATAAAGGTCTTGGATAGTTTTAACAAACTTTTAAAGTCATTCACAGTGCCTCAGTATATTTTTTATAAGTGCATTATCAAATGCTTTCTTAAAGCCCCCATAGTTGACAGATATATAGGGTGATTTGCCATTTATTTGACTGTCTGTGATGATTCTGAATGCTGCCATGTACATGATTACCCTGTTCAAAATCCTGCATTTTTCCTTTGTTTCCCATCATAATTTTTCAGCCAATGCCAGAAAATTTATACCTTGCCTATTTTGTGTGCAGTTCATTTGTCTGTCCTTTCAGGGTATAGAAATTGCCTCTTGTTTGCAAATAAATTTTCTCGGAGAAGTGGTTTAAAATCTTGGTACTGAATGAAATATCAGTTTTCATGGCTTGTGAGGAAAAATTCCATTTGGTTCCTGCAGTCTTATGATTATTCAGTATGTTTAATACCTGTGTGATCTCTTGTTTGGTGAATGGCATAATGTTTACATTTAAAGGGTATGTTATAGTTTTTGTTAGCTCTGTTATGGTATATTATACTGGCTTTTCATGATCTATGTTTAAATAATTTAGAAAGCAAACTTCAGCTCCCCACTACACTTTCACAGCAATTGTGGACAGAAAAAGTGAAAAGTAAAGTAAGAAAATTGTTAGCATTAAAAATCTTGTGGAAAAAAATATGGAAGCTACTGAGAAATTGTTTCTTAGAAACATAAAGAAAATAAGAAGAACTAAAAATTTAATGATTAAGTCCTGAAAGAGGTTGAGGAAAAAAACCAAATCTTTGTAAAGATAAGAAGGCAACACAATTTGTAGGATGTAGTTTGAGAAGAGAAAACTGGAACACATGCTAAGAATATTATTTTCTTATTTTTAAAATTAAATTTTGCTTGTCTTTGGTGAGGCGCGCCCCATTCAACTTAGACACTGGGCCCATCAGTTATATTAGGGCACATAATCAAATATTAAAGACTTTGTGGTCAGGAATAAATATATAGGAACAATTGCTGGATGAAGGAACAGAGAAAGACAGAGCAGGCATGTACTAGATGGACTGATGGCAATGTATGGGAGGAGGTCAACAACAGAACTCATAGGTGACACCAGAGACAGAGTTGTGGATGAGAAATGATGAACTATGCCAACAGGCATGGTACTTGATAATGATGATGATGTAAACATTAGTGCATCCTACCGGGAGCCGCGCTAGCATAGTGGTTACAACACCGCTCTGGCGACCGGGTGATTCAGGATCAAACCCGGGCGACGGCATTTGAGGATTTTTCGTCGACCGGGATTTGGACTGGATTAACTCGAGACCTGGCGAGACATTTGAAGGAGTGTCGTCGACCAGGGACATTAAAAATAACCTTGACGTAAAAATCAAAGGTTAGACATTAAAAATAACCTTTTCCTCAGCGGGCGTACGAAAAAAAAAAAAAAAAAAAAGTGTCATCTACCTGTCAGACTGTAGATGTTTGCACAAAGTAAGCTGTAGTTTTCGTAATTGTTTACAGATTTTTATGAATCACACGTCATTTTAAAGATAAATGAATGTACTATTACAATAAACAATGGTTGTAACTCTAATAGAGGTTGTTGCTATTTAACGGCCCTCCAATGGCCGGGGACTTGCAATATTTTCACAATTATAACTGCTTGCGCCCCATCTCTATCAAAATCACAATTTCAATCAATGTGCACACCGTTTTCACTCTTGTCCTTGTCACTAGATCTATCAGTCAATTGTTGAAACATGTTTCTATCCTATTCAGCTGTTAGACGAGATGTACACGCATTTTTTGTAGTCCTATCACTAGTTCCCATGGTAAACAGTTTTACACGATTTGGTAACCCAAAATGCTGAAAAATATGAACATAATATCAATTTTCCAGTGTTCTACAACAACCATGCTTTGGGAATTTGTTTTCCGGTGGCAACTTAAAATCTCGAACCAGATCAGAGAGTGTTTCAGTACATTTTTCATTTGTTTTATTACTAAAACTAGATTGGCGCTCTGAGCGGCTTGCGGTCCAAATGTGATTATTTTGTGAGCTGCTGACAGCGGCTTGCGGTAGTTAATGTGTTAAGGGCTAACTTTTTTTTTAAAAAACTCAGAAATAAAGAATGCGATTATTATAGTAATATAAATATAACTGTTCTGCTCTAATTATCAAACATGTTGACATCTTTCATGTTATTGGAAAGCAATATGGCACAAAAAATATCACTACAGCGGCACAGTTGTACAGTTAGCATAAAAACTTGTGGAAATGTTCCAGAAGCAAACAAAGTGTATATACATTTGATCTACGGCAGCATTAGTTAATGCTCGCAGAAACCAGCATTTAGTTTTAGGAACAATAATCTCATCACACTATACAGTAACAAGAGTATAACACCTGCACAATTAACAAAATCAAGAATAGTAAGAAATGAAATTTTTAGAGAACTAAAATAACTTATTTTTCAATCTCATTTGAACACAAAGCAAATATAAGATAATAAAAATAATAATAATAGTAACTTGTTATTTCATGTTTCATTTTAGTCCTGATCAAGTTATATTTGAACTTCTTTACAGATCAAGTGATATCACTATATTTCATCAATTAGATCTTGGTTTTATTCCTAGGGGCCAAGAGTTATGACCATACATGCCACACCTCAGACATGAAAAACCTGTACAACAAATCCAAAAACCCTGTACAGAGACCCGCAAAACCTGTACAGACTGAAAAACGTAACAATAGAGTTAATTAATGTACAAATATATTCAATTAGATGGTTCTGCACTATCATAGTGACATGCGCCCTTTGCCTTTTTAAGCATGTCTTCACTTGCTTTAAAACCTAAACAACAAGAGTTAGAATTTATTTTGTACCGGTATTGTAGAAAAGCTGTGACTGTATCATCATTTAGTCTATTTCTGCAAAAAAAATTAATACAATTTATGGTGGAAATGAAGAACAGTTTGGTGTGTGTTCTATAGTGCCTTATAAAAGTATAGATCTAAAGAGACCAGTAATAAGCGTTATGGGTTAGGTTTAGGAATCTTAAATCAAATATATATATATATTTTTTTTTTAAAGCTAGCAATGAAAATATAAACTGGCGCGAAATATTATATATTCTCTGCAAACCTTTTGTGGGTTTTTTTTCAGTTTCCAACCTTAACTCTAAATGGTACGAAAATACAAATATTAAACATACTCGACGGCAATAAAGGTAAAGATTACCAGAATCTCAGTAAAAAGAGTTGTCAGAATCATTCAAGTTGAATAAATTCAACTCAAACAAGAATTTTCGTGCTCTTTTTCCACAAAATGTTTATGATTCGGCGGTATGGCAGCGTCCATGTTTGTAACTTTCGCTTTTGTAAAATCCCTATTATCAGTTCTACCGTATTCGCTAGCAGTAAAATATTTTGTTCGTTTCAAGCTTAGTGGCCAGATTTTTCAATGCTGAATCCGATTATGCCCAGCAATTGCCGATACGATTGTAAACAGAAGAGTTCTGGTGCTTTTAAAATAGGACGTACGTTTTATAGGTGTATGGGAACGAGGTATCGCACTACTTCCGTGACATACTCGGTACGGCACAGCGACAAAAATTGTCAAGATTTATGCCGTATGGCGTACGTCATAATGGTGCTGAAAGGGTTAATAATTAGGCGAAAAAACCCGTACAGACCCGTGTACGGCCCGTACACATCTGAAAACGCAAACACCCCGTACAGATTATGGGTAAACCTTTAAGTGTGGCATGTAACTTATGACTGACATCAAGATTCTTCTAGATTGTCATTAAAGATTGCCACAGTCATTATTATCATTATCACAATCACTAATAGTTGATCATTATGATATCAGACTTTCAAGAAATTCTGTATTTAGAGTGGCTTCAGTATTAGCATCATTATCAAGTTTACTAAAATAGTAGCTTTAATAATAACATCACTGCCAAAGTCTACAAAGGAGCAGCTTTAGTGATAACATCATTATCAAAGTCTACAAAAGGAATGGCTTCAGTAAGAACATCATTGTCATTGTGTACAAAAGGAGTGGCTTCAGTGATAACATAATTATTAAAGTATGCAATTCTGATTATAAGGCTATGTAAATATAACCAGTGTCATACAGTCTTCAGTGGCACTGGGTCAGAAAGAGTCTGTGCCCACATTACATATACACACTCCTCATCAATGAATACATCAACATGGGCATAACATACTGTTTAGCAATGTTAAATGCATCTCTTCTTTATTTGCATCAACTTACTGCCTGCAGTCTGTCTCCTCCTGTCTGCCTGGTTTTGAAACAATTGTTTAGACTCTGGAAGCATCCATTCACTTGGAGTGAACCTTCCACTTCTGGTTCTTGTGTGGTAGTACCTAACTCTTTTATGGCCTGCAAAATAAGATTTATGGAATAAATAATCTCTGGCAACACTAGAGACTATTGCTAAACTTCAATTCTAATTTTTAAAACACTGAAATCTTAAATGAAATGGCCAGATTTTTGTGTGTTTGAATACAGATGTTAGATTTATCTTGCACAATATGCCAATGGACACATTTTTTTTTCTTGTAGTTCCTTTCATTCTCCTTCTGCATGCAGATCACACATAACAATAAATATTTACCCCATTCAACAAACCTGAATAAGAGGCTGTGGCAGAATGTGGTGATTGCCATGATCTTACTGGCTGATTTTCCCATTCTTTTGGCCAATACTTTCTGCTTGTGCTTGACTGACCAGAGGGTGGGAGCGGGTTGTGATGTGAGCCACTTACACTGAACAAATTAGATGGTGCTGTAGAAGGCCTTTCAGGAGAGGAGCTAGGCAATTTACAGTAATTTCTTCTCCCTTTGATTGCTGTACTTTCTGAAAAAGGCAGAATGACAAGAAATATATGCTTCCAATGCAATTTTAAGTGTCTTTTTTTTATTTTATGAAGTCACCTTTTGAGTGCTTCTATCCAAGACAAACCTAGACTCTCTTGACAGAGTGCAAAGCAATGCCCTTAGATTAATTAGTGGAGCTATGAGATCAACTCCAACTGCTGCATGTGAAATACACACAAATGTGGAACCCCTTGGGTTGCAGAGGGATAAAGCTGCTTTAGAAGTTTATGAAAGATGTAAGAGAATGAACCAAAACCACCCCAATAGACACCTTGCAGAACACTGGGAATACAAGCAAAGAATAAAACACAAGTCAGTCATACAATATGTCCATGAAATTCAGGAAAGATACCACCTCCCAGAAAGAAGACAAGATATACAGAAAGTAGTACAGAATTTACCACCACATACTCGCTTAAACACCAGAAGTACAAATAAAATTAGTAGACGGAACAACCAAACACTTCGACCCAGTCAGTCTTATGAGTGCATCACAATGAACCATTGATGCCTACCCCGAAGAATGGTTGCATGTCTATACTGACAGATCTGCATTTAAGGCCACCATCAAAGCAGGTTATGGAGTCTACATATGTTACCCAGATGGATCCTCTGACGAGCTGTTTGATGCACGCGGGGAGTTTTGCTCCAACTACGAAGCTGAAATCATTGCACTGGAAACAGCTGTATACCATCTGAAGACTATTCGATGCCTTTCCCTCAAAGGCTCAAAATATCGTCATCTTTACTGACTCAATGTCTGCTCTTCAAACTTTGGAAGGCAGTGTACATTGTAGAACTGAATTAGCCAAATTAATCCTGGATGCTGATCAGCTTATCACTTCCTATAGCATCAGAATAGTTATGCAGTGGATCCCTGGTCACTCAAATACACCAAGTAATGACAGAGCAGATAGATTAGCAAAGAAAGGAACAAGACAAGAACAACCACTCACAGCAACAATTCTCTAAACAGCTAAATCACTCATACGAACAACAAAGAAACTTGGCTGAACAGATGGGCCATGGGAAACACTGGAAGAGAGGTTTACAGACATATGGCTGATCCCGATCCTAATGACAACACTGGTCATCTTACAAGGAGGGATCAGAGCACCATTTTTCGGCTCAGAACACAACACATACCACTCAACAGTCACTTGAACAGAATCCAACCACAACACTCTCCAGAGTGCCAGCTGTGTAACTACTCCTTTAAAACTGTTGACCACCATCTCTTTGAGTGCTCAGCACTCGATGATGTTAGGAAAATGCTCCTTTCTCTGAGGCCAGATAAGAGTGGAACACCTTGTACGGAGAAACAAAACAACTTGCGAAAACCTGCAGATATCACTACATGTCATTGGGCCGAAGGGTGAGATCCACTGGATCAATAACAGAACAGAACAAAGCTTCTATAAATAGATACAGAAGTAAATTATGAAAGTAATTAATAATGTAAATTTCCAATGTAATGCTGTTTGAGGGTACTACAGTCACCAGAGTGGCAAATGTCAATGATTTCACTACACTTTGCCTTTAAAAAAAAAGCCAGTCATAGGTGTAAGAAGGTAAGAATTATTTGCAAGATATTTTAACAATCAGATCTGAAAACAGATATAGCTCTATACATTTTAACATTTGTATTTTAACATAATAAATGGAAAAAGCATCAGTAAACTTTCATATAATTACATAAATTCATTAATGTTTTTTGTGGTCTGATTGCTTCCTTTGGAAAGTGAGGGGGAAGAAAATTACCACTGAAAAGCAGGAGGCAAAAATTAAAACCATTTCAAAACTTTACAAATCTTTAAAGTAACCTCTTTCAGAATTAAAAAAAAATGAGTTCCAAGCTAGATCCTCAGTCTTCTAAATGTGCTGCATGATGAAAGATTAAGACGTTGGCTTTAATTCTTCCCTCATCATTGTTTAATGGGTGTACATGCTCATATGTGTGTGAGTCTGTGTGCGTACATATGTAAATATAATCCATCATTACTAGTACAGAGGCAGCAATTATTATGGGTATTTTGAGTATAAGAGACTAATTTTAAACAATATTATTAAATTAAAAAAAAAAAAACATACCTGAGCCTTTACTGTTGACTAAACCACAAGCACGTTTCTCTACCTCTCTGAAACTGAAAAAGTAAAGCAGCAAATAAATGCACAGCAATTATACAAAAAAATTTTTTTAATAAGTTACCTCTCTAGTCAATGGCAAACTACTGAATGAAAAAAATTGCCTAGAAAAATAACATAAAAGCTGGGGTTGATTGCCACGTCCTGTAAAGGATAAGCAACTAACTAACCTCTCTAGCTACTTCTGAAAATTTTGAGCTACTATATTTATAACTTTCCTGATAATAAAGATTTGAGTTTGTAGATAAAACTTTTGACTTCAAATATAAATCTAGCAATTATTCATAATGCAGGACAGCAGAATGGCAACATACTTGTATTTACAAGCCCACTCTGAAGCATTCATTGAAACCACAACCTGTGCTTTTCATGAAAAGAATCCTATTTAAGTTTGAAAATGTCTGCACACCAATACAAAATTAATTTAGGGCCCATTCATATTACACTTTAGTAGCCAAACTGAACAGAGTAGATGCAATTCACATCTACAGATGGTGAAGTTATCAACGTTATTAAGGCTAATCATCAATTATCATCATTAACATTTAATTTTTTACTCCTTATAGAGCATGGAACCATCATTGCATCTGGTCCCCTTGTAGAAAGCTAGCACCCAACCATTTATATGCTCTTTGCAGCACAGATTCTACAGCAGTTTGTTTTACATGATAAGGTAGTAGCTGTATTCTTTGTTTATCTTCTCACAGTTGAAAATATATTCAAGGGAGAAGAGTGGAGTAAGTCAGAAGAGAGCTGGATAAACTACCAGCAAGTCACCATCAGCCTTGGTCGAGAGTGCAGAACATGAGCCAATGGGAGAGCAGAGCTGGAAATTGATCAGCTTATAAATTTTAATGCTGGGGATGAATTGTGCCATTGTGTACACTGATGGGTCTGAAATCCATGGTAATAAATCAGGGTCGGGCTTCTCTGCTTGAGTAAAGGGCAGAACCATCGCTGAACATAGTTACAAGATAACAACCTCCAGCATGAGAATGGAGGTAGAGGCAGTTTTTGCTGCCTTAAGATGGCTGTCTGAGACTTTTATTGTATCACTCACAATCCATGCTTCGAAAGGTCCAAAATGGATGGCTCTGACATGAATGGAAAACCTCCATAGAAGCACTGAATCTTCAAGAACTGATATGGATATACTGTCCTGGTCATGCAGGGGTACGTGGCAATGAAAGAGCTGACAGACTAGCTTCAAGAGCACCCATAGAAGGTGAATTGAACATGGATAAGAGAGAAATACTGAAGGCAATTCCTGATCGCCTATAAGAGAATGACACTACAAACGATGAATCATCAAGGCTAAGATTGCTGGAATTTGGCATCAAACGCAAGACCAGCAGAGATGGACGTGTGAGAGGATGCATCTGGCATGTATACAACCAGTGCGCAACAGGAACAATTAGCATTCATACCCTTTGACATTTGCTGAGGGAGACTGAGCACCTATGGGTTTGCCCAGAGTGCAATGACGTCGATTCTGATTAACATCACCATTAACATTAACAGGCTTTGCAGAAGTAAAAGGGGCATCAATTATTAACAAATATAAAATTATGCAGACTATAACAAATCAATATCTTCAAACCTGACAGGCTGTCATACTTGGACATAATGCACAACTGAAAGCTTACAAAAATATTGATGCTGTTACCAATACCAATATGGAAGAATTAGTGAAAGTTAATAGTGAAGAAAAACGGCAAACGTGTACAAGTATTACACAGGAACATCAGATGGTTGAATAAAGATGGAATTACGTGTTGATGCTTTTTTTAAGATCATCTGTTCCTTTCTTCCGCATAAGTCTTGAACTCTCATCCCTCAGTCTAGAAAGCTCATTAAGGCAATCCAACCCACGACTAATTTCATCCTTCAAATCTTTTATGTCCATACTCTGAAAAACACACAGGAATAAAGAAGTCTATAGCTAATCATTTATGAGAATGAATGTCTGGTAAACACTATAAAGAAATCAGAAGTCTGAAGACATAAAAACCAATTCATATTTCATTTAATAAATCTGACATATCCCTGAGTCCCATATGAGCTTGACTGGGCTTGAATGGCAACCCAAGTTCTTATCACTCCAGACCAATGTCCATTTCTGATGAATAAATTTCCATGTCTTGATATCAGACATGGAAACAGCATGCAAAATGGATTGCTGGGTCAGAAAAAAGAGGTCTATGTCCTTTTATCCGAGTACCCAAAAACCGAAATATTCTGAAAATCAAAATTTTCTTTGGGCTACTGTTCTTTCACAATTAGGGCAATATTTTTGGTGACTTTGGGCTTCTTTTCCAATGCAATTTTGGCAACGTCTGAAAACAGACAAAAACCAGCTTCACCACAGGGGGAATCCCTGGAAGTGTGTGGATGATTTGAAGAGTCAATGAGGGTGTAATTAGCCTCACAGACAGAGGTTCACTTCCACATATGTAAATTGTAGCATTGTGCATGGGTGGTGGTCATATAAGGATGACTCCAGAAATGCCTCCATGCATACCTGTGCCAGTAAATCTTGCCTACATGATATCAGTGGAAAGAGAACAACAGAAGTCAAGTTAAAACATCTGGAAATTACCTATGAAAGGCACTAAGTGTAAGATACAGAAAAAAATATGTTATAATATTCAGGCGCAATACATATAGTCAATTCAACTTAACCACAAAGAGCGGATTTTCAATTAAGTATCCAATGTGTATGAAAATGCACTCTGCTTGTTTTCCATTTATTTTCTTTGACATGTCAGGAAAGTAAAGCGTATAGGTTCTTACCTCCCATGCTTTAGGCTGGTCAACAAGATACCTCATCTGAGAAAAGTAATGGTATCTCCCTCCGGTGACTTCAGCCAAGTCATAAAGGAAATTGTTGGCCTCAGTATCATTACAGTTGAAGGAAATGGTGTGCACTGGGATACTTTTTTGCATTTTAACTTGACAGATGATTGAACTCGGGGGCTGTAAAAAGAAATGGCAATTTTTGTTGCTTCTAAGCATTAAAGGAAGATCAAAACAGGTTATGTCAAGATCAGTAGATTCATAGCTGTTAGGACTTTTTCTGTGATGATTAACTACACCATCAAGCCATTTCTTGCATGATTCACTAATCCTTCAAACCATCTCTTGCATTATGCCCTACATCAACCCATCTATTCATGACTTACAGCTCCATCAAACCATGTCTTCCATGATATCTTCTTCTTCTTTGATCCATAACCGCCAACCGTCAAAGCAGTCAGCGGCCATCACGCCTGGTGGCGTCCTGTAGGGCAGCAACAAATTGATTCCACCTTGCTCAGTTGGCGGCCATCCTTCGTACAGTGCCCCAACTCTGGTTCATTCTTTGCATCTCGGCTTCCACAGTTCTCCGCCAAGTTGTTTTTGGTCGGCCTCTGAGGGTGAATATATGATCTGCACATCTTCTGTTCTTTCTAAAGTCTGCTTGTTCTTTCCTCAGTTTATGGTCAACTGCTTTTGAAATTCTCTGGATGATTATCCTGCCTAGTATTTTGCTGGGAACTGAGAGGAGAGTAATTCCTCTCCAGTTGTTGCAGTCTGCAAGGTCGCCCTTCTTCCATGATATACTACCCCTTTAAGCCATTTCTTGCATGATTCATGATTTTCTATTCCATCAACTCACATCTTGCACAATTTCACTACTCCATCAAGCAATCTCTTGCATGATTCCTGATTTGCTATTCCATCAACTCACATCTTGCACAATTTCACTACTCCATCAAGCAATCTCTTGCATGATTCATGATTTGCAATTCCATCAACTCACATCTTGCACAATTTCACTACTCCATCAAGCAATCTCTTGCATGATTCATGATTTGCTATTCCATCAACTCACATCTTGCACAATTTCCCTACTCCATCAAGCAATCTCTTGCATGATTCATGATTTGCAATTCCATCAACTCACATCTTGCACAATTTCACTACTCCATCAAGCAATCTCTTGCATGATTCATGATTTGCTATTCCATCAACTCACATCTTGCACAATTTCCCTACTCCATCAAGCCATCTCTTGCAATGGTATGCTACCCCATCACCCTATCTCTTGCAGGGCTCACTACTCCAACAAGCCATTTCCTGCATGACTCACTCCCCCATCAAGCAGTCTCTTACTGAGCCCTTAATCTGTTGTCATCTCTTGCACAACTCACTATTACATCTGTTCACCTCTTTCATGACTCCCTCCCCCATCAAGCAGGGATTACTCATACTGAACCCTCTAATCTGTGGCCATCTCTTGCACAACTCACTATTACATCAAATCACCTCTTGGATGACTCAGCATTACGTCAAGCCATCTATTGCATGAGAGACTTTGTCTTTTAGCCTAATGTTCTGGTAAGCAAGACTCACAATGCTGTTTCTTCTGGTTACAATCTATAGCTAGAAAAAAAAGGTAGGCAAAGGATCCTGTTACACGCCTATTGAGGCATATTGGGAATATGGTGTTAGGCCTATATTTTCTTGACCATCGGCACACTAGGGGTGATGTGGTCAGCATCACACCGGCTGCCTTAACCTTCCCAGAGTTGCTCTGGTACCCAAATCATGAGGCTGGGTCGACCCCAGAGATGTTTGCAGTCTAAAAAATCCCACCTCAACTGGGGATTGAACCATGGATCACCGAGCTAGGAAGCCAGTGCACTAAACACTGCGCAACCGCGGCTCTTAGAAACTGCAAGGGACTAACAAGCATAAAATTCAGCTAGAAGCTGAATCAAATGACCTGCTTCCTCCTGCAAGAGGACCAGCTGTAGTGGTGACTCCATTTTCCATAAGGTGCAAAAAGGTAAAGATGATGATGAATCAAATTATCTTCTGTTCCTCTTGTGTATCTATATAATTTCTTATGTAATAGTGCTTCTTATTTTTCCTCTCCTGTCTAGCTGGAACGTTACCTCAAATATTTAATTTCACATGCTGCTCGTTTCTCTCTCTGATAACACTAAATTTGTATAAAGATAGTATTAACCATTTCCTAATCTGCCACCAGTATCAGTAAGACATTACTAATACCAGTGAGACATTACCAGTACAGTTGACATTCAAAAATCCGGCCATCGATAATCCGGTTCCTTCAGATTTCCGGCATGGATTTCGGAGCGCATTTTTAAATTTACTGCGTTGGCGCGCCACTGTTTTCTGGAGCAGTTTATGTTTTGATGCAGCTGTTGGGTCTTGCTTGCAAGTGTTAACAGGCATTCCTGCTCATTCCTTCTCATTTTATCATTTATTTGCTGCTATATAGCCCCCATTATGGATTCAGCAAATAAAAGAAGTGGTGTAAAACGTAAACATCGTGCATTGTCGATCGCAGATAAAGTGTACAGGTAGTCATTTTCTGTTAAATATATACAGAATATATAACCATAAAAAATCCGGCATTTTAAAAAATCCGGCACTCCTCAGGTCCGGAGGTTGCTGGATTTTTGAATGTCTACTGTACTAGTGAGATATAACAGACACAATAAGATGGCGTAACAGGTTTTTACAAGCATGTTGCAGTATCCGAATGAAACATAAATTCTAAGCATGTTATCTTTTTTTCCAACATGGAAGAACTATTTTGTCTTGAGTGTCTCTCTCTCTCTCTCTAAAATGGTATATAAAAGGAGTATTTCTGTTATGTTATGCATCTTAACATAACAGTAACAATTTGTAATTTTCACTGAAACTTGTTCAACTCATTAAAATGACCCCTACTATGTCTGCTATCAGGCTGTGGGAATTTCTGAAAACAATAACAGCAACAATATTAACATTGAACCTGTTTTCTTCTAACTTTAATTAAATTTTTGAAATTTTAATGTAGTCATTGGTGGTGGTAAATTGCCACTTTGGTTAAAAGAGCCTATTCTGGACCTGGTGCTAATGTCCAAAAAATGAGAACCAAAGTGGTTTTTTGGATTGTGCTCATTATTTTAATACTATTATGGGCTTATTGTAAGGGTGTTTAGTGGAAAGCTAGGTATTAGCATGTATAAATACATAAATTTCGCCTTTCCTTTCATATTAAACCATAATATATACATTCATTTAAATAAACTAACAAAAAATTAATGAAATAAAATAAAACAAAAAATAAATAAATGTTTTTAAAAAAACAAACATCTTCCTGGTCTGTGTTTCCTTACTGATTTCACATTCAAAAACACCATCACTTTCAAAATGATAGTTCAGGATCTACAAAACATTTTTGTACAACATAAAAAGCTATTCTTTCACTCCCTCTCTGATGTCACACACAAAACCTGACGGAAATAACAATTTCACAAAATAGAACAAATTTACCTGATCAGGTCTGCCATCTGTTAACAGGTAAATGGCTTCAATTTCTGGGTCAGTCATGGCCATTTGAATGGCAGCATAAGTGTTGGTTGAGCCACTGCAAGTCAGACTTTGAACCCAAGATTTAGAAGTCCGTAGGGAATGCTCAGACACTTCCACCATTCGGTTTTTCCAAGCAATTGCTGATGAGTTAAATGCTATGATGTTGAACTTTTTCTTGTGATGCAACTGCTCCTATGAAAAATACATGTAATGAAAGATTTGTTAAAAAAATTGAGAATTTTATGCTTGTTATTCCCTTGTAGTTTCTGTGGGGTCTCTGAGGAGACAAAGGAAGAATTGGACTACTGCACCTTCACACGTAACTACATGAGGATGTGCATGGTGCTAGCAACCTCAACATGTAAAACTAATTGCCACAGAAACCACCGCTACAACAGCATGTGAATGCTTGATGTAAGTTTCCTACAAGAGAACTGGTTGCAGTGGTGCTTCTATGCTCTGTAAGGAGCTCAAAGAAAAATGATGATGATGATGATGATATGCTTTTGAAGTATAAAAACACTCAGCCATAAGTTGATGAGCCCTGTATGATTTCAGGGAGCCTCAGATGAGACAAAGATAAAATAGGGGGGGGGGGGGGGGCTGCAGTGGTGGTTCTATGCTTTAGAGGGTAGTCCCATAGCAGATACTGCTGTAGGTGAGTGAAGTGTTAGAGACTTCACCATACTAGGTCCAGCATTGAGTGGTGGGGGGTGACCAGTTCCCTTCCTTCCTGCCTTTTCCTTCCTTAACTCAAAGTCAGGCTTTTAGTAAAGAACCCTTCTACCAATGCAATCATTCAATGTATGAAACTATAAGGTAAAGGTAAAGGTAAGGGATTCTGTTATACGTCCATTGAGGCATATTGAGAATATGGTGTTAGGCCCATATTTTCTTGACCATCGGCACACTAGGGGTGATGTTGTCAGCATCACGCCGACCGCCTTATCCTTCCCAGAGTTGTTCTGGTACCCAATTCATGAGGCTGGGTCGACCCTGGAGCCGTTTGTTGTCTACAAAATCCCATCTCAACTGGGGATCGAACCATGGACCACCGAGCTAGGAAGCCAGTGCACTAACCACCATGCTACCGTGGCTCCATCATAGTATGAAACTGTACAGAACATTAACGTTGCCTTCTCTGTTCAGTATCACATGTAATTTCCATGAAAATGAAGACCACATCAGAAGTGTAGTGACAAATACTACATACTTAGACACAACATATTTCTGATTGTAGTGGTTGGAAAGCTTCAGTAATAAACAACTGATCCTTTAAATTAATCCAGGATTAAACTCAGATGAACATGGCTGTGACTCTATTGGTAAAACAAGTAGAAAATCTGATCAAGGTCGGGAGTTGAACATGAGTTTATTCCAGCATAAACATTTTTTTTTTTGGATGCGAGTTATGAACAATGACTAGAACCCACAAAAGCCAGCTCCCAACCTCAGAAATGAGGTATCTGAAGAAGGTGGTTGAAGTTTCAAGAAGAGACATGGTCTAAAACCAGACAATACATTATGACCTCAAAACCCAGCCCCTGCAGACCCGAGTAGAACAGTCCCAATAACGATGGTTTGGCCATGTCTGCGGAATGGGTGAAGATCAGTATCATGACAAATATGGAAAGCTAAGAGCCAGGGATTCAGACCTCCAGGATGACCCAGAATTCACTGGGAGGACAACATTAGACAATCTCTGAAGGACCGAGAACTAGATTGGAACCAGGCCAGGAGAAAGACAGTTGATGGGATAGTATGGTGCTCTCGCTGGTAAACTTCTACATCCCTGGGTAAAAGAGGAACGACTAAGTAAGTATCAACATTTTCAGTTTAGGAAGAGTATTCCATGTCTCCAAGTTCCGCAAATTAGTACAGCATAGGATCTATAATCCAGAATGACTGGAATAAATTTTTTTTTAAAATAATACTATTTAATTTGGAATACAGTGCAAAAAATTAACTACGGTACATTTAAAAATAGTCTAGTAGAATAAATACATAAAAGATTTGTTTATATTTGTCTGTTACAATAAAAGATCTCTGGATATATCACCAGAGACTTCTACTGAAGATATTAGAGTAAAAAAATGTAGGGGCAAAAGATATGTTTCATGTTCATGCTATGAAGCTGTCTTGGAAGTATTTGAAACATTTCTTGTAACATAAGTTGTTTCATGGTTTGATCTTCCTCTTAACAACTTTATTTTGTTGACAGTCTTTATTTGTTTTGATATGGAACCCCTTTATTTCATACCACAAACATGTATGGCTTATCATTCTGTCAAACCATCTTACAAGGAGGGATCAGAGCACCATTTTTTTTCGGCTCAGAACACAGCATATACTACTCAAGAATCTCTTGAAACTCCGCCTATGCCGGTCCCAAGCCCGGATGAAAAAGGAGGAGGGCGGCCTGCATGGAGGCCATAAGGAGGCAGCCCCTCCACCATGCAAAGGCACAACAGGCCAATCACCTGTTTGCTTTAAATCACGATTACGAGCAATACAAGAGAGAAAACTTGACTGATTCTAAAGGCGACGAACTGGAACGGACTACGGACTACGACTTATGGAACTTGGAACATAAGAAGTATAAATGGGAAGGAAGAGGAGCTGGTGGAAGAGATGAGGAAAGCAAAACTAGAAATCCTGGCTATAATGGAAACAAAGAAAAAAGGACAAGGAGTCATGGATCTCGATGGCAACACACTGCTCTACAGTGGTGTACCCATATCTGAAAGAGCTAAAGGGGGCATGGGTTGCATTGTGGCCCAAAATCAAAAAGATAGTATCAAGGGATGGAACTTTGTCTCGGAGCGCATTATGGTTGTTAAACTAAAAGAAGGAGAAACCATAGTCAACCTGGTCATAGTGTATGGGTCAAATGAGGATGAGAGAGCAGAGGTCAAGGAGGAATTCTTCGAGCTGCTTCAAAGGACAGTGGATGACTGCCTAGATGAAGTTATCATGCTCGGAGATTTTAATGCCAGAGTTGGAAATGACCATGCTAGATGAGGTGGAGTTATCGGAAGATATGGAGAAGACACTCTCAATGACAATGGAAAGCGACTCCTTAGATTCTGCAGTGAGCAGAATCTGATCATTACAAACACAAAGTTCCCCCATAAGCGCTATATGCATACACTAGATGTGAACCAACAAAGAATGAGAAGTCAGTGATCGACTATGCCATTGTTCGGAGAAGCTCATTCAAATATGTCTGAGATGCTAGAGTCTGGAGGGGGCCAGAGATTGGAAGTGATCACTACCTGCTAACAATCAAAAGAACAACTGAAAGAGTTGCTCAGCCTAGGAATTACCCAACATCACGCAAGAAACCAAGTAAACGAGCAGGAGAAATGAGCATTAGGACCTACAAGCTGAGAGAGCCAGAAATTAAGACCAGATATCAGGGGCTTATTGCTGCAGCGGTGAGCAACACAGAAGAACGACCTGATGACTTGGAAACCCTCTGGATTAAATTCAAGGATATCATAAAGACAGCTGCTGCAGAAGCATGTGGTGAAGTCCGACTTGGGAACAAGAGAAAGAGGACACCTTGGTGGACAGAGGAAGTCAAAGAGAAAATAAGAGAGAAGAAAATGGCATGGAAACAATACTTAGGAGCTAAAAACACAACAGGACAAATGGAAAAATATAGAGAATATGTGACACTCAGAACAGAAGCAAAGAACAAAGTGCTAGCAGCAAAACAGAAGTCCTGGGAAGAATTTGGAGAAAAGCTAGAAAAAGATGCACAAGAAAACCAGAAATTGTTCTATAAGACCCTAAAGAACATGAGGAAGGAAAAACAATGCCCTCTCAAATTTATAAAGGACAAGCAAGGCAAATTGCTTACTGCCCCGAAGGAAGTAATGGAAAGATGGAAAGAATATTTCTCAGAACTCCTGGATGGTGAGCATGGTGAAGCATCAGAAATGATAAACACTAGCACAGAAGAGAAAACCAATGATGGTGAAGATGACATAAAGATGGAAGAACTGAAGGCAGCACTGGAGAAAATCAAGATGGGCAAAGCAGCAGGGCATGATGGTATAACACCAGAAATGGTTAAGTTCATGGGAGCATCAGGCGACCTATTACTCTTAAGGGTTTTACAGGCAGCGTGGTACAACAAGACCATACCAAAGGATTGGGAGATTGCCATCATAACACCAATTTCAAAAAGGGTGACAATCGACAGTGTGGAAACCATAGAGGCATATCCCTTCTCAGTGTCCCTGGTAAAATCTACTCTAGAATCCTAGAGCAGAGACACCGACGCCTAGCTGAGCCACAATTGGATGAGGTCCAGTGCAGATTCCGAGCAAACCGAAGTACTCAAGACCTAATCTTCACACTCAGACAGCTGAGTAAAAAGGCCCTTGAGTATAAGAGTGAGATGCATCTTTGTTTCATAGATCTGGAAAAGGCGTTTGACAGGGTCCCCTGGAGCAAACTTTGGGACTGTTTGGCAAGGAAGAATATTCCAGCACCTCTGATTCATGCTATACAGAGCTTCTACAAGTCTTGCAGAAATTATGTGAGGACAGCAAACCATAAGTCAGAAGAGTTCAGGACCACCACTGGTGTAAGACAAGGTGATATCCTATCACCTTACCTCTTCATACTCCTTATGGACGATGTCATCAAGGCATGTAAGGAGAGAACAAGAAAGTATTCAGTGGGGTACTGGAAGATGAGACAGGTCTATATTTCAGAGCTGGCATTTGCTGATGATGTTGCCCTGATTGCTAAATCAGAGGCACATCTCCAATCCAATCTGCAAGTCTGGAAGGAAGAGCTGGAGAAGAGAGGGATGGTCATAAGCAGCTCTAAAACAAAATCCATGGTGATATCACGAGGAGAAAGAAGACATCAGATTAAGCTGGGAGAACAGGTCCTGGAGCAGGTCGACCACTTTAAATACCTCGGAGCTATTATAGACCGAAAGGGAGGCATCAAAGAAGAGTTGGCCACTCGAAAAGCAGCAGCTGGGAGACTTTTTCAGGCCATAAATCGAGGATTCCTCAGCAAGAGAGAGGTTGGTAAGAAAACGAAGATGGCTGTATACCGCTCCACCTATGTCCCAGTCTTGACATATGGATGCGAGTCATGGGCAATGACTACAACCCATAAAAGCCAGATCCAAACCTCAGAAATGAGGTATCTGAGGAAGGTGGTTGAAGTAACAAGAATAGACATGGTACGCAACCAGACGATACGTCAAGGCCTTAAATCCTACCCCCTGCAAACCCAAGTAGAACAGTCCGAATTAAGATGGTTTGGCCATATCTGCAGAATGGGAGAAGATCGGATACCATGACAAGCATGGGAAACAAAGAGCCAAGGATCCAGACCCTGAGGACGACCCAGAGTCCGCTGGGAGGACAACATTAGACAATCTTTGAAGGACCGAGGACTAGAATGGAACCAGGCCAGGAGGAAGACAGCCGATAGGATAGTCTGGCGCTTTCTCTTCCAAACCTCTACACCTCACGGTAGAAGGGGAACGACTAAGTAAGTAAGAATCGCTTGAACAGAATCCAACCACAACCCACTCCAGAGTGCCAGTTATGTAACTTTCCCTACAAAACTGTTGACCACCACCTCTTTGAGTGCCCAGCACTTGATGATGTTAGGAAAATACTCCTTCTTCTGCGGCCAGATAAGTGGAACATTTTGTACAGAGAAACAAAACTTGCGAAAACCTGCAGATATCACTATATGGCATTGGGCCAAAGTGTGAGAGCCCAAGCACCACTAGATCAATAACAGCAACAACAACAACATCATTCTGTCAACAGAGATTTTGTCTTCTACACTGACATACATACAGTCTGTTCATAACTCACTGTTAACATTCTCTTACATCATTTGCCATCATCATCATTTCCCTTTTAGCTCCTTCTGGAGCATGGAGCCATCAATGCAGCCAGTCCCTTTTTAGGAAACCTGTATCAAAGCTTTCATAAGCTCTTACAGTGGTGGTTTCTGTAGCAACTTGTATTATCTGATAAGGTATGCATGGAGGCATATCTGGAATCATCTTTATATGACCACCAGCTATGCATAATGCTACAGTATACATATGTGGAAGTGAACCTCAGTCTGTGAGGCTAATTACACCCTCACTGACTTTTGAAATCATCCACACACTTCCAGGGATTCCCCCTGGGGTGAAACATGTTGAGAACCAAGCATTGCACACTAAGCGTGGAGAAGTCACTTGAGCCTCAGACATGATTCTTTGGCATTGACCTGGTTGACTGCACGCAGGAGGATCTCACTATGAACCCAGTGATAGGCAGGGGGAGCGGAGAAGTGGCTCTGTGTAGGACGTGACAATTCCTTGGGACAGGCCAGAAACAGAGCACAGTATTTTAGCTCTACATAGTTGCAGAGCCCCCTTGTATGGCGGGGAATGCACAATATGCCATGCACTTCTTACTCCTAGCTTGGGACCAGATGTGACGATCATTTAAATACAAGCCAAGCTGGAGAAACTGGAGCTCATGACTTCAACTTAGCATGTTTTGGAATGGCAGATAAGCCACAGGAAAAGCCTAGATCTACAGTGTAGATAATAGATAGTAGGAGTCACCAACTTGGTATTGGCTGCAAAAGAGCGAGAAGGTCAGCAGGTTCTAGTTAAACAACAACAACAACAACAACAACAACAACAACCTGATAAGGTTGCCAGCCCCATGTACAATTCATATTAGTCACTCTTTTGACATGCAGTGGGCATATTCTTTATTTCATCAGAGACACCCCCCCCCCCCCCCCCTCTTCCCCATGAGGTATTCTGATGCTAGAGGTTAATTCTTCTATATCTAATCCATCTTCATATACATACAAGATAATAATCAGATAAAATTCACACAGCAAAAACGTGTTACACTATTTGTCATGAAAATAAACAAACCTGCATTAATACAAACAGCTTTTGTTTGACATAGCCTAGACTATTCTGCATGGAGGCTGAAGTATCAATAAGGATGCAAATTTGCTCCTCTACCAAAGTACCAAAAAGTGCACGGCTGCCTGTGTTTAGCCAGTCAATTCTGGGAAAGGAGAAATGAAATAAAAATTACTGAAAGTTACACTGAAAAAAATATATACTGTATATTCTGTTATTTGAGAAGAAACAGGACATTTGAAAATTCATTAAAGAAACAGTCAAATTCGTTTCACTACAAACAAGGCAGATTTCTTATTTCTATTGAAATGGAGGATTTCTTATCACTAGAAAATTTTGAATTATCATCACTACATGCATGAGGATTTTTGGAACAATATAGATCTAATTCTTTCTACTTTTATGCTTCTTAAGGAACAAAGAGCCAATACTGCAGGATCCACTGTAGGAAGCCACATGAGACACATAAATATTGGCTCAGTTAAGTTTGAGATGCTCAGTTTCTTCTACAGCATTAGAAGAGAACACTCTTTTTTGTATTTGGTTGAACACCTGGTGAAATAGCTGGTTTGTATTTGGGAGCTGTTTTATTTTTTTTAAAAACCCAGTGAAATCTTAACACATTAACTACCGCAAGTCGGTGGGACCGGCTTTTGAGATCCTATCATTTGGACCGCAAGCCACTCAGAGCGTCGATCTAATTTTAGTAATAAAACGAATGAAAAATGTACTCAAACACTTTCTGATCTAGTTCGAAATTTTAAGTTGCTACCGGAAAACAAATTACCAAAGCATGGTTGTTGTAAAACACTGGAAAATTGATATTACGTTCTTTTTTTTTTTTTTTTTTTTTTTTTTTTTTTTTTTTTTTTTTTTTTTTGCGTACGCCCGCTAATACTCGAGGCGAAATCTCAGGTTATTATTTATGTCTAACCTGACATTGATTTTACGTGAGTATCCCTTTATTTCTTGTACAGAGACAGGTGTCCCTCGCCATTCAGGCAAATACTCGCCGATTTCGGAGGTACCCATTGCAGTTGGGTCGGCTCAGGAGCCGCCAGTCCCTGGTCGACGACACTCCTTCAAATGTTCTCGCCAGGTCTCGAGTTAATCCAGTCCAAATCCCGGTCGACGAAAAATCCTCAAATGCCGTCGCCCGGGTTTGATCCTGTATCACCCGGTCGCCAGAGCGGTGTTGTAACCACTACGCTAGCGCGGCTCCCATTATGTTCATATTTTTCAGCGTTTTGAGTTAGTTACCAAATTGGATAGGACCACAAAAAATGCTTGTACATCTCATCTAACGGCTGAATAGGCTAGAAACTTGTTTCAACAATTGACTGATAGATCTAGCGACGAGGACAAGAGTGAAAACGGTGTGCACATTGATTGAAATAGGGATTTTGATAGAGATGGGGCGCAAGTAGTTATAATTGTGAAAATATTGCAAGTCCTCGGCCATCGGAGGGCCGTTAAATAGCAACAACCTCTATTAGAGTTACAAATGGTGCTTATTGTAATAGTACATTCATTTATCTTTAAAATGATGTGTAATTCATAAAAATCTGTAAACAATTACGAAAACTACCGCTTACTTTGTGCAAACACCTACAGGATAAAAATGGGAAAAAAAATTAATTCGGCCACAGTGTGTTTTTCAATTTGGTAGTTAATGTGTTAAGCATACTAGATTGACACTAAACACAGCATGATGTCTAGGAAGCAACACACACATTTGCATAGTATGATACATATGTGCCAACTTTTTCAAAGGAGATCGGTAACTTAGACTTTTGTTTATTTAATAGCATAATGGAATGACACTTGGAATTGCCAGCATATTATAAATTTGTAGTTTACTCAATTTTGTTGTTTGTAATTTAATTTCTTTCTATTTGTGCAAGCATGTATAGTTGAATTCACACAAGTTAAATGCACAAAAGATGGAACAACTGTACTTTAAGCTTTGACTTTGTTTAATTAGTTGTCTATTACTGTTGTCTTTTCATATTTCAGCTATGTGAATTCATGATCCTGCATAGGGGACCAAAGAGCAGGGCCACTGTAGCCAGCCCTACTATTCATGTAAAAGGCTACTAAAGAGGCTGGTCATAGGTCTAGAATTCCTTATTGTAAAAAACTTCAGATAGCCATAGAAATTGATTCAAGAAAAGCAATAAATGCCAGTGGAAAAGGAGAATTCCACAAAGTAATTTAATCTGTGATGGATAATAATGAAGGTCAGCAACCAGGTCCCAACCCAAAGAAAATAATCAATTTTCAAAGAAAATCTAGAGGATAGTCTAATGAGACAAGGGGATGAAGGATATTAAAATGGTTAGAAGTTGAGGGCTATAATGAGAAGCTGTTGAATAAAAAGTAATTGGCCAGCATCTGTGAACAACATGGCATAAGTCCTGAGCCCTAAGCACAAAGAGCCCTACATAAAATGCTATATTTCTCCACTTTACAAGTTCCTTAAGGAGAGCAGTCTCATTTAATATTTCAAAATGGTATGTATAAAACAGCTCCACATCCTCACCTCTGTTGTATTCTATTCAGCACTGCATGCACCTTGTCCTCACAGCTTCTGTAGACATCAGGAGTGACCAGGACATGAAACACTTGTCCATCTTTGAATTTCACAACAGGAAACAGCTCATCACAGTACCGGGCATTGACTAATTTCTGCTTCACAATCTGGTTTTAAAAGATTATATCAGAGTTAAGCATGCATAAATTAGGCCATCTCCCTAGCATATCAACAATTTTAAGATGGTACAGTAACAATAGGAGATGAGAATTAAAAATAACAGAAAGTTCCAAAAAATTATACAAACAAACAGATGAGGTTAGCTTGAAAGGTAAAGAAGAAGAAGGTGCATTTTAATAAAGCTACAAAATTGTATTTCTAATTTTTACTCTCAAAGAATCCTGAAAACTACATAGATGAAGCTTGAGGACTATAAATTTGGCATTTAAACTCACTGAGACTTAAGAGTTTAAAAGTTGACAGTTACATTAACAGAAGGTGACAATTATATAGTTGAAAGTTGCACCCACTGAAGCTCTGGAATCAAATAGCTGAAAGCAACATTCAATAAACTTGAAAATTATGTAAGCCTTCTTCTTCTTCTTCTTCTTGCGTTCGCATCTTTGATGTTTACACTGTCAGACGAGTTCTCATAATGAATTCGACTGTTGTTTGAAGTTCCTCTTTAGCTCCATATAGCTTTGAGTTTAGTATTGAGTCATTGGGCCAGTATATCTTTCTTAACTGGTCATACAGAGGACAATCCTGTAGAACATGCTCAGCAGTTTGTTCGTTTAATCCACATGTGCACAGTGGTGAAGCAGACAATTGTAGCTTGTGCATGGGTTTATTCAGTTTGTTATGCCCTGTCCTGAGGCAAAAAATAGTTATCTGTCCCTGCCGGTCGAGAGTGTGATAGTCATCTTTGGGTTGGTTCTGTTCTCTTCTGATAGTCTGGATAGCTCTCTTTTTCTCAAAGTATGTGACTTCATTATCTTCTTGTTCACATTCTCCTCCCTTTTTTGCAAGTTTATCTGCCTTTTCATTTCCGGGTACACCACAATGAGATGGTACCCACTGAAGTATGGTTCTCTTTTTGGCAGCTACCTTGTTTAGTTCATTTCTCAGATGCGGGAATTTACCACCCTTGAGAGCTTGCAGGACAGACAGTGCATCTGTGAGGATGACTACCTGGTGGCAGTCAGAGTTGGTGTTATAAATCATATTTGCAGCTTGCTCTAGAGCTTGAACCTCAGCTGTATAGTTGGAAAAGAATTTACCAGTGGGAATGTGCCTAGTCTCATAGTGGTTGTCAGGATATGAGATAAAGATACCGGCACCTCCATTCCTAACAGCATTAGTTGCTGATCCATCTGTATAGGCATGTATCCATGATTGATCGGGATAGCTTTCTTGGATCATACTCAAAGTAGCAGTTTGTTTTTGCAGATCATTATACTCACATCCACTTGTGAGACCACTGACTGATGTATTAATTTGGAGGGCATTGCTGGCCTGCTCCCATGGTACAGGGTATAGGGTGGGCTTCAGTGGTGTTGTCTTCATGGATAGGTCTTCTTGATGGTGTCTTTTAAGTCTTTTTCCCCGATGCACAAAGCTGCTACGCTTTAGACGTCCCAATGCCAGATCATCTAGTCTTGCCTTCATTGGGTGCGTTGGCATACTGTTGTACTTTTCCATCTGGATCATGGTTTTTGTGTCTCTTCTATGGGACAATGTCTGTAATCCAGCAACCTTCTGCATCTCTGATATTGGTGTAGTTTTCATGGCTCCTGTAATGAGCCTGAGAGCTTGATTTTGCACCTTGTCCAAAGACTGCAGATGTGAGTTAGCAGCTGATGACCATGCTGCTGAGCTAAACTCTAAGTGTGGTCTTATTACTCCATTATAAATCTTCTTTAGATTTCGTTCATTTGCTCTCCAGTTAGTACCTGCTAATTTTCTGAGTATGCCTAGTCGTCTTCGGGCCTTTCCTTCTGCATTTTCAATATGCTTATTCCATGTAAGCCTTTGGTCAAATGTCACCCCAAGATAGGTGGGGTAGCTTTCTTCCTTGATCACGGTTGTCCCTAGGTGTATGTTAGCTGCTTTGTCCTTGGGGGCGAGGGAGAACAGTGTTGTGGAGGTTTTGTCTGTGTTTATTGTGATAAGCCATTTCTCTGCCCATGACACTAGCATGTCTGCTGCCCGCTGCATTCTATAATTTGCTGTGGTGACGTTTTCATCAGCGCACCAGAGTACTAGGTCATCTGCATATAAGGCAGCTTTCACTCCTGCGGGGAGATCTTTCACCAGGTCATTGATGTAAACAAGGAAGAGTTTTGGGGAAATTACTCCTCCTTGAGGTACCCCCTGATGGAGCAACACTTTTCTGCTCTGCAGATCGTCAAGAGTGACTCTAGTTCTCCTGTTATGCAAGTATGACTGGATCCATTTCATCATGTTGCCTTGGATTCCACTTCTCCTAAGTTTTGCAATAAGGCCATCTTTCCACACCTTGTCAAAGGCCTGCTTGAAGTCGACCCAGATCGTTAGGACCTTTTTCTTCTCCTAGAAGGCATCTTCTATTGCTTGAGACAAGTAAGTAACTTGGTCTTCTATACTGTAGCATTCTCTAAATCCAGCTTGTTCCGGCACCAGGGTAAGCCTTCTGAACTATGCTTAAGAATTATATGGATATCAGTTACATTCATTGAAGTTTGAGAACTGAAGCTGAAATTTACATTGTCTGAGAATCTGTTATAGTTGATGCTAACACCCAAAGGTAAAAAAAGGTAAAGGATCCCATAACACAAACATTGAGGCATATTAGGAATATGGTGTTAGGCCCACATTTTCTTGACCATCGGCACGCTAGGGGTGATGTGGTCAGCATCATACCGTCTGCCTTAATCTTCCCAGAAGTTGCTCTGGTACCCAATTCATGAGGCTGAGTCGACCCCAGAGCCGTTTGCGGTCTAAAGAATTCCCACCTCAACTGGGGATCAAACCATGGACCTCTGAGCTAGGAAGCCAGTGCATTAACCACTGAGCTACCGCGGCTCTCAACACCCAATGACATTCGAGTAATATATACAGTTACGCTAACTGAATCTTTGAAATTACATAACTGACAGCTATATTCACACTTGAAAATTATATAAGCCTATTTGACTTTGCTTTAGAAATATACGGATAACAGTTACAATCAGTGAAACTTGAAAACTATGGCTGAAATATACATTCTCTGAGAAGCTGATGAAAGTTGACACTTACAACCAATGATGGTTGAGAATTATACAGATAGCAGTTACGTTCACTGAAGCTTTAGAATGATATATCTGAAAGTTACACTCTCTGGCAATTTCATAGTTACTCTCTATTTCAGTGGTTCCTAAATGATGTGACATGAGAGGATGGCAGGTGTGGCCAGAAGATTCAATCAAGGATTTAGAGAGATTTTCTCAAAATTTGTATGCCAAAAATAAATATGAGGGTCATTTTCTTATATATTTTTTTACCTGTGATATAATATGGGAAATATGTGTATAGATATGCGAGGAATGTTCCAGAATTTTTCAGATTTTATTTAGCAATATGATTTATTCTATATCAAATAGATACAGTTTATTATCATATATTGAACAGGGATTTTCAGCTCTGACAAATATCAAAGACCAGAAAAGAGAAAGGCTTCTTTGTGTTGTGAGTTATCAGACACATATGTTTGTGAAATATGTAGTTAACAGTTAAATTCAATGAAGTTTGAGAATTTTATACTTCACACTGATGCTTGAGTATTATATAGTTTGAAAGTCATTACATTAAAACTGTCTCGTCCGTTTGGTGATTCCCATGTTAACTTGTGCACTTCCTTGTGTGGAAAAAGTGTTCCTCCAATGACCAGGTTGTTAATACTGCAGAAGTTTATTAATTTGTCCCCATTCTCATTTGCTGTTCCGGACGAAATAGAAACCAGATAGATCACATAATGATCAATGGCAGATGGAGACATGCACTACAAGACGTGAAAGTAAGAAGAGGCGCAGATGTGGGAAGTGATCATCACCTAGTAGTAGCAAGACTGAAAGTGAAACTCAGAGCTGCTGGACCAGTTGTAGTCAAACAGAAAAGATACAACATCATGAAACTGAAGGATCCCCTCACCAGAAAAGCTTTCATGGTCGACGTAAAGAGAAGATATGAGATTATCAAAAGCCAGGAAAGAACAGAGACCGATGATGTTGACCAGAGATTCAACACCATCTCAACAATATACAAGGAAAGCAGCAAGTCATGCTTGGGATTCCAGGAAAGAAAGAGCCAAGACTGGATAACACCAGATACGCTAAACACCATAGCGAAGAGAAAGGAAATGAAAAGAAAGAAAACAGAAGCTAAGTCTCCCAGGTTAAAGGCAATATATAGTGAACAGTACAGTCAGCTGGACAAGGAAGTTAAACGTCAAACCCGTGCTAACAAAAGGACATTTCTGGATGACCTTGCAAGACAGGCAGAAGAGGCAGCACTGAGAAATGAACAAAGCACAGTATACAAAATAACTAAAATCATCAGTGGAAAACGAGGTGCAAACAATATTACATTAGTAAGAGAAAAGCACGGAAATCTTATCACGATAGTAGAGGGACAGGAAACAAGATGGGCAGAGCATTTCAGAGAAACTCTGAATAAGGAACCACCAGAGACACAATTGAATGTTCCTGAGGCTGAAAATGATCTAGATGTTAATACAGACATCCCACGAAAAGAAGAAATCATCACAGCAATCAAAGGGTTAAAGAATGGAAAAGCTCTTGGTCATGATAACTTAAATGCAGAGTATTTAAAACAGACCCAGAGCTAGCAGCAGAACTATTAGAACCACTATTTGCACAAGTCTGGAAAACAGGGACAACACCAACAGAGTGGAGAAAAGGAATAATTGTCAAATTGCCCAAGAAGGGAGATCTTGCAGACTGCAATAATTGGAGAGGAATAACTCTTCTCTCAGTTCCCAGCAAAATACTAGGCAGGATAATTATACAGAGAATCTCAAAAGCAGTAGACCACAAACTGAGGAAAGAACAAGCAGGATTTAGAAAGAACAGGTTTCTGTACAACACAGTCCAGTCAACATGCCTGACTGCTTGCATCAGGGTCAGCGAACCAGAGCTGACCAAGACCGTACTCCACCTCCACGTGGTGGTCCTGGAAGCAGTCTGCAGCAGTGCAGTCTGGCTGAGTGAGTACGGATCGCAGAGGGAAGGCAAACCCGGTCCCAAAAAATGCCGTGCTGAAGTCGGATGTGTCGACCGAAAGGTGCAGATATCACAGCAACGGCGTAAACAGACACAACGCAACCACTGTCCTTTTCAGGGCCAACGAGGAAGAAGAAGAAGAAAGAACAGAAGATATGTAGATCATATATTTACCCTCAGGAACATTATAGAGCAGTGCTCAGAATGGCAAAGACAGCTGTACATTAATTTCGTTGATTTTGAAAAGGCTTTTGACAGATACATAGGGACAGTTTATGGAAAATACTGAGAGCTTATGGAATTCCAAGCTGCATAGTGTCAATCATAAAAAGCCTTTATGCCAACTTTACGTGTAGCATTGGGCAGAGCAACCTAACCTTTGAAGTGAAGACAGGAGTACGACAGGGATGCCCCTTATCAACCACTCTATTTTTAACAGTCATAGACTGGGTGATGCGCCAGACAACAGAGGGCAATCCAAGAGGAATAAGATGGACTACATTTTCTACATTGGAAGATCTGGAATATGCAGATGACATTGCACTGCTAGCACATTCATATCAACACATCCAGGAAAAAACGGATAGACTTAATAAGTATAGCCAACAGGTGGGCTTGAACATCAACCTAAAGAAGACAGAGGTCATGACGCTCAATGTGAGCAACCCTGAGCCCATATCAGTAAGGAATCATTAACTGGAACAGACAGATGCTTTCACATACCTAGGATGCATAGTAACACCAGACGGTGGAGCAAGCAAAGATATCAACAACAGAATGAACAAAGCAAGAACAGCCTTTTTTAGTCTAAAAAACATCTGGAAGTCCTCTCAGTACAGCACAAGCACAAAATTAGGATTATATCAGAGCTGTGTGCTTTCTGTGCTTCTCTATGGCATGGAGAGCTGGAGAGTTATGGAGAAGGAAATGTCGAAATTGTCCTCTTTTCACACAACATGCCTAAGAAAAATTCTCCGAATCTTTTGGCCGAATACCATCACCAACCAAGATCTGCTTACTCAGAGCAAGCAAGAGGACATGCACACCATCATAGCTAGCAGACGCTGGAGTGGGTTGGCCATGTCCTCAGAAGAGACCCTGATGACATCTCAAGAACAGCTATGCTATGGACCCCTGAAGGAAAACGAAAGAGAGGCCGACCAAAAACAACTTGGCGGAGGACTGTGGAGGCTGAGATGCAAAGAATGAACCAGAGTTGGGGCACTGTATGAAGGATGGTCGCCGACCGAGCAAAGTGGAATCAATTTGTTGTTGCCCTACAAGACGCCACCAGGCGTAATGGCCACTGACTGCTTTGACGGTCTGTGGCTAAGGATCAAAGAAGAAGACATTAAAACTCAAGAATGAAAATTAGATTGAAAATTCCACTATTTTATATCAAATATCACATTAAATTGGTCTCATTAATTTTTCAGTAAATATTTAACAACAGCATTTTCAGGCTAAAACTTATCATCAATGCACTAATGTTGTTTAGGGGAATAACAATCATACTGAAAATATTTTAAACAGACAATTCAGATTATTTTCAAGCTAAAGATGACAACTTACAGCATCTCTCTGGGCTTCTGTTGCTGGAGGATGCATGAGGTCCACAACTGTGTCAGTGTGTCTGAATGCTAAATTTGATACAATGTCATGCCATCCAAGCCCATTCGCTTCAAGCCCATAACTTTTCAGCCATTCTTTTGAACTCATATAATGCTCCTTTTTGGTACTGCAGTCTTTTATGAGATTAGCTCCTTCTTCACCTTAGTAATAAGAAATAATATAAACACAAATAGTACTAGGCTAAATCTTATAACCAGGTGAGAGCAAAATGGGATCATGATATTAAAGGTGTTCAATAGGATGGAATTTAAAAATGAAGGAAATTTTTAAAAAATAAAAAAGTATATAATTTATGATTAAGAGAAGTCTGAAAAAGTATGCTTCCATTGTACTCATTTGATTGCTTCCAGGGCAAAAAAAGAGAAAAAGTCCTATGTGCTTACTTCCTCCGACAAAAAAATAATAATAAAAAATTACTGTACAAATAAGTATTTCATACATATAAAACAGTTCTGGGAACGGAATATTCATATCTTTACTTCACTTGCATACAAAGATGTTCATAATAAAGATTGTTATGTCTCACTAGTAAAAGACTTTGTGACAGTAACATAGATAATCTATTAAATGGGTAGTGATGCAAGAACAGTCTATAAGCAATGGTCAAAAAGCTTGTGTGCCCATGTAAAACATGTATTAATATCAAACATAATGGTGATAGCCCAATGGGCTGATCACCCGTTGGCTTGTCACACCGATTACGGAAACAACGGCAGATGGATCTATTTGTTGTTGCCCTAAAGACGCCGCTAGGCGTGATGGGAAACTACAACAGAGAAAATCAATCTGCTGTTGCCCTTAAGACGCCACAAGGCGTGATGGCCACTGACTGCTTGGTCGGTCTTTGGCTAAGGACGGAAGAAGAAGAAGAATAATGGTGATAACAGTGATATGCATATCACAAACAACCAGCTGGTTATTGGTTACATATATTTTTGAAAGTCATATATCAGTGTATTCTAGAAAAAAAAAGAGACAAGATTTCTTACTATCAAACAATGGTGCTTATGCAATACAATATTTTTTTTAATGACCAGTTAGTTGATCACTGGCTAAATATATTCTTGAAAGTTATGTATCAGTGTTTTCAAGAAAAATAAAGAGATAAGATTTCTTACTATCAAAAAATGGTACCTACACAAAACAATATTATAAAAAAAATCAAAATGAAAACAAAACGTCACAATTCAAAATGACCAGTTGGTCATTGGCTAAATATATTCTTGAAAGCATTGGCTAAATATATTCTTGAAAGTCATGTATTAGTGTTTTCAAGAAAAATAAAGATATAAGATTTCTTACTACCAAACAATGGTGCCTAAGCAAAACAAATTTAAAAAAAAAATGAATATGAAAACAAAAAGTCACAGTTCAACATGCCATGCACAGTACACATATCAGGGAAAAAAAACCACTTACATTTCTAACACTGTTCCGTATTAAAATGTAAAAAAAAAAAAATTATTGACTACTGTGCATTAAAAAATTCTAATTCACTTTGATTCAAAACATAAATAAATAATAAACAACAAATTATTGATCACTTTATATTTAGATATTCTAATTAACTTTGACTCAAAAATCTACCTTTTAACAATCATAGTTAAGTATCTAACGATTCATCTTTTTCCACATATACTAATATGTTTTGTAGTCCTCTCACAAAAGGCAAACAATCCGAAAGAAATTATCCTTACCCTAAAGGCAGGGTGGATTCACATGTATTTGCAGCCTGTGCTCAAATACTGCACCCCACTGGTGGAACTATAGGGAGGAGGGAGCTTCTAATTTGTGACAAATTATTTAAATTTAGCGTGATTATGCTGAGATTACCCGAAGGAAAGCAAAAGATAGGCCGACCAAAAACAACTTGGCAGAGAACTGCGGAGACCGAGATGCAAAGAATGAACAATAGCTGGGGCACTGCACGAAAGATGGCAGCTGACCGAGCAAAGTGGAAGCAGTTTGTTGCTGCCCTACAAGTTGCCACCAGGCGTGATGGCCACTGACTGCTTTGACAGCCGGTGGCTAAGGATCAAAGAAGAAGAAGCTGAGATCGCCCTGTCTCTTGGGGTCTCTGAGGAGACAAAGAAAGAATAGTCCCACTGCCACTTTGGGCATGTAGTAAAAGGTGACAAATATGAGGTTGTACATGGTGCTGTCAACCTCATCAGGTCAAACAAATAGCTGCAGAAACCAAACTGCAAGAGTTTATGCTTTGTTGTCTGCTTCCATCAGGAGCAACAACAAAAAAGTGATTATGATGATGACTGATGATGATGATAATGATCATAAAACTAGTTGAAAGTGTACTCTGAAGATACAGGTGCAAAGAGTTTTGAGGATGAACTTAATAAAGTGCTCTGAGGATGAACTTTTGACACTTCTTGCACTTTCTGAATGAAGGAGAAAAAAACTTTTTCCCAGCTTCTCAATCAAAGTCACCAACAGCACATCGCAAAACCACCACCAGCTGTTTAAGTGCAATATTTTTTAATAATGTAGAAACAATGTTCAAGATCTTCAGCAGCTTGGCCATTTCAAATACAACTAGTGAACACTCCTTACATTATAGTTTTGACAACGGTGAAGAATTGTTTAACTTGACAATACTGTTGAGCATTTAAGTTGTATGTCAGATCTGTGTATCAAAAACGAGGCATTGAAAGGGGGTACACAGTGTGATGAAATGACTACTTATTTTTGTGTGTGTAAACAAGGCACATAACACAAAACAGGTATTTACCCATACAGCACACACACATGTCCAATAACAGACAGATGTTGGATTTTATAACAGTCCCATGTTAGATAAATTTAAACCAAAAAAATTTGCCTTGTTTTGGCATATCGGTTATATTAGGGCGCATGTTCAAATATAAAAGACCATTAGGTCTGATAACATGGAAAATAGTTAGATAAATCATCATCATCAAGCTTCAGCTCCCCAAGGAGCATAGGCCTTGAACAAACTTATGCCAAGTATTCCTGTCCTGTGCCATCAGCTCAAGGTCTTTCCATGTTCTTTTTTTCTGTCTCCAGTTCTCTTCTCCAAATGTTCCTTGGTCTCTCTCTACCTCTCTTACCCTGGGGGGATTCTGGAACAAGGATTGCCTGGTAATAATTTTAGCTAATTGTATTCACTCAATCTTGGAAATGCAAACAGGTCTGATTCTGTCCTGATACTGGCTTCAGCAGAAAGTCAAGTGGCAGAGTGGTTAGAGTGCTTGCTTCTCAAGACAAAGTTACTGTGTTCTAAATCTGGTAGCATCATGCTCCAGTCTACCCAGCTGTTAATGGGTATGTGACTGCTCTTGAGTTAGAGATGGCAAAAGGCAGCGCTGAAGAGAACCAGTCACCCCCACCTCATAAAGCTGAGACCTAATATAGTGAAGTGTCTAACACTTCAGTTCCCTACAGCAATAGCTGATGTCTCTTTGTTTGTATATCATTATTCTTCATAATGTTCTATTCATTTGTTTTTCACTCCAGCGCTTCAGGAACATTAGCATTGTTTCCCACCCTTCAATATTTGGTGAGGGACACTGAGCACCTATGAGTTTGCCCAGAGTGTAATGTAGATTCTGATCAACAATAACAATACAGCGTAAATTTTGAACCAATAATTTTTGCTGGCACAAGTTTTCTCTTCCTGTCACCTGGGCATTAATCTTGTAGTCACACTCTCATGCATCAAGATCACAGAATGTAAAACCATGTCGTGAACAATATTTATCAGAACAGCTTCTACACAAGGCTGGCCGCACAGAACAAAGGCATGCAAGAATAAATGTAGAGCTATAACAACTTACGAAGGTAATGGCAACATGACCTGGTCTCCAATTTATTTAATCTCCTGGAATGCATGGCCTCTCTAGAGAAACAGCATCCTTCACCACTGACAGAGGAATGTCCTGTTGCTAGTAGCAACTCCAAAATCAATACAACACAATCAATTGTATATTTTTGCACCCATCAAGGCATGTACACAGAGGCTGCATGTTTTATTGATTCATGAGCTCGTAAGTGTATTCTGATAAAGGGGAAGTAACTGCATTCCCACATATACAATAAAATCCGCATGATCTCCCTTCTACAGTATTATAATTAATTCTGTTTTTAATCAGCAAACATAATACTGTTCTTGACAGCCTCTCTCTAATGCCACTTCTGCTATATTCAGTCTTATGTTGTCTCACATGCTCTCTGGGACTTGCAATACAGATTTTCAATAAAGGTTTCCCTTTTCCCTTCATTTGAAGCCATTCATTCAACATGTGACCTCCATCTCATACTGTTCAATGTTAGGACACTGTATTGTGCTGCAAATCTAAGTGTTGTTGCACTATGTGCACCTGATTACAGTTCCCCAGATGATTTTTAAACTACAACATGAATAAAAACCTTCAATGCCAAACCAGCACATTTTAATACACTATTTGTACCTGAATTGTGCCATCACTTATAACACTGGCTAACAAAAAAAAAATTTTTTTTTCTTTCTCTAACATTTCTATGTTTTTCTGGTCAATTTTAATGCGCTGTTTTTAAATCTGCAAACCGTTTTTCTCTATCAGGTCGGGATCTCTAGAAATACGCAATTGAAGTTTTTTAACAACGCATACAGTATTACAACATCATTTGTACAAGAAGTATAACAGTTATGTAGGCTTGAATTTCTTTGCAGTCGACTTTCGTCGGTGAATGGCATGTGGTACATCGCGATGAAGCATCTAACAATAATCGGCAAGCCTGGTCACACTCCACCGTCCTTGATAACGTGACTCCATTACGGCGAAATCATGATGGAATCGTTCTCCATGTTCATCGCTGACTTCGCCAAGGTTGTCAGGGGAAAAGTCAAGATGCAAATCAAGCAAATGGATTTTGAGGGACATGTTACAGCCCATAATTCTGTATGCATCTATGCACTGCTTAACAATATGCACATAGTCGGCAGATTTGTGATTTCCCAGAAAGTTATCGACGATCGATTTGAATGCCATCCATGCACGAAGTTCACTACCATGTAACAAGTTCTCGAATTGTTTGTCTGCAATAACTTTCCTAATCTGAGGTCCTACAAAGATACATTTATCTTTTCATCGCTAATTTGCGGAAACTTTTCTCGAAGATAAGTGAAAGCTTTGCTCGTTTTATCTAACGCTTTTACGAAATTCTTCATGAGCCCCAACTTTATATGTCACGGTGGTAAAATGATGATGTCTTTGTTAACTAATGGCTCGTATATTATATTTTTATGCCCGAGCTGCATACGATCCCTGAAAGGCCACACCTTTCTTGCATAATGTTCCTGTCTGTTGCGGCTGTCCCATTCACATCGGAAGCAACAAAATTTAGTATACCCAGTCTGCATGCCCGTGAGAATTGCAATGACCTTTAGGTCTCCACAAATTCGCCATTGGTAGTCATTGTACTTTTTTTTTTGCCAAAAGTATAGCCATATTGTCATAAGTTTCTTTCATATGAACAGAGTAGGCGACTGGAATTGATGAAAATAAATTTCCATTATGCAATAACACGGCTTTTAGACTAGTCTTGGAAGAGTCGATGAAAAGTCGCCATTCGTTGACTATGTGCTCATGACCGAGGTGCACCATTAGACCTTTTACATCTTTGCAATAGCAAATGTCATCATCCATCTCAAAGTATTGAACAAGTTCTCTGTGTCTATGATGAAATTTAGATATCGGAGTATTGGGCGCTAAAAGATTCCATTCTTTGAGTCGCGAACCGAGTAATTCCGCTTGTCCTTTGGTGAGAGCGAGATCACGTATTAGATCTGAAAGTTCTGAATGGTTAATTAAGTGAACACCATCATTCACCGGTATATAATCCGAGTCAGAATTAGTTTCTAACGCAGGTAAACTATCACTTTCTGATGGTTCATTCATGTCCAACGGATATTGTTCTGGTGGAACTGGGATCGGACACGTGATTGGATCATGAGGCACTGGTTTCGAAACCGATTCAACATTTGGATAAACCACAGACTTTCTAGTTTTAAAAGTGAAACCATAGATATTTGTCAAGCAGAAGTAACAATCAGTAGCGTGATTTGTCGGTTCACGCCATATTACTGGCACTCCAAAAGGCATCGACTTATGCTTCTGCGATTTTCGTAACCAACCTGCCAATGTATTTGCACAAGTCGAACAAACTGCATTTGGCTTCCAAGATTTATTTGCATCATCAACTTTCGAATCGAAATAAAGTTCATATGCTTTCTTTAGCAATGGTGTAAAGTTTTTCTGGTGAACACGATCGGTAAAATATCCACACACGTAACAGAACAGATCAGCCGAATTTCTACAACTTCTAGAAGCCATATTTCACTCAGAATTATTTCAAAATACAGTAACTATTTGAAATATAACGTAACATATGTCATGCATCTTTTAGCAGTATAAAATGTAGAATTATTTTGCATTTTATTAATTTTTATAAAGTTATATAGTAAAAATGAAACGGAGCAAATAACGGTTTCCCAAAAATATATTTATTCACAAATATCTTAAGAACCCGACGTGATAGAGATAAAAGGATTTCAAATTTGAAATCAGCGCAAGAAACTGACCTAAGAACACTTATTCTTATATAAGAAAGAAAAATGTTGTTTGTCAGTGTAATTATCTCAGTTGATTCTACAGTTAAATGCTGTTTCTGGATAACTAAAGAATATGGTTGTGCAAAGTTAAATTGGCCACAGAAAAATTAGATATGCACAATCAGTGTAAAAAACCATAATATATGACTTGCATAAGATAACAGGACTGAAAATAGAAATATTCAAAAGGGTGATGTGATCTTCAGAAGTCTGAGACAGTCTTCTGCAGACAGATAATCACTTTGGAAATTGATGAGGCATTATGGAGTTCCCATGAAGATCATTAACTTAATAAAGAAGACTTATGAAGACACGACATGCAGAGTTCTTCATAAGGGACAACTTACAGAACTGTTTGGGATAAGAACGGGAGTACGACAGTGATGCCTCCTGTCTCCAGTTCTTTTCTTACTAGCAAGAGACTGGGTTATGAAAACATCAAGGACACACAACAGAACTGAAATGGAATCCAGTGGAATCTGACTAAACAGCTTGATGATCTATATTTTGCTGATGGCTTGGCTCTCATGTCCCAGGATCAGATGCAAGACAAAATGAAAATACTCAATGAGAGGTCACAACAAGTGGGCCTGAAAATACACAGAGAGAAAAGACAAATAATGAAAATAAATACAAGAAATGATAACAAGATTGCACTTGAAGAAACACCACTAAAAGATGAAGAAATATCACAGAATGTAAAACCATGTCGTGAACAACATTTATCAGAACAGCTTATATATCTTGGCAGCAACATAGACAAAGTTGGAGGGACAGACAGTGATATCAAAATAACAATACAAAAAAGCAAGAGGATCTTTCATTGCATTGGGAAACATACAATGTTTCAAGAGAAATCAAGTCCAACATGAAAGTAAGAATCTTCAACTTAAATATCAAGTCAGTCCTATTGTATGGCTCTGAAACATGGAGAGCAAAAAAAAAAACAATGAGAAAGTTACAGACATTCATAAATGGGTGCTTGCGTAGAACAGAAGAATTGAAATGGTATGACAAAGTCACAAATCTGGGCTCACCTCTTGCAGATGTAATGAGCACAGGTGGCTTTTCTCATAGTTGGCGTATCTGTTCCAGAATGCTGCGATCTTCCTCCATTTCTTCAAAGATGAGAACTACATCCTTCCTCACCCCAGCTCCTGGGGGTACCCCACCCAGAGTTTTATTTCATTCATTCATCACTCTCCACTCCCAAAGGAGCATAGATCTACAACAAACACATGCCAAGTCCTCCTGTCACGTGCCATCATCTCAAGTTCTTTCCACGTTCTCCTCATATATTTCCTCATTTCTGCTGCTACTTGTGCTACTTTCCCTTGTTCGTTTAATATCCGAACATTCTAGGTGCCAAATCTGGAAGTTCTAGAAGAAAGAAGGTTAGTCAGTAACACAGACTCCTTTCGGCTTTCTCTGTGTTGCATCATACACCTCCCTGCGAGAGGACCTTTCCCTGTCTTGGATGGCTGTGTTTTATTTTTCCTTAATTGACTTGTCCATGTTTGTTGAAGTTTTTTGTGGTTTAAATTTTTTACAGGATGGGGTAACCAGCCCCATGCCCAACCCTCCTTAGTCACTTTCTACGACATGCATGGTAGGGAACAGTGTTACTATTCTTTGCTACCCTTTTGGGCCCCGGTAACACACGGGTGTGACAAACATTTGGTGCAAAGATAAGCGTTTCTTTTTCTGACATACTGCACTTTGTGCTTGGACAGTAATGTTGTTGTTGTTTTTTCTTTGAATTTGTACATTTAATACGATATTTCCCAAAAACTGAAATGTACATGTTTTAGAACATCCTGTACTTTGATCCTGTACTCTGAGAGTTCTTCATAAGGGACAACTTACAGAACTGTTTGGGATAAGAACGGGAGTGCGACAGTGATGCCTCCTGTCTCCAGTTCTTTTCTTACTAGCAAGAGACTGGGTTATGAAAACATCAAGGACACACAACAGAACAGAAATGGAATCCAGTGGAATCTGACTAAACAGCTTGATGATCTATATTTTGCTGATGGCTTGGCTCTCATATCCCATAACCAGAATCAGATGCAAGACAAAATGAAAATACTCAATGAGAGGTCACAACAAGTGGGCCTGAAAATACACAGAGAGAAAAGACAAATAATGAAAATAAATACAAGAAATGATAACAAGATTGCACTTGAAGAAACACCACTAAAAGATGAAGAAATATCACAGAATGTAAAACCATGTCGTGAACAACATTTATCAGAACAGCTTATATATCTTGGCAGCAACATAGACAAAGTTGGATGGACAGACAGTGATATCAAAATAACAATACAAAAAAGCAAGAGGATCTTTCATTGCATTGGGAAACATACAATGTTTCAAGAGAAATCAAGTCCAACATGAAAGTAAGAATCTTCAACTTAAATATCAAGTCAGTCCTATTGTATGGCTCTGAAACATGGAGAACAAAACATAAAACAATGAGAAAGTTACAGACATTCATAAATGGGTGCTTGCGTAGAACAGAAGAATTGAAATGGTATGACAAAGTCACAAATCTGGGCTCACCTCTTGCAGATGTAATGAGCACAGATGGCTTTTCTCGTAGTTGGCGTATCTGTTCCAGAATGCTGCGAGCTTCCTCCATTTCTTCAAAGATGAGAACTACATCCTTCCTCACCCCAGCTCCTGTGGGTACCCCACCCAGAGTTTTATGCTTGAGAATAACATTTGCTCTTTTTGTTGCATCATCATCTGGTATCTCCACATATGTATCCATATCCATAACAACAGCATATGCATGAAACCTGTAAGCAGTTCAAGAAACAAGAACAAGTCAACAAAACAGCTGATTGGTGATCTAGAGATATTTGAAAACAATGTATGCATGTAGCAGCATTTAAAAACATCCACATACCTGTCAACCTGTATGAATTTTTCATACAATGTACGTATTTTTGATACTTTTAGCAGTGTACAGCCGTACAGACTCGTTGTACGAATTTTTCCTCCCTCCCCCAAAAAAAAAAAAAAAAAAAAAATCGACATTTTTTCTTTTAAATTCTAAAAATATTTTCCAACCCAAGTTTTTTTAAAATTTTAAATCAGAAAATATTTTCTAGCCCAGGGTTTTTTTAAACCAATTTTTTTTATTCCGGGAATCTCGGCGTCTGTTTTTAAACTGAAGTCTCGCAGCAACCAATCAAATCCTTTTATACCCAACAATTCGGCAAAAACTTTGAATTCGGCCTCAAACACTTTCGGCTTTCAGCGTGACATGACGTATTTTTTAAGTTACCGGTTATCAGCCACGCTTGCCAAGACACTTCGACGGCAATTTGTTTAAAAAAAGCTAAGTACCTATAACTTGGTTAAATATTGCTGTTGTTTTGCTTTGTTGCAATTTAATCGCTGTCTTAATCTATCCAGTTATATCTTGCCCTTCAGATATTTCCGATAAATTAATGTCATAATATTCTGTGTAGGCCCTGCATAACTAAAAAAAAAAAGTTTGTTTGCGTTGAGTAGGCCTACTTTATTCCGGCGATCGAGATTCACTGCTTTATTTTTCATAAAGCGGCAATCTGTTATCTCTGGTCTAGGCTATCAATTTTTAAATAATAATTTTGTAAATTTTTGGTAGTACATTTTTTCTTCCTAGATTAATATTCTGTTCACAATTTAGTTAATTTTTTTATTTTTTGCTGTTGCTTTGCTTTGCTTCATTATATTTTATTTTTGTCGTTCTCCTAATCTTTCCAGTTATATTTTGACCATTTCAATATTTCCAATAAATTACTTACTTACTTAGTCATTCCTCTTCTACCGTGAGGTGTAGAGGTTTGGAAGAGAAAGCACCAGACTATCCTATCAGCTGTCTTCTTCCTGGCCTGGTTCCATTCTAGTCCTCGGTCCTTCAAAGATTGTCTAATGTTGTCCTCCCAGCGGACTCTGGGTCGTCCTGGAGGTCTGGATCCCTGGCTCTTTGTTTCCCATGCTTGTCGTGGTAGCCGATCTTCTCCCATTCTGCAGACATGGCCAAACCATCTTAGTTGGGACTGTTCTATTTGGGTCTGCAGCGGGTGGGAATTTAGGCCTTGACGTATCGTCTGGTTGCGGACCATGTCTCTTCTTGTTACTTCAACCACCTTCCTCAGATACCTCATTTCTGAGGTTTGAATCTGGCTTTTGTGGGTTGTAGTCATTGCCCATGACTCGCATCCATATGTCAAGACTGGGACATAGGTGGAGCGGTATACAGCCATCTTCGTTTTCTTACCAACCTCTTTCTTGCTGAGGAATCCTCGATTTATGGCCTGATAAAGTCTCCCAGCCGCTGCTTTTCGAGTGGCCAACTCTTCTTTGATGCCCCCCTTTCGGTCTATAATAGCTCCGAGATATTTAAAGTGGTCGACCTGCTCCAGGACCTGTTCTCCCAACTTAATCTGATGTTTTCTTTCTTCTCGTGATATCACCATGGATTTTGTTTTAGAGCTGCTTATGACCATCCCTCTCTTCTCCAGCTCTTCCTTCCAGACTTGCAGGTTGGATTGGAGATGTGTCTCTGATTTAGCAATCAGGACAACATCATCAGCAAATGCTAGCTCTGAAATACAGACCTGTCTCATCTTCCAGTACCCCACTGAATACTTTCTTGTTCTCTCCTTACATGCCTTGATGACATCGTCCATGAGGAGTATGAAAAGATAAGGTGACAGGATATCACCTTGTCTTACACCAGTGGTGGTCCTGAACTCTTCTGACTTATAGTTTGCTGTCCTCACATAATTTCTGCAAGACTTGTAGAAGCTCTGTATAGCATGAATCAGAGGTGCTGGAATGTTCTTCCTTGCCAAACAGTCTCAAAGTTTGCTCCAGGGGACCCTGTCAAACGCCTTTTCCAGATCTATGAAACAAAGATGGATCTCACTCTTGTACTCAAGGGCCTTTTCACTCAGCTGCCTGAGTGTGAAGATTAGGTCTTGAGTACTTCGGTTTGCTCGGAATCCGCACTGGGCTTCATCCAATTGTGGCTCAGCTAGGCATCGGAGTCTCTGCTCTAGGATTCTAGAGTAGATTTTACCAGGGACACTGAGAAGGGATATGCCTCTGTGGTTTCCACATTGTCGATTGTCACCCTTTTTGAAAATCGGTGTTATGATGGCAATCTCCCAATCCTTTGGTATGGCCTTGTTGCACCATGCTGCCTGTAGGACCCTTAGGAGTAATAGGTCGCCTGATGCTCCCATGTACTTAACCATTTCTGGTGTTATACCATCATGCCCTGCTGCTTTGCCCATCTTGATTTTCTTCAGTGCTGCCTTCAGTTCTTCCATCTTTATGTCATCTTCATCACCATTTGTATCCTCTTCTGTGCTAGTGGTTATCATTTTTGATGCTCTACCTTGCTCACCATCAAGGAGTTCTGAGAAATATTCTTTCCATTACTTCCTTCGGGGCAGTAAGCAATTTGCCTTGCTTGTCCTTTATAAATTTAAGAGGGCATTGTTTTTCCTTCCTCATGTTCTTTAGGGTCTTATAGAACAATTTCTGGTTTTCTTGCGCATCCTTTTCTAGCTTTTCTCCAAATTCTTCCCAGGACTTCTGTTTTGCTGCTAGCACCTTGTTCTTTGCTTCTGTTCTGAGTATCACATATTCTCTATATTTCTCTATTTGTCCTGCTGTGTTTTTAGCTCCAAAGGTTGTTATTGCCGGGAGTTGTAGTGAGGATGATAAGCTCTCACTGCAGATAAAATACTTCTATGGCACGCGCCTCAAACAGCCTCTGACAACCAAGTCCAGCTCCCGGCCTTCACGTGTGGCTCAATTTGAGCCCGGCGGAACTGTTTCCACTGACGGGAGAAGGGGCAAAGGCGAGCGACTGGCGCCTTAAAACCAGCAGCTTCGGGCAGATAGGGCTCGTGATCCTTGGTTGGTAGCTTATCTAAGAGAAGGAACTCTGAATTCAAACCACCGTTGCCTTGCGGGAATATCCATTTGTGGAATTGGCTTCGGGAGTAAACCCTGAGGATAAATCCGGAGTCGGAGTCCCTAAGGCAGTCTAATGTTGATTCGACATTATTCTGGCAACTCCTGCGACATGGCTGGTACCAAACTGTATCGGCTACTGCCGTTCCTTTGGATCTACTGGCTGTGTGGAGAAGGGGAACATGCTGCATGGGCAACAGCTTGATCTCCATATAACTGTGCCCAAGCTCGCGCCCTGGAGAGGACACTCCAGCTTCACCCTATAGGTGTCGGCAAAACACGGGAAGTAGCAGTTACCGGTTATAAGCCTTTTGCCCAATTGGCGTAGGGCATGGCGCCAGGGGCTACTTCCGACAGTGGGAGAGGTTCTAGGATCTCACTGGACAGCTACCGCCCGCTTCAAACTGGGCAGCCCCCAGTCAATAAGGTGTTGTCCCGCCACTGTCTGCTTTCCCCATTGGGTGCATGGGGATTAGGGTCAAACCCGAACTGCGGACAGAAAATTTTGCACCAAGCAATTATCGAAAAAATAGAAATAAGCAAACTCTCAGATTGGGATGCTGGAACGTCCGGACTATGTTGACTGGACTATCCGAAAACCTACAGGATGTAAACGATGTAAGGAAGACAGCCATAATTAATGACGAGCTTAAACGACTTCAGGTGGATATAGCTGCACTTCAGGAAACGCGCCTGGCGGGCTCTGGAACGGTGAGCGAGAAGGACTACACATTTTATTGGCAAGGGAAAGATCTTAATAAAGCTAGAGAACACGGAGTAGGTTTTGCGGTCAAAAAATCGCTAACTAACATGGTTGAACCAGGCGAGAATGGATCAGAACGCCTGTTAACGCTCCGCCTGCAAACTAGCACAGGTCCCATCACCCTTGTCAGTGTGTATGCTCCTACTCTGTACTCTGCCTCAGAAGCTAAAGATGAGTTCTACGAGAATCTAGCAGCAGTAATCAAAAGCATACCTAGGCAAGAACAGCTTGTTCTCCTTGGTGACTTTAACGCTAGAGTGGGTGCCGATAATGTTTCATGGCCTTCATGTCTGGGCAGGTTTGGTATTGGCAAGATGAATGAAAATGGACAACGGCTCTTAGAGTTGTGCGTCCACAATGATCTCTGCGTGACCAACACCTACTTTGAGACAAAACCCCAGCATAAGGTGTCATGGAGACACCCATGATCCAAAGCAATGGCACCAACTTGACCTGATTCTCGTCAGAAGGCCACTCCTCAGGTCTGTGCTCTCCACGCGCTCGTACCATAGTGCAGACTGTGACACAGATCACTCCTTGGTTTGCTGCAAAATCAGAGCACAACCAAGAAAACTCTATCGTGTCAGACATGAAGGGAAACCATGCATTGATACCAGCAAGATGTCAGACCATTTCATGATCGCTCAATTCACTGCGACCTTCAAGAAAGTGCTCAGTAGCCCTCAGCATGGTGATACTAATACAGAGAACTGGGAGCATCTACGAAACACCATTCAAAGTACTGCACTTGCCACCTTTGGTAAGAAAACAGCAAAGTCAAATGACTGGTTTGACGCTTCATCAGATGTGATGGCACCTGTTATTGAAGCTAAGCGCAGTGCTATGAATGAATACAAACGTTCACCGAGTGCCAGAACCCTACAGATCCTGAGGGCTACGAGAAGCAAAGTTCAACAAACTGCTCGACGCTGTGCAAATGACTATTGGCTCCAGCTCAGTGAGAGCATCCAGATCGCAGCGCAAACAGGCAACATTAGACAAATGTATGACGGTATAAAGAAAGCACTTGGCCCCCATAAAAGTAAGACGGCACCGCTAAAAACCATCAGCGGAGAGAAGCTAACCGATAAGGGTAAGCAGATGGAGAGGTGGGTCGAGCACTACTCTGAGCTTTACGCTAGAGACAATACCGTTACGCCTGCAGCCCTTGATGCTGTCAATAGTCTGCCAACTATGGAGGAGCTGGATGCCGAACCAACATTAGAGGAACTCAGTAAGGCCATTGATAGCTTGGCCTCTGGCAAAGCACCAGGCAGTGATGGGATTCCTCCTGATTTAATCAAATGCTGTAAGAGCACGCTATTACATCCCCTGCATAGGATGCTGTGCCAGTGCTGGGAAGAGACAACTATTCCTCAAGACATGCGAGATGCCAAGATTGTAACACTGTATAAAAGTAAAGGAGACAGAAGTGATTGCAATAACTACAGAGGCATCTCTCTTCTTAGTATTGTTGGTAAGGTTTTTGCCAAAGTCATCTTAATGCGACTACACAAGTTAGCTGAGCGCATATATCCAGAGGCAAAGTGTGGATTCCGAGCTGGCAGATCAACAACAGACATGATCTTCTCTCTCCGCCAGCTTCAGGAAAAATCAAGAGAGCAGAAAAGACCATTATATATCGCCTTTATAGACCTCACAAAAGCATTCGACCTGGTTAGTAGGGATGGACTCTTTAAAATCCTCCTGAAAATAGGCTGCCCTTCTAAAATGCTGGAAATGATAAAGTCATTCCATGACGACATGAAGGGAACAGTCCAATATGCTGGAAGCACGTCACAGCCCTTTGATATACGAAGTGGCGTTAAACAAGGCTGTGTTCTGGCTCCGACCCTCTTCGGAATCTTCTTTGCCTTACTCTTGAAACATGCATTCAGAGATGCAACTGAAGGAATATGCCTTCACACTAGGTCAGATGGCCGTCTGTTTAATCTTTCAAGGCTGAAGGCAAAAACAAAAATCAGAAGGGTCACTATAAGAGACTTGTTGTTCGCTGATGATGCTGCAGTCGTCACTCAAAGCCAACAGGAGCTTCAGAGCTTGATGAATCGCTTCACTAAAGCATGCAAGGACTTTGGCCTCACAATAAGTCTAAAGAAAACGAATGTGCTGAGTCAGGATGTGGGTGCTGCACCAGTTATCACTATCAATAACTATGAATTGGCAGTGGTGCACCACTTCACATACCTAGGGTCTACCATCAATGACAAACTCTCACTGGATACAGAAATCGACAGCCGCATTGGCAAAGCTGCAGCTGCCTTTGCCCGCCTCACATCGCGTGTTTGGGGAAACTCTAAACTCACAATGAAGACCAAAGCTGCGGTATATAATGCCTGCGTCACCAGCACACTCCTATATGGCAGCGAGACCTGGACGACCTATGCTAAGCAAGAAAGAAGGCTCAATACCTTCCATTTGCGGTGTCTACGCCGCATCCTCGGCATCTCGTGGAAAGATAAAGTGACAAATGTCGAGGTGTTGTCACGTGCTGGCCTTCAAAGTATGTATACGCTGCTTAGACAGCGCAGACTTCGCTGGCTTGGCCATGTTCGCCGCATGGAAGATGGTCGCATCCCAAAAGATATCTTCTACGGACAATTAGCAGATGGCAAGAGAACAGTTGGGCGACCACAGCTGAGGTTCAAAGATGTGTGCAAGAGAGATATGAGGGCACTGGACATGGATCCAGCAACATGGGACGATGAAGCTGCCGATCGCACAAAGTGGCGATGCTATTTACGGCACCACCTCAGATTGGGCGAAGAGAGGCTCACACAAGAAGCAGAGGTGAGGAGAAAACGTCGAAACACCAGGAAAATAAGCAGTTGAGGGCTGTCACCTCAGGGGCGCATTCCCATAGTCAGTTATGACTGAAGGGGCTATTATTATTATGTTTTTAGCTCCTAAATATTGTTTCCATGCCATTTTCTTCTCTCTTATTTTCTCTTTGACTTCCTCTGTCCACCAAGGTGTCCTCTTTCTCTTGTTCCTAAGTCGGACTTCACCACATGCTTCTGCAGCAGCTGTCTTTATGATGTCCTTGAATTTAAGCCACAGGGTTTCCAAGTCATCAGGTTGTTCTTCTGTGTTTCTCACCGCTGTAGCAATAAGCCCCTGATATCTGGTCTTAATTTCTGGCTCTTTTAGCTTGTAGGTCTTAATGCTCATTTCTTCCGTTCGTTTACTTGGTTTCTTGCGTGGTGCTGGGCAGTTACTAGGCTGAGCAACTCTTTCAGTTGTTCTTTTGATTGTAAGCAGGTAGTGATCACTTCCAATCTCTGGCCCCCTCCAGACTCTAGCATCCCGGACATATTTGAATGAGCTCCTCCTAACAATGGCATAGTCGATCACTGACTTCTCATTCTTTGTTGGTTCACACCTAGTGTATGCATGTATGCGCTTATGGGGGAACTTTGTGTTGGTAATGATCAGATTCTGCTCACTGCAGAATCTGAGGAGTCGCTTTCCATTGTCATTGAGAGTATCTTCTCCATATCTTCCGATAACTCCACCCTATCTAGCATGGTCATTTCCAACTCTGGCATTGAAATCTCCGAGCATGATAATTTCATCTAGGCAGTCATCCACTGTCCTTTGAAGCAGCTCGAAGAATTCTTCCTTGACCTCTGCTCTCTCATCCTCATTTGGCCCATACACTATGACCAGGTTGACTATGGTTTCTCCTTCTTTTAGTTTTACAACCATAATGCGCTCTGAGACAAAGTTCCATCCCTTGATACTATCTTTCTGGTTTTTGGCCACAATGCAACCCACGCCCCCTTTAGCTCTTTCAGATGTGGGTACACCACTGTATAGCAGAGTGTTGCCATCGAGATCCATGACTCCTTGTCCCTTTTTCTTTGTTTCGGTAATAGCCAGGATTTCTAGTTTTGCTTTCCTCATCTCTTCCATCAGCTCCTCTTCTTTCCCATTTATACTTCTTGTGTTCCATGTTCCATAAGTCGTAGTCCGTAGTCCGTTCCAGTTTGTCGCCTTTAGAATCAGTCCGGTTTTCTCTCTTATATTGCTTGTCATTCATTCATAACCCTCCACTCTCAAAGGAGCATAGGCCTTCAACAAACACATGCCAAATCCTCCTGTCACGTGCCATCATCTCAAGTTCTTTCCATGTTCTCCTCATCATTTTCACCACTGTTTCCAACTCTCTTCTCCATGTACTTCTTGGTCTTCCTCTGCCTCTCTTGCCCTGGGGGTTCCAGAACAAGGACTGCCTTGTAATGCTATCAACAGGTTTCCTCAGTGTGTGTCCTATCCATCGCCATCGTCTTCTTCTCATTTCTTGTTCCACTGGCACTTGTCTAGTTCTTGTCATCAGTTCCACGTTGGTAACCTTGTCATACCATTTTAATCCCTCTATTCTACGCAAGCACCCATTTATGAAAGTCTGTAGCTTTTTGGTTGTTGTCTTTGTTGTTCTCCATGTCTCTGAGCCATACAATAGGACTGACTTCACATTTGAGTTGAAGATTCTTATTTTCGTGTTGGATCCTATTTCTCTTGATCTCCATATATTTCCAAAATGCAATGAAAGCTCCTCTTGCCTTTTGTATTCTTATTTTGATATCGCTGTCTGTCCCTCCAACTTTGTCTATATTACTGCCAAGATATATATTGCTTGTAATCATAGTTTAAGACAAACAGGTGATTGGTCTGTTGTGCCTTTGCATGGTGGAGGGGCTGCCTCCTTACGGCCTCCATCCAATAAATTAATATCATAAAATTTTGTGTAGGCCCTACAAAAGTAGAAAAATAAAGTTTATGTGCATTGAGTAGGCCTACCTACTTTATTTCAGCGGTCGAGATTCGATGCTTTATTTTTTAATAAAGTCCAATCTATTATCACTGGTCTAGGCTACCAACTCTTAAATAATTTTGTAAATTTTTGGTGCTACGTTTTTCTTCCTAGATTTGATATTCTGTTCACCATTTGTAAAATTTTTGTTGTTGTTGCTGTTAGCTGTTTGGTTTGCTTTGTTGTATGTTTCTTTTATTTTTGTCGTTCTCTTAATCTTTCCAGTTATATTTTGATCATTTAAATATTTCCAATAAATTAATGTCATAATATCCTGTGTCGGCCCTACATAACTAGAAAAAAGTTTGTTTGCATAAACTTCACTGTTTTATTTTTCAATAAAAACGTCCACACAGACTGCAGGAGGTCCATGAATGCAGACACACTCACTTCTTTTTTACAGTGTAGGATTAACATTGATACATGCTGTGCAGACTTTAAGCCCACAAATGCAATTCTGCAAAGTGCTAAAAGTGCATGTGTTGATTATAATACAAAACACTGTGCATCGAAAGAATAGTACCTCACGATCACTGTCGTGTGAAATTCTAATCCACATATATAAATTAAAAAGTAAATGTAAAGCCTAACACATAAATTCAATGAAAGGAAAGAAGAATGGTAAAGAACAGTGCTGTCACAATGACTGTACTCGAAATCCCCCTTGTTTTCTACTTCGTCTGCAAATTGTAACGTTTCACGTTGATAGTAAAAGCCTTCTGCAGCATACACGCGTTTCCACAACACAATAAAACGTGTACTGCCTTTCTAAGAAAAACCTTGAGATACGCAAGCTGACCTATATTTAATATTCCATTCATGTCATTTTATACACTACGTTACCATAAACGAAACGACAGATGAACTTAGGATAGAAAGAAAGGGAGGGCTGAAAGCCGGGACGCATGCAACACTAACACGCGTCTCGCTATACAATTACTGCCATCACGCGTGTAAGGCCACATGCACTAACTTTTTTTCAAATCGACAGTGAAAAAAAAACACTACCCATACAAGAGTTAGGTTTTAAAAACTTGAGAAATGCTTATTAGGAAATATGACATTATACTGGTTTACGTTTGAAAACATTACAGTACCCAGACACCACATCGATCGAAGTGAACGGGAGGTAGAAGAAAATGCATATTATGAACGCAGCCCCTTAGCCCCATTAAATTTATATATTTGGGTTCCTTAGGACTTGCTGACAAAGAATATGTTAAACGTTACGCAAATAGTCTAGGAATTAACAAATTATAGCCAAAAGAAATAGTGAGGGTGTCAGACAACCCCAAAATCAGAATCGCTCAGTGGCAGATTTTGACACCACCATTGTACGGGAAATAGGTCCCCATGTAAAATCCTATTTGATTGGATAGAAGTAAATGTAAGGCTAAACACGATTAGTCGGGCTACAAATACTATCTTTTGTTGTTAGGGGAGACGGAAGGAAGGGTACTTTTTTTTCAAACGCTTGTGTAAACATGGCTCGATTGGTTAGACCCGCCAATATAGGCAATTAGAAGCGTTAGTTCAGCACCACATTTTCAAATAAACTTTCTAAAGCAACAGTGCGTTGAGATTCAGCTTATATTTTTCTAAATAAAAGCCTGAGACAGCGGCAGGTCGGATTTTGTGCCATATTCATTGCCAGTCAACGTAATTGTGTATTATTTCCATAAATTGTGGTAAGCTTGAAATATTCAATATCTTTTTAATGAAAATTGAATGTAAAATGATAATTTATGTCTGTATATGTGTGTGGTTCAGTAGCGAACATGAGGCAAGGCCTAAATATTGCTCCAACCTGAACAGAAGGTGTCGGAGAAAAGTAAAACTGCATGGAATTGCCAAACAGTACACTGACACCTATCTTATTGACTAGAACGAACTAATGCTGGAATTGCAGAGGCGTAGTGACCATTAGGGAGGAGTATACTGGTGGAAATTGTTTCAGATGAAGCTGGCAGTTGGCCTACCGCTCTGAACTCAGTGTTTGTTATGTATTGTGTTCAGTCTGGAAATAGATTATAAATTAGTTATGAAGTAGGAGGTACAACCTTCTTGTTTCAGGGACCGTGGTCCTAATGTTATTGAAGCAGCACCTGGTCGGAGCTTTGCTGAATCTAGAGGCTGACAGCATACTCCTGGGTCCAGATAGCGACCAGTGAGGTGTCTCCAGAACACAGGGAAGATCGAGCAGAGGAGTCTTTTCCTGCCGCCATCACGAAAGTTAAGCCTCTGTGGCCAGAGGAGCTCAACATTATGTGTCCCCCTCAAAACTTGACATTATAGTAAAATAGAGGGTCAATACATTGTTTAAATTGATAGGAACGGTGAAGTTTCCCCATACTATTTCCAAGATAAACAAACACTTGAAGTCATGATGACAAATAACAACATAGCTTGAAAAACAAAACCAGTATTACCTCATAGTACTACTACACAACTGACACACATAGGATAATACTAATACAATATGTCACTACTAAGTTCATATTTATAAATTATGTACATATAAATTGTGATTACATTTGATTGTGATTCCTGGTTCACTGTGTAGTTGAATCAGGATATATATTAGTGAAAGTAATTAATACATATATATTTGAACTTTTACCATTGACTCAATTAAGATAGTCTTATAGAGTGTTTAATGTGTGTGAGTGTCACAGTGTTGTCAAGTGTCGTGGAATAAAATAAATGGTTTATCTGTCTGTTGTTGTTGTGACTTACACTTCATCATTTACATAACCCTAGACATTTAACGTAGTCATCACTATATTCCAGAATAATTCTGACTGAGGTATAAATGTGGTAGCAAGTAAGGTTATCTGTAAAACACTACACCTATTAGATACAGATACCTTCACAGCTGATCTCAGTCAGTACACTAAGTCCCCTATAAATATTTATAACATCCCACTTTACCACATATATTGGGGTCTCGCTCCAGGGATATTGAACTTTCTCCTATTATATATATTGGGAATAATAAGAATTAAAAGGTATCCTTGGGTGGAAATAAATAACGTTGAGCTCTCAGTGCCTGTGGTGTCCTTGGATAAGTAATTACAGATTGTATTGTTTAGTTAGACATTACATACATTTACCTGTTAGAAAATGGCCGACTTGGCAAAATTTCGATCTGCTGCTGTGCAGACTGCAAAAGAGTTAGGAATGGACGGGCAAATTATGATTGCTTATGTCACTGCTGAATGTGACAAATATATTGAACGAGAAGAAAGAAGATTAGAAAAAGAGGCCGAAAGAAAATTAGAATCTGAAAGGTTGGCCGAAGATAAGAGGTTAGAGGCTGAAAGGGAAATTAAGAAGTTACAATTTGAGGCTGAGACTAAGAGGCTGCAAATTGAGGCTGAGGCTAAGAAATTGGAAGCAGAAAGAGAGGAAAGAAGATTGACTGCAGAGAGGGAAGCAGAAAAGGAGGAGAAGAGATTACAAAGGGAACATGAGTTACGACTAAGGGAGTTTGAGTTTCAAGGCCATGCTCCTGAAAATGGTGCCAGTCCCTTTACCTCTGATGCCACTGCTAGTCAGGGAGCCTCAACCTCAGCTATGAATTTTCATTTAGATCATTTTGTTGAGAAAGACGATGATATTGAGAGCTATCTAAATAGATATGAACTATTAGCTACCACGTATGGGTTAGAAAGGGAAAGGTGGAGCTTAAAGTTATCTCAAGGGCTTCGTGGGTGTGACGGTAGTACTGAGATTCTGTCTTTCAAATGGCCCATGTTTTTTTCCCCTTGCATTTTGTTCACTATTTTGGAGGGATTACAGAAAAATCCTTCTTCATGTTTCTTCTCCTTCTATTAGTTACGTTTTTTCAAGATGAGATCACGAGGGAGTTTGATCTCATCTGCTTTATGGTTCTTCTTTATGTGTTTAGAATGGGGGTGTAGGGAATTGGACAGTATTTTTCTAGAAGAAAGATTATAGAGGCTAGATCAGGATTTGCCCCAGTTTTAGTCTTTTTAAAGATAGGGCAGGTGGCCCTAGACACATTTTTCGGGATTTGATATATATATATTTTGGCCATTTTTGTTTCATTGCCACTAGAGGGCAGAGCTTAATGCCGTTTCTTTGTCTAGCAGAAACTGGTTGCATCAGCATGATCTAAGATTCTGATTGGCTGAGAGCTAACTGCAGTTGAAATGCAGAGCTTCCATTGGCTTTAGAACCACGCCGCGCATATGACGTCATGAAGTCGGCGCGTGGGGGGTCTTGATAATAAATAGGCTAGCATTTCATATTTTCGTTCTCTTCGTCTATAACTTGCCAAGCTGGGTGCCAGAAGCAAATAGTCGATTGCCTTCAGTAGGACATTCGAGATTTGGTAAGCATCATTTTTGCGTGGGGACTTTATTTAATTTTTCTAGTCTAGGCGTAGCAGTAAGTTTCTTGGGAAGTGGAGTTTAATTAAATTCGTAACTTCAGAGCCATCAAATACTATCTTAGTGATAGACTTGAGAGACTTAATAGGTCCATTTGTTTCCTTATTGAAGGAATAGCGTTAATTGAGCTGGGTTTATAAGTTGAGATGCCACGGACGCGCTTTGTATTTATTGCAAAGTGGGTTGGGAGAGAAACTCGCATCTGCGAATCATATTTATGTACAGAATAGTCGGGAGCGTGTGTAATGTGTATTTTCATTTGTGATTTTGTTGAGAGTATTGATGCTCGCTGATTATATAGTTACGCATATATCTGTGGACGGGAGTGAAGAGGTGTATTGTTGCACGAGCACGTGGGCGCGTTGGTTACGGTATATTTATTGATACGATGTTCAGAGGGACGGGGGGGGGGGGGGGGGGGGGGACGCACATGGTCATAAAATTGTAACCACGTGTTTGTAACTACTGAGATTTAATTGATAACCATTATGTATAACTTTTGACGGCATATATAGATGCTAGCGTAAACAGGGTTATATGTTATTGATTGTGCCATGTTATTCTGCGTATTCAGAAGATGGAGATGAAATTTATTTCTGTTAAGGGAATAATACTTTATTTTATTTTGAATGTGATTACTATTATTGACGGGAAGTTTAGGAATTCCTAGAGATAGAGTATTTTTGTGTTAATAATTTGCTGCATGTAGTGTCAGCGTAAGAAGTAGGCCACAGTACGTCTGCCCAGACGGGCCAGTGAAAATATTGTTGTTGCTCGTAGTTAGTCAGGCAGAACCTGGGTCAGACGGTCTGCGGTGTTGTATTACCGGGTGATGTTTATTTTGACTCGGAGAGAGAGAAGAGAGGGGAGTTATGGGTTGAAGAGTAAGGGAGTTATTTGTTATTTGAAATAGAGTATTAACGTTTTGTTTAGCTGTTGTTTTTGCTTTTGTCTAAAACAGCAGGTGCCGGCTTTTGTGGGGAAGAGCAGAATTTTTGATACCACAAAAATTTCTCCCACGGCGAAGTTGTGGCATTCGCCGACAAGCTAAGTCGCGCATGAATTGCCAGTGGTGGAAGGAGAGGAAGAAAATACGTTTTCCCAGCCAGGGGAAGACATTTTCCAGCGAATAGGATTTTTGTGGATAAATCCTGAGTTCTGACGCTCGGTCGGTTACACACGCAGATTTGGCATGCTGCCAGCGTTGTGGTAATTTTATGTTCGCTTCTTCACGGCCATAATAAAGCCGATAGCCCCATCGCCCAGTCATAGGTAATCGGGCAGGTAACCTCAGAGGTGTTAGGAGAAGCCAGCTACAGTTCCAGTCCAGAATCCGGTGGGGTTCTGTTAAACCTAGTCGTCAATTTCAGAATGGTGGAGGGAAATAGGGTCACAATACCCTCTACAGATTTTAGAGCAGAGAACAGCTGCTGAAAGTGTAGTCTACAGGTAGTAGACCAGATAGGCAGAACTGATAGTTTTGGTGAATCATAGCAGAGGACTGCTGCGGAAGTTTAGAGGTGCAGTTAGTTGTGTTCAGGAGATTTCATGATAGGCTGTGTAGAACCGAAGTCTGTGCAGAGATTGTGTAGACACTTCATAGTCGTTCCAGCTATCAGTGGACTTAGAGTTAGAATTTAGAACAGTTAGTTTAGAGTGTAAGCTCGACATCAAGTGCAGTGTGGTTCATGTCATTTAATCTTACCTTCTTTCTCCATACAGGTGAAACTTGTGGGTGAAGGGTTGGGTTTTAATGATACAACAAAATGTAATTTTTCCTGACTTTGTTTCAGGAGTGCTTCCACTGCAATTGTTATGTATGGGACATGCATATGTTTGTTTATAGGTGTATAATAAACTTGTATAAATTGTAGCTGGCATCAGTCATTTCCTTTAGTACAGTAGCTATATGTTGTCTGTACCGTGGTGTTTGTGAATCTTAATTGAACCTTATCCCCATAGGGTAGTTAGAGGTGGTTCGAGGCCATAGCAATTTAAACGTCCGAAGTGGCGAGGAAAGAATCAACCTCGGTTCTCAACCTCGGAGCCAATGGTCTCAACTTTTCACATTTGGCACTATATTTCTATCTGAATCCATCATTTCAGTCTTTCTTCTTACTATTGTCTTGTCACTATATGTAGACAGTCTCTAGTCTTAAATCCATTTCGTGACAAAGTGGGTGGCGTCGTCCTTGGGATCATCTTTGTTGGGATCAAGTCTACATTCATAGATTGTCTCTGAAGGAAGTTCTGGAAATAGATTTCTTAAAAATCCCCTAGACTTGAGCTATATTAAGACTGATCCAGCTATAAGTTTTTTTCTACAGGTTGTAGTCAGTTTAGATGTTAGTTGTAGTAAGGTTGTTTATGACTTAGAAGTAATTGATGGCTAATCGAATTTTTTTCTTGACAGGAAATTAAATTCGGGTTTTGGGTAGCTGGATAACTTGAATTTTTTTCAGGTAGTTATTAGTCAGACTTGGTGCTAGTCTGAGTGCGGGTTTTTGCGACAGCATATTCCTAGTAGGTAACAGTAAATTTTTCTTGTTCCTTTTTTGTCATTTCCCCTCGTGGTGAGTACTGCTGATTTGTCAGGTAGGATGGCTGAATTGGTCAAGCTACTTACTGCATGGAAGGACGCAGCTAAAAGCATGGGGATGAATGAGGCCGAGACTAGGGCTTACATTATGAGGGAACAGGACCGGCAGACGGAGAAAGAAGAGAGGGCCCGACTGGCAGAGATGGACCTGCGTAAATTGGAAGCGGAGAAAGAAGAGAGGGCCCGACAGGCAGAGGACAAGAAGGCAGAGAGGGAAGCCCAAGAGAGGGAGAAGGCAGCAGAGAGACAGCATGAACTTGCCCTGCGTTCACTGGAACTGCAGTACCGATCTTCGGAAGGCAGTTCGGCTAACGGAGATTCTCCCGGAGCAGGGGCGACAGACACCTCAGGAAATGGAGGACCCCGGATGGCAGCCATGAATTTTCCAATGGACTCTTTTCCTAACGGGAATGAGAAAATTGAGGTATTTTTAGAAAAATTTGAACGGATGGCAAAGGCATACGGGCTGGATGATAGTTTTTGGTGTCTCAAAGTATCTCAATCTCTAAGAGGACATGCATATGAGGTCTATAGCAAGATGCTGGTAGGTGAACAAGGTAACTTTGAGGCTCTACGGAACGCCCTGTTACAGCGATTCCAATGGACTCCCCGGAAGTGCCAAACAATGTTTAGGGAAAGTCGACTGGAGAAAGGAGAAAGTTTTCCCCAGTTCGCAGAGAGGCTGAGGAATTACCTCACTCGCTGGAGAAAGTTGTCGGGTTTGGCTAAATCTTTTGAAGGATTGGAAGAATTAGTTCTGTGCGAACAGATAAAGGCCAACATGTCTCCGGACTTAAGGAAGTACCTGGCGGAGCAGGGCGCCCAGCAACTGGACCAGATAATTCTATTTGCAGAAAGGTTCCAGACGGCCCAGGCCGAAGTACTGGGCCAGAAAAGAAAACACCCTGACCTGCCAGCCCCGGACAAAGGAGCATCTTCATTGCATTCGCCTTCCTCTTCAGCTCATCAACAGCAAGGGCCGTCTCGCAAGGAGCCCCCTCCCAGTCATAACATGCGCTCCCAGCCGCCTAACAGAACACAGGGGCCGACTTCTCATGAACCCGTCAGGAACCGGGGAGATAATGAGAGATATTGTAGGTTCTGTCGGACTACCTCTCATTGGACAACACGGTGCCCAAACAAACAACCCGCTCATCAGGTGGCTTGTTTAAGGCCTGTGAGGGTGAAACAAGGGAAGAAGTGGAAACCCTTCCCGTCAGAGAAGTTGTTCTCCAACAGTGGACCAGCCAACGTGAACGGGACTGAGACAACATGTTTATTTGACAGCGGGCTTACATACCCCAGTATAGTCGCCCGACATCTGGTGAAGCCCTGGCAGATGACCAAGGAAAAGGTCAATATTGGTGGAGTTTTAAGGAAAGGGACTTCACAGTGCTTTCCGGTAGCCAATATTGAGGTGAAATGTAAGTACGTGTCTGGCACCATCAAGGAAGCTGTAACGGCTCAGCCGGCCTATGACTTCATTCTTGGTAACCCATATTTAGTTTTGGGGAACCCGCCCACACCGATCCTTGCTGATGCAAGGGGTCCTACTGCAGGCCAGATAAGTGAAAAAGGAGAACCCCTAATTCACGGAGCCCCGAGCGAGCTCAAACATAGCTGTCGTGCCAAGGAGAGGTGCAACGCCTCTGACGACAGTGATATGTTAATTGCAGAGGCAAATTCGCCCGCCAGCCCTGTTCAGCCAACCGGCCAAACAGTGGCGACGACGCCTCTGATTCCGGAAGTACACTCTTTGTTGTCGGGAATTAGGCCCCCGATGGTATTAGCTCCTTCAAGTGAGGGACATACTGACAAGAGCGGTATTACATATGTCAACGACCAGCGCCATCTTCATAGGGCACAAGATAGCGGTCTGAGCGAGCATATAGTTCCAACCAGCCCTGGAGCCCCATCCGACCAGCACTTTACTCAAACGGAGGAGGACAGTGATCGGAGTATCCATTTGCCTATAAACGGAGATGGGCCCCACAACTCTCGTATCTCGTTTACAGGAAACGACTCTTGTAACGAGCAGCCTGAAAAATTGGCTATCTTTTCCAATTCGTTTCACGGAACATTGGAACCAGTCACTGAGAGCTTTAACTCAGATTCTCCGCGATCTAACGGGATCTTAAACCGTCAAGTGTCACTGCAGGACACATTCCAACTGACGCCAGTAACTCTCACAGGGAAGGGCAAGGTTGAAGGTAGAACCAGGGTGTTAGACGGAGAGCTCCCGTGGTCTACAGTTTCATCTCACCAACTTTTCAGGCCAGAAAAGAGTGAGAAAAGCGGCCTTACGCATTTGCAAGGAGCTACTTTAGAGAGCTCTGTCCCTCTTCATGTTGGTAGGGGAAGAGCGAGTCCAGAACCACTGCCAGGGGCAGATCTTACCTACCTTTCTCCAAAGGTAGAAGCTATTGAGATCAGTGAGGATTCAATAGAAACCCAGCAAGAAATCGGAGGCTCTACACCAGAGGAACCCGAGACGTTGCATCAGTTTCGCACGGTACCAGCAGTCACAACCCTGCTGACGCGCAGCGTGGAAGTCGCCATCGCCAGATCGCCACAGCGCCCGCCGGTCACATCAGCTGACCAGGACAGCCTTTTGACGGTCATAGCAAGGGAAAGTTCAGACCCGCCATTAGACGGCACAGGTCTGAAGAGAGATCAACTCTCCCAACGGAGCATAGGAGCTCATTCTAGGAGAGGAAGGAGAAAACGCAAAAGAGGAAGGTCGAAGAACACTGAATAGGAGGGGTAAGGACAGACAGCCTTGTAGACAGAGTTAAGGGCCAGTGTGAAACACAGAGATTTCAGTAAGGAGATCGTTGCTCAATCTTTGAAAGGGGGGAGTGATGTGACGGAAGTACTGAGATTCTGTCTTTCAAATGGCCCATGTTTTTTTCCCCTTGCATTTTGTTCACTATTTTGGAGGGATTACAGAAAAATCCTTCTTCATGTTTCTTCTCCTTCTATTATTTACGTTTTTTCAAGATGAGATAACGAGGGAGTTTGATCTCATCTGCTTTATGGTTCTTCTTTATGTGTTTAGAATGGGGGTGTAGGGAATTGGACAGTATTTTTCTAGAAGAAAGATTATAGAGGCTAGATCAGGATTTGCCCCAGTTTTAGTCTTTTTAAAGATAGGGCAGGTGGCCCTAGACACATTTTTCGGGATTTGATATATATATATATATATTTTGGCCATTTTTGTTTCATTGCCACTAGAGGGCAGAGCTTAATGCCGTTTCTTTGTCTAGCAGAAACTGGTTGCATCAGCATGATCTAAGATTCTGATTGGCTGAGAGCTAACTGCAGTTGAAATGCAGAGCTCCCATTGGCTTTAGAACCACGCCGTGCATATGACGTCATGAAGTCGGCGCGTGGGGGGTCTTGATAATAAATAGGCTAGCATTTCATATTTTCGTTCTCTTCGTCTATAACTTGCCAAGCTGGGTGCCAGAAGCAAATAGTCGATTGCCTTCAGTAGGACATTCGAGATTTGGTAAGCATCATTTTTGCGTGGGGACGTTATTTAATTTTTCTAGTCTAGGCGTAGCAGTAAGTTTCTTGGGAAGTGGAGTTTAATTAAATTCGTAACTTCAGAGCCATCAAATACTATCTTAGTGATAGACTTGAGAGACTTAATAGGTCCATTTGTTTCCTTATTGAAGGAATAGCGTTAATTGAGCTGGGTTTATAAGTTGAGATGCCACGGACGCGCTTTGTATTTATTGCAAAGTGGGTCGGGAGAGAAACTCGCATCTGCGAATCATATTTATGTACAGAATAGTCGGGAGCGTGTGTAATGTGTATTTTCATTTGTGATTTTGTTGAGAGTATTGATGCTCGCTGATTATATAGTTACGCATATATCTGTGGACGGGAGTGAAGAGGTGTATTGTTGCACGAGCACGTGGGCGCGTTGGTTACGGTATATTTATTGATACGATGTTCAGAGGGACGGGGGGGGGGGGGAGAGACGCACATGGTCATAAAATTGTAACCACGTGTTTGTAACTACTGAGATTTAATTGATAACCATTATGTATAACTTTTGACGGCATATATAGATGCTAGCGTAAACAGGGTTATATGTTATTGATTGTGCCATGTTATTCTGCGTATTCAGAAGATGGAGATGAAATTTATTTCTGTTAAGGGAATAATACTTTATTTTATTTTGAATGTGATTACTATTATTGACGGGAAGTTTAGGAATTCCTAGAGATAGAGTATTTTTGTGTTAATAATTTGCTGCATGTAGTGTCAGCGTAAGAAGTAGGCCACAGTACGTCTGCCCAGACGGGCCAGTGAAAATATTGTTGTTGCTCGTAGTTAGTCAGGCAGAACCTGGGTCAGACGGTCTGCGGTGTTGTATTACCGGGTGATGTTTATTTTGACTCGGAGAGAGAGAAGAGAGGGGAGTTATGGGTTGAAGAGTAAGGGAGTTATTTGTTATTTGAAATAGAGTATTAACGTTTTGTTTAGCTGTTGTTTTTGCTTTTGTCTAAAACAGCAGGTGCCGGCTTTTGTGGGGAAGAGCAGAATTTTTGATACCACAAAAATTTCTCCCACGGCGAAGTTGTGGCATTCGCCGACAAGCTAAGTCGCGCATGAATTGCCAGTGATGGAAGGAGAGGAAGAAAATACGTTTTCCCAGCCAGGGGAAGACATTTTCCAGCGAATAGGATTTTTGTGGATAAATCCTGAGTTCTGACGCTCGGTCGGTTACACACGCAGATTTGGCATGCTGCCAGCGTTGTGGTAATTTTATGTTCGCTTCTTCACGGCCATAATAAAGCCGATAGCCCCATCGCCCAGTCATAGGTAATCGGGCAGGTAACCTCAGAGGTGTTAGGAGAAGCCAGCTACAGTTCCAGTCCAGAATCCAGTGGGGTTCTGTTAAACCTAGTCGTCAATTTCAGAATGGTGGAGGGAAATAGGGTCACAATACCCTCTACAGATTTTAGAGCAGAGAACAGCTGCTGAAAGTGTAGTCTACAGGTAGTAGACCAGATAGGCAGAACTGATAGTTTTGGTGAATCATAGCAGAGGACTGCTGCAGAAGTTTAGAGGTGCAGTTAGTTGTGTTCAGGAGATTTCATGATAGGCTGTGTAGAACCGAAGTCTGTGCAGAGATTGTGTAGACACTTCATAGTCATTCCAGCTATCAGTGGACTTAGAGTTAGAATTTAGAACAGTTAGTTTAGAGTGTAAGCTCGACATCAAGTGCAGTGTGGTTCATGTCATTTAATCTTACCTTCTTTCTCCATACAGGTGAAACTTGTGGGTGAAGGGTTGGGTTTTAATGATACAACAAATTGTAATTTTTCCTGACTTTGTTTCAGGAGTGCTTCCACTGCAATTTTTATGTATGGGACATGCATATGTTTGTTTATAGGTGTATAATAAACTTGTATAAATTGTAGCTGGCATCAGTCATTTCCTTTAGTACAGTAGCTATATGTTGTCTGTACCGTGGTGTTTGTGAATCTTAATTGAAACTTATCCCCATAGGGTAGTTAGAGGTGGTTCGAGGCCATAGCAATTTAAACGTCCGAAGTGGCGAGGAAAGAATCAACCTCGGTTCTCAACCTCGGAGCCAATGGTCTCAACTTTCACATTTGGCACTATATTTCTATCTGAATCCATCATTTCAGTCTTTCTTCTTACTATTGTCTTGTCACTATATGTAGACAGTCTCTAGTCTTAAATCCATTTCGTGACAGTGGGGCAGCTTATGAAGTTTTTGCCAAAATGAGCAGAGGTGATCAAGAAAATTATGACATGCTAAAGCAGGCTCTTTTGTTAAGATATGAAAAGAACGCAGAATTTTATAGGAAAAAATTTAGGAATGCTAAATTACTGTCAGGTGAAACCTATCACCAGTTCTCTGCACGGTTAGAGACATACTTGGAGAAATGGACTTCTCTGGGGAAAACCCAAGATCTTAAGGAAATGGTCCTTATAGAACAATTAAGAGAGTCCATGGCTCCAGACCTGAGAAAGTTTCTCATGGAACAAGGTGCAGAGAGACTGGGTGAGTTATTAAATGTTGCAGAAAGGTATCAGGCGGCTCAGGCAGAGGTATCAGGTAACAAAAAGAAACAGGAGGAAAATTTTAGGGCACCACAGAACTTTAATAAATTTGATCCTAGAGATCATAACAAAGGTAAGCACCAGTTTGATAGGCCACGGTATGACAATAAAAATAAAACCCCACAATTCGATGAAAGGAAATATGATGAAAGAAAATCTTTCAACCAAGGAAAGAGATGGTGTAAAAATTGTAAGATGACCAATCATGACACTGACCATTGTAGAAGGAAACCTCCTCATTGTGCTGCTATGACATCTGGAAAAAAGGAAAAAAAGGTCAAACCTGCGGAACTACAGGAACCATACCACCCCCCAGTGTGTGAAGATGTCATATGTAATGGTGTCACCATAAGGTGTTTATATGATACAGGTTTAGATGTGATATTGGCAACAGTGCAGACCAGATCACAGTCTAAAAAGGAGGAGGATAATCCAATAAATACTCATCCAGATGAGATGAGGAAGGCACAGGCGGAGGACAAAACACTCAAGCTGTGTTTCAAGAAGTTGCCCAAATCTCATACACCTCCAGGCAAGGGAGAATTTTATATGAAGAACAAACTGATTTATAGGAAGGCTGGATCTGAATCCAATGGTCATGGACAGCTGGTCCTTCCCACTTCATATAGGACTAAAGTGTTGGAACTAGGGCATGCGATTCCCTTCAGTGGTCATATGGGGATCAGCGCAACAGGACAGCGTATAGCTTGTCACTATTTCTGGCCAGGGATAACTGAAGATATCAAACGATATGTAAAATCCTGTCCAGAGTGCCAACGAGTAGCACCTAAACATTGGACTGCACCAGCAACTCTGGGGGAAATGCCCATAGTGGGAACACCCTTTGAGAGAGTTGCCGTGGATCTTGTGGGACCTCTCACCCAAACCAAGAGAAGGAACAGCTACATTCTGACTCTGGTGGACACTTGTTCTATGTGGGGAGAGGCGGTAGCCCTGTCATCGATTGATTCTAAACATGTGGCAGAGGCATTGCTCACAATTTTCACAAGGTTAGGCTTTCCCAATTAAATCTTGACTGATAATGGCTCTCAGTTCAAGGGGAAACTAACAGAAGAAGTTTTCAGGATCTTCCAGGCCAAACACTTCCATTGTAGTGTGTACCACCCCCAAGGGGACGGCCAAGTGGAAAGATTTAATGGCACGTTGATGTCAATCCTGAGAAAGTTGGCACACGAAAAACCAGATACATGGGACCAGTACCTTCACGCCGCCCTCTTTGCTTATCGGGAGGTACCCCATAGTTCAACCGGTATGGCCCCGGCAACATTATTGTTTGGAAGGCCAATAAAAGGTCCACTCGAAGCTCTGTTAAGAACGTGGACTGATGAAAAGGCAGAGGAAAATATTACATCCTCATACCAATATGTGAATGAGCTGACCACTCGTTTAAATACTGGCTGGAAACTTGCCAATGAAAATTTGAAACAAGCCAGGAAGAAACATGCTGCCTATTATAACAGGAAAGCTAAAGACAGAGATTTGGCTGTGGGAGAGAAGGTACTGCTTCTTCTCCCCGGTAGTCAAAATAAGTTACAAATTGGATGGCAAGGTCCATATACAGTTCTAGAGAAGGTGTCTAGAACCAATTATAAGATAGATAAGAAAGGGAAAGAAAAAATATATCATGTAAATCTCCTGAAGAAATATTTGGAAAGAGAACATCAGGAAGAGACACACTTGTTGACCTTGTCCATTGCAATGGAGATGAAAAAGGAACCACTTTCATCATTTGAATATCCATTACACCCCTGTGAGACAGCGGCACAGGTGAAAATCAGTACACACTTAACGAAAGAGCAAAAGAAGAGAGTACAACAGGTTCTAGATAATCATGCAGAGGTGTTAACAGACCGACCGGGGCATACAAACTTATTGGAATATGATATAAAACTGATAGACCCCACACCTGTCTGTATGAAACCCTATTCGATTCCTTTTGCTAAGGAGAAAGCTTTGAAGGAAGAGATAGACTATTTGTTGAAGGAAGGAATTATTTCACACAGTGAATCTTCGTATAGTTCCAGTGTTGTACTTTTAAGGAAACCCTCGGGAGAACATAGACTCTGTATAGATTACAGGAGACTGAATGCTATTACAGAAGGACAGGTGGATCCATTGCCGGATACAAATCAGTTGTTTGCCAGACTAAATAAAGCTAAATATTTCTCAAAAGTGGATCTGAGTAAAGGATACTATCAGATTCCAGTAAAGCCTGAGGTTAGACCATACCTAGCTTTTAGTACCTCAGAAGGATACTATGAGTTTAACAGATTGCCATTTGGATTGAAGAATGCGCCTAGTGTCTTCTCTAGAATGATGAGAAAATTATTGGACCCTCTGAATAATCCATGTATCACAAATTTCATGGATGATATCCTTATAGCAACAGAAACATTTGAGGAACACATTGACTCTCTGAACATGCTGTTTAATCGACTCAGGGAAACATGACCCCTGACCCAAAGAATTTAGAGAAACTAAAGAAAGCCCCGAGACCACAAACCAAGAAAGACGTGAGATCCTTTGTCTCATTATGTGGTTTCTACCAAAAGTATATCAAAAACTTTAATTCCATATGTGCACCGTTAACTGATTTGACACGTAAAGGACATCCAGATACAATTACATGGACACCACAATGTGAAATGGCTTACCAAGAATTGAAGGAAAAGCTCACAAGTAAACCTATTTTGAAATTACCTGACTTAAGTCAAGAATTCATTGTAAGGACTGATGCCAGTAATATTGGGTTAGGTGCGACTCTGCTACAGAAATCAGATGCATTGGATGGGGAATTAAGCCCAGTGGCATATGCTAGCAGAAAGTTGAATAAAGCTGAAACCAATTACTCAACTAGCGAAAAAGAATGTCTTGCAGTAATATGGGCGATAAAGAAATTCAATATTTATCTGTATGGGAAGGCATTTAAGTTGCAAACGGATCACAAACCCTTGTCGTTTCTAGCGCAGGCTAGACATGGAAATTCTAGATTACTCCGTTGGTCATTACTGATGCAGCCATATGAGTTTAGCATAGAGTATATAAGTGGAAAAACAAATCTGGGAGCGGATTTTTAAGCCGCCATCCGTGTGATGAGAATTACCGTAAGCCCCAGAAATAATAATAAATTTCTCTATGTGTATATAGAATTATAGACTGACATATAACATCTGTTTTAAGTGGGGAGAATTTGTCGTGTGAAATTCTAATCCACATATATAAATTAAAAAGTAAATGTAAAGTCTAACACATAAATTCAATGAAAGGAAAGAAGAATGGTAAAGAACAGTGCTGTCACAATGACTGTACTCGAAATCCCCCTTGTTTTCTACTTCGTCTGCAAATTGTACCGTTTCACGTTGATAGTAAAAGCCTTCTGCAGCATACACGCGTTTCCACAACACAATAAAACGTGTACTGCCTTTCTAAGAAAAACCTTGAGATACGCAAGCTGACCTATATTTAATATTCCATTCATGTCATTTTATACACTACGTTACCATAAACGAAACGACAGATGAACTTAGGATAGAAAGAAAGGGAGGGCTGAAAGCCGGGACGCATGCAACACTAACACGCGTCTCGCTATACAATTACTGCCATCACGCGTGTAAGGCCACATGCACTAACTTTTTTTCAAATCGACTGAAAAAAAAACACTACCCATACAAGAGTTAGGTTTTAAAAACTTGAGAAATGCTTATTAGGAAATATGACATTATACTGGTTTACGTTTGAAAACATTACAGTACCCAGACACCACATCGATCAAAGTGAACGGGAGGTAGAAGAAAATGCATATTATGAACCCAGCCCCTTAGCCCCATTAAATTTATATATTTGGGTTCCTTAGGACTTGCTGACAAAGAATATGTTAAACGTTACGCAAATAGTCTAGGAATTAACAAATTATAGCCAAAAGAAATAGTGAGGGTGTCAGACAACCCCAAAATCAGAATCGCTCAGTGGCAGATTTTGACACCACCATTGTACGGGAAATAGGTCCCCATGTAAAATCCTATTTGATTGGATAGAAGTAAATGTAAGGCTAAACACGATTAGTCGGGCTACAAATACTATCTTTTGTTGTTAGGGGAGACGGAAGGAAGGGTACTTTTTTTTCAAACGCTTGTGTAAACATGGCTCGATTGGTTAGACCCGCCAATATAGGCAATTAGAAGCGTTAGTTCAGCACCACATTTTCAAATAAACTTTCTAAAGCAACAGTGCGTTGAGATTCAGCTTATATTTTTCTAAATAAAAGCCTGAGACAGCGGCAGGTCGGATTTTGTGCCATATTCATTGCCAGTCAACGTAATTGTGTATTATTTCCATAAATTGTGGTAAGCTTGAAATATTCAATATCTTTTTAATGAAAATTGAATGTAAATTGATAATTTATGTCTGTATATGTGTGTGGTTCAGTAGCGAACATGAGGCAAGGCCTAAATATTGCTCCAACCTGAACAGAAGGTGTCGGAGAAAAGTAAAACTGCATGGAATTGCCAAACAGTACACTGACACCTATCTTATTGACTAGAACGAACTAATGCTGGAATTGCAGAGGCGTAGTGACCATTAGGGAGGAGTATACTGGTGGAAATTGTTTCAGATGAAGCTGGCAGTTGGCCTACCGCTCTGAACTCAGTGTTTGTTATGTATTGTGTTCAGTCTGGAAATAGATTATAAATTAGTTATGAAGTAGGAGGTACAACCTTCTTGTTTCAGGGACCGTGGTCCTAATGTTATTGAAGCAGCACCTGGTCGGAGCTTTGCTGAATCTAGAGGCTGACAGCATACTCCTGGGTCCAGATAGCGACCAGTGAGGTGTCTCCAGAACACAGGGAAGATCGAGCAGAGGAGTCTTTTCCTGCCGCCATCACAAAAGTTAAGCCTCTGTGGCCAGAGGAGCTCAACATTATGTGTCCCCCTCAAAACTTGACATTATAGTAAAATAGAGGGTCAATACATTGTTTAAATTGATAGGAACGGTGAAGTTTCCCCATACTATTTCCAAGATAAACAAACACTTGAAGTCATGATGACAAATAACAACATAGCTTGAAAAACAAAACCAGTATTACCTCATAGTACTACTACACAACTGACACACATAGGATAATACTAATACAATATGTCACTACTAAGTTCATATTTATAAATTATGTACATGTAAATTGTGATTACATTTGATTGTGATTCCTGGTTCACTGTGTAGTTGAATCAGGATATATATTAGTGAAAGTAATTAATACATATATATTTGAACTTTTACCATTGACTCAATTAAGATAGTCTTATAGAGTGTTTAATGTGTGTGAGTGTCACAGTGTTGTCAAGTGTCGTGGAATAAAATAAATGGTTTATCTGTCTGTTGTAGTTGTGACTTACACTTCATCATTTACATAACCCTAGACATTTAACGTAGTCATCACTATATTCCAGAATAATTCTGACTGAGGTATAAATGTGGTAGCAAGTAAGGTTATCTGTAAAACACTACACCTATTAGATACAGATACCTTCACAGCTGATCTCAGTCAGTACACTAAGTCCCCTATAAATATTTATAACATCCCACTTTACCACAATCACTAAGTTTTTAATATGTAAAGAACAGCATGAGACTATTAACATGTTTTATACCACACTAATTCAAATGCTAATAGATTTGTATATGTCATTTCTCATTTTAAAACTGTATTGTGTATAATTTATTAATATATTTTTTGCGTAAGGATTTTTGGGTGTTTGTAAGGGTTTTTTTGGTCCGGCGTACAGATTTTTGTCTCAGGAGGTTAACAGGTATGCATCCATTTCAAAAATACATTATTAAAATACACAATGTATTTATTACCTTTGATTTACTGTTGAAAATGAGCTGACATTTGATTCACATACTGATATTAGTTCCTATCTACAGAAATGCAAATGCTAACTGATTTTGAGGAGCCAATCTACTGTCATAAAAATATCATATTAGAAGTCCCCGGAATCAGAAAGAAAGACCACCAGACCTTCCCCCCAATTAAAAACTTAGGCTCAGGAGATTATTGAAGACAAATACAACCTCAAGGAGTGGACACACATATACACAAATGGATCCCCAGAGGGGACAGTAAAGAATGGAGGAGGAAGCATCTTTATAAGATTCAACAATGAGAAGATCATCCATCAGGCTTTCCCAACTGGAAAGATCTCCAACTTCAGAGCAGAATCTATGGCCCAACTCTAGGCACTGAGAGTCCTCACCAGATCAGAACAGGAACCATCAACTTTACAGACTGTAGATCACATCTAGAATCAGTGCAGAACACCAGAAATGAAAATATGCTGCATGAAATCAGATCTGAGTTTAATATTATTCAAAAATCATAAACCCTTGCCACCTAGTGGTTGTCCCCTTGAAGAATCACTGGGACAGAAAGAGCTGATGCTATATCTAGAGTTGGTGAATGAACGAAATTTATTTTCAAAGGGTTAAGAATTGGGCACGTAGGCCCGTCAGACATTCTGCCCTTCCTCTCTCTCTCTCATCATGTATACTGTATCCATTCATCCCCCCATTTAATGCAAGCATTATTTATCATTAAAAAGTAATATAACATTATACATTTGCAACATTCATCATAATCAAAGTATGTTTTTAAAATAAATTTTAAAAAAACAAACAAATAAAATAAAAAATTAAATGAGAAAAAAAAAACCAAAACAAACAAACAAAAAGACTGACAAAAATCGAATTCCTCATACAGTAAATTAGACAGTGATTTGAGGCATAATCAGATGGTGTGTTAAAAGAACTCATGAAACATTTGAACAGTCTGCTACTGAATGACTAGGGACTCGTGTTTTCCATTGTATGCGTGAGATTTGACCAGACGTGAGCAGCTGAGTCCCGTAGCAGATCCTGCCATAGAGAGTGAATTTTTTAAGCCTTCACAATACTAGGTCCATCATCATGAGGTGGGGTAACCAGTTCCTCTCCTTCTGTCTTTGCCTTCCCTAACTCAAGAGCAGAATCAGACTAGGTAGATAGTTAGACAGACTAGGTAGATAGTTAGACAGACATATACGAAAGAAATTAATTTTCCAAGGGTTGAAAATCGAGCACACAGTTCCCTCTTGCATTCTTCCTTCCTCTTGCTCATCTTTTGTTACTGTTGCTCAAACATTCTCCAGAGTACTTAAAGTATTAATTTAAGGGCAATGAAACATTACAAAGTAGTATAATAGCATACATTAACAGTACCTGATCACAAAATTACAAAAATAAGTATATTGTAATGAAAAACTAGATCATCAGAGCCTCCATACAGTATATTTGATACTAATTCGAAACATAATCAGTTAGGGTGGCATATAATCAGCACTCATAAATTATTTGAACAGTAAATGATTTTATGAGTAAGGACTGTGCAAGTTTGTCAGGTAATTGGGAAGATTGTTCCAAAGATGAGCAGCTTGAGTAAGCCAAACAATACTTAAATAGGTCTTGCCTGGGCTTGGGTACCTGTAATTTGTTTAAGCGCTGACTATGTCTCATTATATTTTAAAAGCGGCCAAAGATACGTTGGAGCATTCCGTGACAGGATTTTGTGAATAAATTTCACTTTGTTAAATAGGAAGCACTTCCTGAGGGGTAATATTTGAATATAATTATATAAATCTATACAATGTGATTGGTGTTTATCAGCAACAAGGTGCATTGTGCATTTTTGAAGGTGAAAAACATGGAGCAATTCAGCCACCCATTGCCTTATCAAGGGGCCAAAACCGTCATCAACAACCAATACAACTACCAATGGAAAAAAAAAACTGGAAATACACAACAGATCCTAACCAATCCACCAGCATCCTATATACCAGCAGACCATCCCTTTCCACCTGAGAAATGGGCACTGTAGATTACTAGGCCTCCACTATTGCCTCAGGATATCTCATATTAATGAATGTCCATGTGGAACCAGAGTCCAGACCCCCTTAACACATTCTCCAAAACTGCCCAGCCCACAATGACCTATGATGTTAAACCTGGCCAGAGGATGATGAGATCAGGCAGAAGGAATGGGACTACGGATGAGCCTGGAAAAGATTGTGGACCTAGTAACAGGCATGCAGATTTAGCATGACTATCAAACTGAACACAGAAGGATAGTGAACATATCAAACACCAAATACTAAAGTGGGGAGGATGATGTCAAATTGGCATGCACAAGAGCTGTATCAATGGAGGAGGAAGACTGGCAGCTGTCTTGGGCACAAACAGTAATGGGACACATGCATGATTGAAGTCAAATAGTCTTATCTGTATTTGTCATAAAGGAAGGGGTACAACAGATAACTGTTTGCCCTGGGCATAAAATATGTTACTACAGCTGTGGTATACAGCACAGGCATGTTGCTTCAGAAAAGAATTAGCCAATACATCCAGGAGATGACAAAAAAAAAAGGTGATGGTGGACATCTGCAATCAGTAAACATGACAACATGACAACATACCGAGTCAAACAGTTCATTTCATTATTATCATTTCCTTTTTCTTTCATTATGAAGCATGGAACCACCACAGAAGTTAGCCCCCTTGCAGGAAGCCAGCACCACGCATTTACATGTAGCAGTTTGTTTTACACGATGAGGTTACCAGCCTCATGACATGATGAGGTTGCCAGCCTCATGACATAATGAGGTTGCCAGCCTCATGACATGATGAGGTTGCCAGCCTCATGACATAATGAGGTTGTCAGCCTCATAACATGATGAGGTTACCAGCCTCACGACATGATGAGGTTGCCAGCCTCATGCACAACCTCTTATTATTCCCCTTGTACATCCTGCCTGAGGACACAGTAATCCTGTTCTTTCTTTGTCTCATCAGAGAGCCCCAGAAACTACACTAAGCTTAAAGTCAATATTCTGGAACAGAGCACTAATTCAAGTTAGAAAATTCTAGAAACCTGTATCGTTTTAAACCATAAGAGGGGTCGAAGTGGCTAAGAGGTATGGCATCTGCCTCAAATTCTAAAGGTACTGGGTTCGATTCCCAGTTGAGGAAATTTAATTTATGGAATTTTTGTTCAGAACCAGTGGTTCTAATGATGTCATACCCCCCCCCCCCCCCCCCCCCCCCCCCCCCCCCCCCCGCCCGCCCCCCCCCCCCCCCCCCCCCCCCCCCCCCCCCCCCCCCCCCCCCCCCCCCCCCCCCCCCCCCTCTAGTCTCCTGGGTAGTGAGATCAGATGCCTAGCCTTCTCGGATAAGGGCGAAAAAATAAGAGGTCCCGTGTGCACGTTGCATATGTTAAAAATCCCACGGCAGTTGGAAATCATAAAGAGTAGGCCTCTCAGGCTGCTGCCCTGGCAAAAATTTAAAAATTAGAAACCTACCCACCACAAAAATATTTATAGAATGTGTGATTCCTACATACACACAAAGGGATTCTTGCTGGTGCTACGGAGTTTGTGCACTGTGCTGAGATCCTCCTTGTGTGATCTTCTTCTTCGTACACTCTCAGACGTCCACTTGAATGTTCTCAAAGAAAGCAGTAGTCAGTTTGAGGCTATTTGAATCCCCGTAAAGCTTTTCCACGAAAGGAGCTGGCGTCGGCCATATGCACTTTCTCTGTACCACATATAAGGGGCAACTTTGAAGCAGATGTTCAGCAGTCATTTTATCAGTGCCACAGTTACACTGATCGGTAGTTCCTATCTTTAGCTTGTTGAATAGATGGTATCTCAATCTGTTGTGGCCAGTGCGGAGTCTGAAGATTACCACTTGTTCTCTTCTGTGGAGCTGGTAGTAAGCATCATTCTGTGTGTGCCCTGGATGTTCTACATTCCATTTGTTTCTGTAACTGATTCTGATAAAACTCTTTGCCTCCTCAAAAGTTATGCTTGCATCAGGCTGAGGTAGATGTGAACCTTCTTTTGCCATTCTGTCAGCCTCTACATTGCCGGCGATGTTACAATGAGATGGAATCCATTGGATCACAACACTTTTGAATCGTCGACAAAGTTTGTGGAGCACTACTCTGAGATCATCCAGGTCTGTATTATTTTGGCTTTTCAACGTTGCATTTTATTGACTGTGCATCAGTAAAGAAAGCAACTTGTCTCTCTGCCATTTCTTCTGTCAATATAACCTCTGCTGCAGTTTTCAAGGCCTCTGCCTCTGCTCTGAAGTTGCTGGAGAATCGTCCTGTCGCCACTGACAGCCTTTTTTCTGCACCAGTGCTTAAGGTCAGAAAGACACCCCCACCTCCATTTTCTGTTGCATTTGTTGCTGATCCATCTGTGTATGCCTTGTGCGATCTAAGGGAGGAGATCAGAGCACTGATGGAATTGTCCATATGCAATGAAGATAGTCTTTTAAACCAAACCAAACCAAACCAAACCATAAGAAGCTCAAGACGGGAAATAAAGATACAGTATGAGGAACTTAAACATTACCCTACTTACCTCCCATTTGTAGACTCAGCTAATTCCCTCAGAAATTTGATAGTGTCAGAACAATGACAGTTGAATGGGAAGCCCACTGCAGCTCTAATGCTAATTCACATATTTTTTCATGGACAGAAATAGTAAAATAACCTGGTGCTGCTAGAAAGATTGAATTTCTAAACTAGTGACAAATGTGAAAAAATAGACTGTAGCTTTACCACTTCAACTTCTTCATTTCTTCTCTTATCTAGAGGCTTTTGCTGTGAAGTCTCAAAAGGAGAATCAATTATTGTTTTTCCAAGCAGGTACTTATAGTGTGCTCTCATGTTGGGTGCTTTAGCCAGCAACATACCACATTTCTTCAGGATTTCTTTAACACTTTATATCCATCATCTTCTTTAGCATTCTTTTTGTCCTGAAACCAGATCTTCAGGTTTTGAAGTCTCTCTCTCTCTCTCTCTCTCTCTCTCTCTCTCTCTCTCTCTCTCTCTCTCTCTCTCTCTCTGTAGATGCTGTTCTCACTAGCTGTCTTATTTCTTCACTTTTCCTTCTATCTCTTAAAGTGATATTTAGGAGTTTTATTTTGTCTCATTCATTAATTACTCATCAGCTCCCCAAGGAGCATAGGTCTTCAATAAATTCATGCCTCATCCTCCTGTCCTGGGCCATGAACTCAGTGTCTTTCTGTGTTTTCTTTACTCCTTTCATTTCTGTCCCCTGTTGTTTTCTTTAAATATTTTTTGGTCTTCCTCTACCTCTTATGCTGGGGATTCCAGAACAAGGACTGCCTTCTAATGCTATCAACAAGTTTTCTCAGTATGTCCAATCCATTTCCAGCATCTTCTTCTTATCTCTTGTTCCTCTGACAGCTGTTTGGTTCTTAATTTCACCTCAGATGTAGTAATATTCCTCTTGTGCACTTGGTGTAGTGACCATGTTTGAAACTGATAGCAAAGAGTTGGCATGCCAATGCTAATTACCAATTGTTGCTTTGAGTCCACGAAGATATACAGATGGTTGGGCAATGGAGTCAGATACATTGGATTCTGACATCTGTTTTCTATCTTTTTCTCCACTTTAACATCTACAGTGAACATGCTTCCAAGATATTTGAATTCTTTGATTTGTTTAATGAAGGTATTATTGACAAGGAAGCTGAATAGCCTTGGATTTCTGCTAGCATCTTTGTGTCTAGATGTAGTATCTTCAATCTCAGACTCAAATAATAAGTATACAGTTTGAAGGAAATGGTAATAATTGCATAGTAGGGACATGGGATATGGATAAGTGAGATACTAAGGACAATTAATGATCACCTCGTAGACAGCGATATTGCAATCAATGAATCAACAAGGCTAAGACTGCTGGAATTTGGCATGAAACGTAAGACTAGCAGGGATAGATGTATGAAAGGATGGATTAGGTATGTATTCAACCAGTGTGATATAGGAACAATCAGCATTCATACCCTTTGACATTTGCTTAGGGAGGCTAACCAACTCTGGGTTTGCATAGAGCACAATGATGTCAATTTTGAACAACAACAACAATGATAATAATAATGAACTTAAGCAATGACATCACTTTAAACAGGAATATAAATTTACATGCAGCACTATATGATATGTTTTTAGTCTGTTTTTGAATTACAGTCATGTAAAACCTTTAGAGTGACAAAAACTGGGTGTATTCAGTCAAGAAGTAATCTGTGACATTTCTCTGGACAAAACTGTAAACCCAGACAAGTTGGCCACACTTATTCAATTAATAACCTAAATATGTAGACAATAACAAAAAAAATTAGATTAAAAATACCTAAATGTGTAATAGACCCACACTAAAAAATTGCAGGAAGAATGTTTCACATTAAAGCGTTGCATGATGTTGTAAAACAGTCCATTTTTCACTCAGAAAAATCCCATAAAATGACATCTTGATGTGAGAAACTGCTATCTTTGCATCAAAGTTCAGCTGAAATGAATCTCTATCATCTTTGTGTTGTAGATCCACTACTTTCTTCAGGATATACACATCGAGTGGCCCCAATCTTTCCACAATGACCAGATATTATCATTTTCTATGCCACAATACACCTCTAGTGTGCTACATACTTTGCTGTTTTGTTTTGTGAGTGTTGATCTTTTCAGATGATTCTTCACCTCACTTATCGTCACATAAAATGAAATATAAAATAGTAAATAATAAATTTGTTAAGATAACAAAAGTGCTCAAAACAGATGTATTGTTATCATGACAGTCAGAAAAGACCTGCAACAGAAAACAACATCACAGAATGTAAATTGACAACATAAAGTTTACCTCATTTACTTTATGTTTCAAAATTTCTTTTCCACTGTTTACAGATGTCCCCACAGTGTCTAAATAAACAGCTTCATTCTGAAACAGACAATGCAAATTTCAAATATTTGCTACCATTCAATTACTTACTTACTTACTTAGTCGTTCCCCTTCTACCGTGAGGTGTAGAGGTTTGGAAGAGAGAGCGCCAGACTATCGTATCAGCTGTCTTCCTCCAGGCCTGGTTCCATTCTACTCCTCGGTCCTTCATAGATTGTCTAATGTTGTCCTCCCAGCAGACTCTGGCTCATTCTGGGGTCTCTTCCTTCCAGACTTGGAGGTTGGATTGGAGATGTGCCTCTGATTTAGCAATCAGGGCAACATCATCAGCAAATGCCACTTCTGAAATACAGACCTGTCTCATCTTCCAGTACACCAGTGAATACTTTCTTGTTCTCTCCTTACATGCCTTGATGACATCATCCATGAGGAGTATGAAAAGATAAGATGACAGGATATCCCCTTGTCTTACACCAGTGGTGGTCCTGAACTCTTCTGACTTATGGTTTGCTGTCCTCACATAATTTCTGCAAGACTTGTAGAAGCTCTGTATAGCATGAATCAGAGGTGCTGGAATGTTCTTCCTTGCCAAACAGTCCCAAAGTTTGCTCCAGGGGACCCTGTCAAACGCCTTTTCCAGATCTATGAAACAAAGATAGATCTCACTCTTATACTCAAGGGCCTTTTCACTCAGCTGTCTGACTGTGAAGATTAGGTCTTGAGTACTTCGGTTAGCTCGGAATCCGCACTGGACCTCATCCAATTGTGGCTCAGCTAGGAGTCGGAGTCACTGCTCTAGGATTTTAGAGTAGATTTTACCAGGGACACTGAGAAGGGATATGCCTCTATAGTTTCCACACTGTCGACTGTCACCCTTTTTGAAAATTGGGGTTATGATGGCAATCTCCGAATCCTTTGGTATGGTCTTGTTGCACTACGATGCCTGTAGGACCCTTAAGAGTAATAGGTTGCCTGATGCTCCCATGTACTTAACCATTTCTGGTGTTATACCATCATGCCCTGCTGCTTTGCCCATCTTGATTTTCTCCAGTGCTGCCTTCAGTTCTTCCATCTTTATGTCATCTTCACCATCATTGGTTTTCTCTTCTGTGCTAGTGGTTATCATTTCTGATGCTTCACCATGCTCACCATCCAGGAGTTCTGAGAAATATTCTTTCCATCTTTCCATTANTTCCTTCGGGGCAGTAAGCAATTTGCCTTGCTTGTCCTTTATAAATTTGAGAGGGCATTGTTTTTCCTTCCTCATGTTCTTTAGGGTCTTATAGAACAATTTCTGGTTTTCTTGCGCATCCTTTTCTAGCTTTTCTCCAAATTATTCCCAGGACTTCTGTTTTACTGCTAGCACCTTGTTCTTTGCTTCTGTTCTGAGTGTCACATATTCTTTATATTTTTCTATTTGTCCTGCTGTGTTTTTAGGTCCTAAGTATTGTTTCCATGCCATTTTCTTCTCTCTTATTTTCTCTTTGACTTCGTCTGTCCACCAAGGTGTGCTCTTTCTCTTGTTCCCAAGTCGGACTTCACCACATGCTTCTGCAGCAGCTGTCTTTGAATTTAAGCCAGAGGGTTTCCAAGTCATCAGGTTGTTCTTCTGAGTTGCTCACCACTGCAGCAATAAGCCCCTGATATCTGGTCTTAATTTCTGGCTCTCTCAGCTTGTAGGTCTTAATGCTCATTTCTCCCGTTCGTTTACTTAGTTTCTTGCGTGATGTTGGGCAGTTCCTAGGCTGAGCAACTCTTTCAGTTGTTCTTATGATTGTAAGCAGGTAGTGATCACTTCCAATCTCTGGCCCCCTCCAGACTCTAGCAACCTGGACATATTTGAATGAGCTCCTCCTAGCAATGGCATAGTCGATCACTGACTTCTCATTCTTTGTTGGTTCACATCTAGTGTATGCATGTATGCGCTTATGGGGGAACTTTCTGCTCACTGCAGAATCTAAGGAGTCGCTTTCCATTGTCATTGAGGGTATCTTCTCCATATTTTCCGATAACTCCACCCCATCTAGCATGGTCATTTCCAACTCTGGCATTAAAATCTCCGAGCATGATAATTTCATCTAGGCAGTCATCCACTGTCCTTTGAAGCAGCTCGAAGAATTCCTCCTTGACCTCTGCTCTCTCACCATCATTTGGCCCATACACTATGACCAGGTTGACTATGGTTTCTCCTTCATTTAATTTTACAACCATAATGCGCTCCGAGACAATGTTCCATCCCTTGATACTATCTTTCTGGTTTTTGGCCACAATGCAATTGTGATGGAGTACTGTGATTTTATTTTCAACGGGCCCCATTCTTCTTCTCTAGGAAATTAGTTGCGTTTTTTTTTAGGAATTACTGTGGGTTTTAATTTTAAGATTTGCACCAGTCTTCTTTTCTTTGTAAAATAATTGCGTTCATTTTATTTCATTAGGAGTTGAGCGCATAGTTATTATTAGGCGGGGTAAATTTTCCGACATTATGAAACACCCACCCGGGTTAACGAGGGATAGGGGGCAGAAACACGACCCAGGTAAGCAGAACGAATCAAATTTAGTTTTGCTAACGCGAACGGCAGTAGTATTATCTAAGGTGATGCAATTAGTAGCGCGGGAGGAAATATTCACTGAGTCATCGGTGTTGTTCACGATAATATTGGCCGAGGTCAGATATTAATTATTTGCGGCAATATTATTGGTCTAAGAGCAGCCCCGAAGCGAAGCCACGCAATGACTCATGGCGGGGGTCTTGCATCATTTTTTTCTATTATAAATAACAGCGTCTAGTCGTTAGCGGTCTCTTCGTCTCAAGAAATTGCCTGCCATGAATCTACGCCTTATCGCTTGCTCCAGCTAGAGATATTCGATAACTTGGCATTTTCACAGCACAAAGGGAGGGTTGAAACCTGCCCCTACAACTTATTATGGTGATTTGTTTTTCTCGGGAGCATAAGGCTTGAGATATCGCCAGAGGTGAAAGAAAAGAGACGTTCTCAGGCAGTGAAGCCCATGCGTCAGCGGGAACGGGTTCATCTTTAAAATCCAGAGCTCTCAGCTCATTATACCACTCCAAAGAGGCGCGTGGCCTGGAGGTTGGGTTTTATATATATATATATAGATACGGCCACAATAATGCCGTTGGTCCCAAAACCCTAAGAGGGTTCAATTGGCCGTTAAAGAATTGTCAGCAGCAGTGAAGCATCTACATCCCGAGGGTAGTACCTAGTCAACTACCAAAGTCATCCGCTGCAGTAGTCTGGGAAGGAGATAGGGTCAACATTCCTTTCCGAATGCTAACGAGAGGAGGGGCGTAATGGAGACGCCACATCAGCAGAAGACGGCAGTGTCAGTGAGACACTGAATCAAGACGGAGGGGAGAAAGAGAGGGAGAAAATAGCTGGACCAGTAGGGTCAGATAGTATACTTAGAGGACAACCTCTGAGCTAGTGCTGTAATAAAAGTCTACTAGTGTAGCAGTCCAGAGGTGTTAGTTAGTGGCGTTGTCATCGCCTAAAGTGCTTTGAAGCTGTGTAGGACATCAGATAGTGCATTCAGAGTGGTGTAGACATTTAGGTATACATCTGCAGCAGGACAGTAGATTATAATTAATAATAATAATAGGATAGTCAGAAGTGGTGGCTCTTAAGTTAGAGACACCACCAAATAGATTGTTGTTAATCCTTGATTTTCTTCCATGCAGGTTGAAAGAGAGGGTGAGAGTGTTGGGGTATAGTGTATGTCAGTTTAATTGTTCTGTTTATTTTTTTTTTAGGTGTGCAACCTCGCATGTTATTTATTTTACTGTGTTATTTGATTTTGTTGTATAATAAACTATAAACTGTACACTGGATCAGTTTCTCTATAACTATACTGTATGTCTATGCTTGTCTGTATAGTTGTGTCTGTAGAACTTTAGTGAAACCTTATCTTTTTTTTAATGGTAGTCAGAGGTGGTGAGTCTATAGCTCTTAACTAGTCGCGAGTGGTGAGGGAGAGTCAATCTCGGTTCTCACCCTCGAAGCTAATAGTCTCATCCTTCCACACTCACTGTATTCTCATCTAAATCTATCTTCTCAGACTTTCTCATACTAGTGTCTTGTCTCTATACTCAGACAAGCTCTAAACTTAAATCCACTTCATGACAGCAACCCATGCCCCCTTTAGCTCTTTCAGATGTGGGTACACCACTGTAGAGCAGCATGTTGCCATCGAGATCTATGACTCCTTGTCTTTTTTTCTTTGTTTCCGTTATAGCCAGGATTTCTAGTTTTGCTTTCCTCATCTCTTCCACCAGCTCCTATTCTTTCCCATTTATACTTCTTGTGTTCCAAGTTCCATAAGTCGTAGTCCGTAGTCCGTTCCAGTTTGTCGCATTAGAATCAGTCCGGTTTTCTCTCTTGTAGTTCTCGTAATCAAAAGTTTATAGCAAACAGGTGACTGGCCTGTTGTACCTTTGCATGGTGGAGGGGCTGCCTCCTTACAGCCTCCATGTATGCCGCCCTCCTCCTTTTCAGCCAGGCTTGGGACCGGCCTAGGCGGGTGACATTCAGCACTAACACAATATTCAAGATAAGTCCCACATAACACTTGACTAGTTTTTTTATAAATGCTCAACAACTGAATATTGCAATTCCTACTTAATTATGTTAATGAACAAGTTATGTAATCTAATACATGTTCCTGCATTATGTGTCTTATAGTGAAAGTTATTATCTAGCTAATGAAACAAATGTAAAAGGTGACTGTCTTCCATTAACAATAACAAAATTGCTACTGATATATTACCTGGAAGCCAAAGAAGTGCTACACTACCATTCACTGATTTATCCTCTGTTAGTGCCAGACACTTCATATAGACCAAATGATTGTATTACTGACAACATTCCAAATATCTTATCTGGTACAGGGAGAAAAAAATAGACTGACTGTCCTTTTTCCAAGGATTTTTACAAAAAGCTTAAAATGAAATCTGTAAAAAAAAATTTATGAGATATTTACAGAAACAATGAACACATGCATGCAGAAGATACACTGTGACAGACATGAAAGAAGAGATACACCTGGAAAGAGATGCAGAGAGTCACAGACAGAGATGACTCCATAATTCATTTTCTGTTTCACTCCTTATGGAGCACGGAGCCACCATAGCAGGTGGTACCCTTACATGTCTGCACAAAAGCATTCACGTGCTCTAGCAGTAACAATGTCTGTAACAATTTCTCTTATATGAAGAGGCTGCCATCCCCATACACAACCTCATATTAGTCACTTCTTACATGTCTGAGAGAGATTTAGCACTATTCTTTCTCTGTCTTTCCAGTGACTAATGAGAACTACACTGGGCATATGAAATGTAAATATTACATGCATTAACTCACTATCAATGAACTTGAAGCCAACAGAAGGTAGAATCTGGTGTAGTGTTAGTTTATTTTTCTTCAGCCCATGATGTTTCAGCCACACATGAGATGAGACTAGGGGCTGCATATCCAACTCCCATTCTTTTGGACTTTCTTTTGATATGATGGACTCCTCTTTATCCCAAGATTCTCTCTCCTTTCTATTAGATGATGTATTATTTGCTTTGTTCATGTGTCCAATGTCAAACTTGACTACTGAAAAATTAAAAAATACAAGATCTCTAAGTGATCTGTACCAACAACATCTTACTAAATATTGTAGTATCATACCATAATTACGCTATAGTAATAAACTAAAATAAAAAATCACTCACATTACATTTTCACATTGCCAGAAGCACATTCGTTCAACATTATCTTAACTGAAGCAAAATTAGTTATTAGCTAATTATTCATTTTAGCTGTCCATGGTAGAATTTTTAACATTCTTCTGTAAAACAACATCTCTGTGGCCTCTAGTGCATTCCTACTTGTTTACTAATTTCCCATGACTCAATTCTGTATGTCAGCATTGGTTCTTTATAACACTGAAAAACTCTCTTTCTTTACCTCCATTGACAAAGTTGTTGCACAAAATACTTTTCATCTTATATACTGAAGCACATTAAAAACGCACCACATGTATAATCCAGGAACAGAGTGTGAAATGTAAATATAAGTGTTTACAAGTTTACATATTTGGAATCTTTATTCATTTTCCTATGAATCCATGCTGGTCATTAATTTGTACATTTGATTGTTATGAAATTCATTGCATTCTGTGCAGGAAAGGGAGAAAACCAAATATACAACCAATAAAAAAATTCATTCACACTATCCTCAGTATCTGGTATGTCCACCGTGTGCTTGCAAACAAGCTTGGCAGCGGCTCCGCATGGAATGCATAAGTCTCTGAAGAAAATTCCGGGGAATCAAGTCCCATTCACGTGTAAGAGCAGCTTCGAGCTGTTGCAGATTAGCTGGAAAACCTTGCCTGTAGACTCTGCGTCCAAGCTCATCCCACAGATGTTCTATAGGGGACATGTCTGGTGATAGGGCAGGCCAATCAATCGTCACAATGTTCTGCTGCTGAAGATATTGCTGCGTAATGCATACGGTGTGCGCACGTGCGTTATCCTGCTGAAGAAGCTGCAAGTCTGGATAATCTGTGAACGCAGGAGCAACCAATGCATCCAGAACCTCATCTCGATATGTCACAGCATTAACATTTCCATGGAAGATGTGAAGAGGCAAGCGATGGTGAAAACTGAATCCTCCCCAAATGTGAATACTGCCACCTCCAAATCGGTTGTGCTGACGAACACAGCAATCTGCAAAGCGCTCTCCACACCGTCGCCAAATCCGCATACGTCCAACAGCAAAGGATATGTTGAATCTGCTCTTGTCTGTGAATAGGACAGCATTCCACTGCAGTCTAGTCCATCTGACATGTTGCTCTGCCCATTGCAGGCGCTGCGGACGATGTCTGTGAGTCAAGTTTGGCCCAACATAAGGTCGTCTTGCAGTAAGGCCTGTATCTCTCAGTCGTCGTATGACTGTCATTCAAGAGACTTGCCCACGTCTACCCACTATTGCTCTTGCTGTTTGACTTGCCAGGAGAGAACGACTCCTTAGGTGACTCAGCACAATATGACAATCTTGCGCAGGGGTAGTAACTCGTGGTCGGCCACTCCGAAGTCTATCCCGGGCACTGCCAGTGGTTCCGTAACGTTCATTGAGACGTACAATAGTGCTGTGGTGGCAATTCATTCTTCTGGCAATGGCCCGTGAGCTCATTCCGGTCTCCAACATACCAATGGCTCGTTGGTGGTCGTTTTCAGATAGTCGTGGCATTTCAAGCACATGTACTGGGTGTTTTGTCTCAACGGCCTTTTTATACCGAGTATACTGCCACAACGCGGACACATTTTCAGGGTCATAGCTGTTGGGAATCGTGTTGCACGTGTAACTTTCATTGTTTTCATGTAGTCTGTACAAAAACCCGTGGGTTCTTCTTCTTCCTCTTCCTCGTTCACCCTGAAAAGGACGGTGGTTGCGTTGTGTCTGTTTACATCGTAGCTGTGATATCTGCACCTTTCGGTCGACACATCCGACTTCAGCACGGCATTTTTTGGGACTGGGTTTGCCTTCCCTCTTCGATCCGTACTCGCTTAGCCAGACTGCACTGCTGCAGACTGTTTCCAGGACCACCACGTGGAGGTGGAGTACAGTCTTGGTCAGCTCTGGTTCGCTGACCCTGATGCAAGCAGTCAAGCTATGGGTCGCTGACTGCATTCTCTATTGCTGCATCTTTTGGTCCCAAACCCGTGGGTTGAATCATGCACTTTCCTTCCAGCAGCCATTCGCTCTCTACCTCATGACAAACACGGGGAAAATCCATTCCCACACTTTCTTTTTCCAGCTTCTCAGCATCAGTATATATAATAGTGGTGCGTTTTTAATGTGCTTCAGTATATAATGCTGCTTTTGCCTGGGCTATTCTACTCTTCACTTCTGAGATGAATCTTCCATCCAATGCTATTAATGTGCCCAGGTATTTGAATCTATTGATTTGTTTGAAAATTATTCCCTTTACTTTGATAATTCATTTAGGAGAAGTTGTTTTCTCCAAGATGACCATTACTTCTGTCTTTTTTGCTATTATGACCAAGGCCTTAATTTTCACTTTCTGTCACTAATTTATCAATAAATTCTTGCAACTCATTTTTGCTATTAAGACTGTATCATCAATGTACTTCAAGTTATTTATATTAAGTCCACCAACTGATATTCCTGGCATATCCTTAATGGATCTAATTATATTTTCACTGCAAAAATTAAACAGATCTGGTGACAGCACACATCCCTGCCTAACACCCTTTTTTCACCCGCTAAAAAGTTCCTATTTGGCTACTAACTCTTATAGCTGCTGTTTGTTGCCAACACATGCTCTTTATTATTCTCAGGTCTTTACCATTTATGTTATGCCTTCTAACATTTTGATAATTTCCTTATGATTTACTTTTTCAAACTTAATTGCTATAGGACACACAAAACAACTAATACTGTTTCTCAAACAACTGTTAAGTTCTACTGTAGCTTTTCATCCTTTTCTTACTACTTACTTCTACCGTGAGGTGTAGAGGTTTAAGACCATTTGTCTTCTTCCTGCCTGTTCCCAGTCCTCGGTCCTTCTGAATCCTCGGACTCTGGGTCGTTCCTCTGGATCCCTGGCTCTTTTTTCATGCTTGTCGTTTCTTCTACAGACATGGCCAAAATCTTATTTCAGAAGTTCTTTTGTCTTATATTTTAGGCCTTGACGGATCGTCTGGTTGCGGACCATGTCTCTTCTTGTTACTTCAACCACTTTCCTCAGATACCTCATTTCTTTTTTTTTTTTTGTTGTAGTCATTGCCCACGACCCATCCATATGTCAATACTCGAGCGGTATACAGCCAAATCCTCAGGCCTGAAAAAGTCTCCCAGCCCGCTGCTTTTTGGCCAATTAATGTCCCTTTCGGTCTATAATAGCTCCGAGATAGCCGACCTGCTCCAGGACCTGTTCTCCCAACATCTGATTCAGATTACATGGATTTGAGCTGCTTATATGGACCATATCTTTCATCCTTTTCTACAACACAAAATTTCAGAAGTTTTGTTTATATTTTTGTTTAATGTACATATTTTTTTTTTTTTGTACGCCCACATTCAGGCAAATACTCGCCGACATTGATTTTTCGTGAGTACCCTTTTTAGAGACTGGGTCGGCTCAGATACTCGCCCGTACCCATTAGAGCTGGGTCGGCTCAGGAGCCGCCAATCCCTGGTCGACGACACTGCTTCAAATGTCCTCGTCAGGTCTCGAGTTAATCCAGTCCAATTACCGGTCGACGAAAAATCCTCAAATGCCGTCACCCGGGTTTGATCCTGAATCACCCGGTCGCCAGAGCGGTGTTGTAACCACTACATATACCATGTACATATTTGTTTCCTGGTGTTAAAAAATGTGTTTGTAGACTGTATTTATCGGTCATCCTTTTACTGTCATTTGGACCTTTGAATACTTTCAACTGAAGTGAGGTGTAATATTTCATTACCCACTTGTCAAATGATTTTGATCTCTCTGTAATGGCAGTAATGACTGTACTAAATAAATAATAACCAATATGATTTACATACAGCAAATAACAACTATTTTATTTCATTCTTTCTTCCTTCTTTACTCCTGTAGCCTTAATAGTGGTTCAGAACCATTTACATTGAATGTTTGATAACTTGTTACCATACTTGACTTTCTTGTTCTAATGTCAGTGTCCCAGCCCAGACTTCCCTGTCAATTTCTGAACATCATCTGCCCAGCATGTTTTTGATGTGACTCTCTTTCTTTTACCAGGAATGTCCCTTGAATGATAGTTTTCATTAATTCATTTGCTGTATTTATGTTCTGTCACTTTTGATGTAATTCATTCAATCATTCACTTACTACACTTCAATTCCCCGAGTCCAGTTCCCTTCTTGCTGTATTTTTGGTTTTTTTCTTTATTCTTCTTACTCTGGAAATTCAAAAACAAGGACTTCCTTGCCATCATCTGGTTTCCTCAGTGTGTGATCTATTTTACACCAATGTGTTTTCCTCATGTCAGTTTGTATCTTCTTGTCTTATCTAATATTTGTTACTTCTTTGTTTACTCTTATGCATAGCTCATGAAACTTGACACTGGGGATCATCGATAGCTCGGGCTGTGGCTTAGCTGGCGAGTCCTTTTTAGGGCTTTATGCTAGCAGATAGATAATGTTAGTCCTTTTCAGGACTTAGTATCTATCAACGCTGATCGGGTAAGCAGTCAACAGAGTTGACTTTTTTTGGATGGTAAATGTAAGAGTTAAGCTTCCTTTGATAGCATTAGAGACACACCGTTATTTTAAGGTGCAATTTCTTCCTCATATCCTAAGGAAAACACTATTTCTCCTGTGTTAAATTTCTTGTTTTCTATTCTATTTCTTCTTGTTGTACACAGTTGCAGGATGTCAGTTTGCAGTTTCTCACTTCTGCTGTGATCTGTGCAGATTTCTCTAGACATAGTAAAGACATGTCTCTAATGCTATCAAAGGAAAATGTTCAGATCAGGCACCTAGAAGAAAGAGGTCAGTCAGCAGCCCAGACTTCTGTCACCTTTCTCTGGACTGCATCACAAACCTCCTTAATAAATGATGAACACACACTGTTATATTAGTATGTTCCACTGGTACTGCTGGAATGAGCAGCAGTTTTAAAAATAAATCATACAAAGTTATGCATCTTGTTGGTCAAATGTCAAACTATTGGGTGAATAGGGTCAAACTAATTCAATAAATATGTAATTTCTACACACAGATTTTAAATCATGCTTATTTCATTTTTTTTTCTCTTAACTATAGAATAAGGCTCTAACAAATGTCTCCTTTAGACTGTCAGAACAAGACACAGCTTCAACATTAGATGGTGCCAATAAAAAATCAAATGCTAGCTTAGGTCATTCAAGGTTTGTTTGGCTTAGTTCATTCAAGGTTTGTTTGGCTTCTTTCTGCACGCTGCTATGTCAAATCATACTCTTGCCTGTCAATTTTTAATCGCTATGAATGTAAAATTTTTGTTCTTTTTCCCATTTTTGTGTGACTGACAACAGATCTATTGAGAAATGAGTGGTGTACTGATCTTGCGACAAGTGTACCAATATTTATTAATAACCACAGATTTATGCATCACTGAAGAATGTATATTTCAATCAACCACATGTCTATCTTTCTTCCATTGAAGCCTACAAAACCTGTCTGACACTTACTTGTTGAAAATGCATTTTCCTTATAAGGATCAACATCTACCAGTATATGACCTCCTGTTGCCATGGTGAAGTGTTATCTACACTTTTTATTCATCAGTGACCAGCTTCTGCACAGATTAACATTTCAGTATTTGTAAAAGAATTTTTAAAAATCTGCAATCCATTTACTAACCCAACATGACAATTAAAAAATATATATATATATACAGAAGTCATGATGTACATTTTTATTGTGTACGTTGAGTATTTAAGGTTCTTTGCTGCAAACTCAGTTTACCTCCATTTTTATCACACTTTGGCTATATTTTTTAAGCTCTCAATCTTTCCTGGTCATTTTGATTAATTTCTAGATTATTCTTCAATTATCACCAAACTTGTTTGGTCTCTTTAGAATATCTCCATTGTTTAGTAAATAATGCCTTTATCTCTTTTCTCTTTTATGTGCATTGGAAATGGATAAGGGAGAGATACTGAAAGCAATTAATGATCACCTATTAGAGAACGACACTGCAATCAATGAATCATCAAGGCTAAGATTGCTGGAATTAGGCATCAAATGTAAGACCAGCAGAGATGGATGTATGAGAGGAAACATCCAGCGTGTATACAACTAGCGCGCAACAGGAACAGTTAGCATTCATACCCTTTGACATTTTCTGATAGGAGACTGAGCACTTATGGGTGTGCCAGGAGTGCAATGATATCGATTCTGGTCAACAATAACAATAGCAGTGTCTTTCATTTTTATGGAGGTTTTTTTTTTTAACACCAATAGTGAATTCAGATAAACAGTTATCAACGAAAGTAACAAAATGGGTTCTCCGGTGCTATAATGAACCAGTACTCTTTCATGACAGTGAGGTACAGCAGTGAATAAACATGTATGGTGCTTAATGGAAGCTAATGAGATGTGGTTTCTTAGAAAAATGATGAAAATATCTAAAGAAATCCTACAGGAGGGTTGGACAAGACACAAATCATTGCACAGAAAAGAAAAAGGCCATTTATAAGGGACATTCTGAGAATCTGAGAACACACGATATAAATAGGAAAGACTGAGGGTAAAAGTAAAACTAGAAGACAAAGAAAGAAAATACTACATGGTATGACAGAAGCCATTGTTAGGAAGAGCTCATTCACGAATGTGTGGGATGCAAGAGTCTGAAGAGGGCCAGAGATTGGAAGTGATCACTACCTGCTACCGATTAAAAGAACAATTGAAAGAGTTGCTCAGCTTAGGCATTGCCCAGCATCATGCAAGAAAATAAATAATCAAGAGAATTAAGGCTTACAAGCTAAGAGAACCAGAAGTTAAGACCAGGTTTCAGGGGCTTATTGTTACAGCAGTGAGAAACTTAGAAGAATGATCAGACGACATAGAAACTCTCTGGCTTAAATTTAAAGACATCATTAAAAACAGCTGCAGCAGAAGCTTGTGGTTAAGTTCAGCTTGGGAAGAAGGGAAAGAGGACACCTTGGTGGACAGAGGAAGTTAAAGAGAAAATAAGAGATAAGAAAAGGGCGTGGAAACAATACTTAGAAGCTAAAAACATAGAAGGAAAAGCAGAGAAATATACAGAATATTTCATACTCAGAACAGAAGCAAAGAACAAGGTTTTATCAGCAAAACAGAAATCCTGGGAAGAATTGAGAGACAAGCTAGAAAAAGATGCGCAAGAAGACCAGAAGTTGTTCTATAAAACACTAAAGAACATGAGGAAGGAAAACAATGCCCTCTTAAATTTATAATGGACAAGCAAGACAAATTGGTTACTGTTCCAAAGAAAGTGATAGAAAGATGGAAAGAATATTTCTCAGAGCTATTTGACTGTGAGAAGGTCAAGCCTTAGCAATGATAACCACTCTCACAGAAGAGGAAACCAATGGTGATGATGATGGCATCAAGATGGAAGAACTGAAGGCAGCACTGGAGAAAATCAAAGTGGGCAAAGCAGCAGGAAATGATGGTATAACACCAGAAATCCTCATGTACATGGGAACAGCAGATGACCTATTACTCCTGAGGGTTCTACAGGCAGCCTGGCATCGATGAGCGAAAAAGCCCTTGAGTATAAACAAATGTCTATGTTAGAGAGAAGATAAACACCTATGCAGGCCACCAAGAACCACTTTTGTCAATAGTGAAACGTCGAAAGCTTGCCTGGTTTGGGCATGTAACTCATCATGACTCCCTTTCGAAAACGATCCTTCAGGGAACAGTCGAAGGTAAATGGAGAAGAGGAAGGCAGAGAAAATCCTGAGCTGATAACATCAAAGAATGGGCAGGACACGGTTTTTCCACACTTGTACGCATTGCTGAGGATAGAGAGCAGTGGAGGACCCTGTCTGCTGATGCTTCCACCATGGCACCCCTACGACCCATGACGGGTTACGGGCTGAGATGAGATGATGATAAAGGTGAGATGCATCTTTGTTTCTTGGTTCTAGAGAAGACGTTTGACAAGGGTCCCTGGAGCAAACTTTGGGACTGCTTGGTGAGGAAGAACATTCCAGCAACTCTGATCCAAGCTTTACAGAGCTTCTACAAGACTTGCAGAAATTATGTGAGGACGGCAAACTATAAGTCAGAAGAGTTCAGGACCACCACTGGTGCAAGACAGGGTGATATTCTGTCACCTTATCTTTTCATAATTCTCATAGATAATGTCTTCAAGAAGATGAAGATGGCTGTATACTGCTCCACCTATATTCAACTCTTGACATATGGATGCCAGTCATGGGCACCCACAAAAGCCAGCTCCAAACCTCAGAAATGAGGTATCTGAGGAAGGTGGTTGAAGTAACAAGAAGAGATATGATCTGCAACCAGACAATAAGGCAAGGCCTCAAAACCCAGCCACTGCAGACTCAAGTAGAACAGTCCCAACTACAATGGTTTGGCCATGTCTGCAGAACGGAAGAAGATCGGCTACCACGACAAGTATGGGAAAGTAAGAGCCAGAGATCCAGACCTCCAGGACAACACAGAGGCACTCACTATTCTTAATATGGCCTCAGTGTTTGTCAGGTATTATTATTTTTGACAAAGCATGAAACAAGGTTGATGTTAGATTAAGGCAAGCTGTTTGACAAAGCTCAAAACAGTGTTGCTGTTCTATAAAAGCAAGATGAAGTGTAAATAGAGATATAGGCATATACTTGGTAAGATGGCATCCTCATGCCTGCTATTCTCTGCTTCTACCAAATTTATTTATAATTATCTGGCAAAATTAAGAAAAAGCTTTAGTTGAGTAATAAAGCAGAAAATTTAATCACACATCTAAATTACAAGCATATATAATAATGGAGACTGATGACTGACAAATGCGTTTCAAACATGTAAGCGGTATACTGCATAACAACGTTTATAACTATTAAACAATTACTGATATTAACAAAATAGCCAATTGTTGTGCCATTTAATGCTTTGTATTTAGCATGCCATTGTTAATCAATGTTGAGCTTGGTAACTACTGACGATGCGTCACGTTCGATTAAGCGTTTTTAGTAATATATAAAAGACATAAATGAGAGACAAAAGGTTATGACTAGTCTGCTTACGCATTAAAACAAAATCAAGTACACTCCATGTCTTCCAACACCTGAAGCCTGCAAAAGACTGATTACTTTTGTTGCCAATTCCTTACTATTGTAATTCCCCCCGCCATGTTGTATACAATACTGTTGTTGTGGCAATAAAAATATGTGCGATTTTACATTTAATTATTAATTTTGAATTTTATTTAGTTGTTTCTCTAAATTTTTACTTAAGAAAATGTACCAATGCAATAAATTTTAAAAAAGCAATTGAAACTTGTCTATTTTATGGCTCGCCGAAACTAGTAGCACATAAGTTGATGACGTTTCACGATTCATAAACAGGAAAGATGGCCCCGAGAGTCTGTCTGTTGCTGTGCAGAGCAATAAAATGGGGCCCTGTTGTTTTCATAACGACCATAATAGGCTGGTCTTATTACGCATATGTTGTCGAGATGTGTATTCGTAAGTATGGGCAAGATTTTCATTAAGTTATTAAACCTGTGGTTTAAATAGTACATCAGCAGTCACTGATTATTACGAGGACAGCCGTCTTGACGATTCATTCATGCCATTTAGATCTCTATTAAGCATATTGCTTGCAGCATTTGTGCCAGCCCTTCCTGTACTGTATCATCCGTTTAAGATCTTTCCATGCCATCTGTATCAGTTTCATGTCTGTCTCCATTTCCCTTCTGCGTTTTTTTTTCGGTGTCACTCTTACCCTGATAATTCCAGAATAAGGACTGCTCATAGGCTAGTGCCATCAACTAGTTTCCTCAATGTGTATGCTATCTAATGCCAGCCTTTCCCTCACTTCTTGTTCCATTGGTATTTGTCTAGTCCTTTCCGTCAGTTCAACATCAGTGATCTTGTCATATCATTTCAATTCCATTTTACGCAAGCACCTTTTTTTAAAAGTGAAAGTCTGTACTTTGTACTTTCAGTGTCTTCAGTACAGTGATTCATGTATAATACAAATACGTCATTGATCTGGTGTCATTAAAGAGAATTCCAATTAAATGACAAGTCCTTAGTTAAATTTCTTATCAGAAATAATCCTTATCAGTGTTCACTCCACAAAAAAGTGACATCATATTAGAATTATAGCTGAAAGCCAGGATTAAGCTGCTTTTAACCCTTACAGTATGGCTCGCCATTTCAAGCTTCATCCAATCCAGTATTTATAAAATCGCTTCCTGTATTCAGTCTTTTCACATTTGCGGCATTGTAGTTTTTCTCTTGATAGAACGTTCGATTTTAGTAACTTTGTTGATCAGACGTTGACTAAAAAAAATGTTTTCTGGCCAAAATAGCTTCATCTTTAAACGATTTCAAACAAAGATTATCAACTGAAAATGAAAGTGATCCAGATTTATCTTCTTGCACTTCTTATTTCTCACAGCGGACTGATCATCCGCTTGCCAGTCACTCTGATTACGGAAACAACAATTAATTTTCTGTTGTACCAGTAAACGCCACTAGGCGTAACGGAACAACAGTTGATTTCTTGTTGCCCTAAGGCGCCACTGGGTGCACTGGCCACGGACTGCTTTGTCGGTCGGTGGCTAAGGATGGAAGAAGAAGAAGAAGACTTCTTATTTCTACTTGGATTTTAAATGAAGACGAGGATGATCAGTTATCCAGCGATGATAACAGTTCAACCTCTACACCTCACAGTAGAAGGGGAACGACTAAGTAAGTGATAACAGTTCAGATTCAGGTAACATTTTTTGCCAAGTGAAGATATAGATGATAATCAAAACACAGAATCTGATGAGGAAGGGGCATTTTTCCTAACTGGCTCTAGCAGTAGTACTAGTGCTAGAAATGCCAGGTCAATGAAAAGACAAAAAAAAAACGTAAAACTCCCATGAAGAAAAGACTAAGAGAAGATAAATCTGGATCGCCACATAGAAAAGCAGAACCCACAAGTACTGAAGATAAAACAAATGCAGTGAATGAGGATATTAGCTGGAATGAAGGTGATGCTGGCTAAACACAGATTGCTTCCCTCAACCTAGGATTACAGGTGTGAATCCAGATATTATACCTCATGATTCTTCTATATTTTATTGTCTCAAAGCTGTTTTAACTAATAAGATTATAGAAGAGCTTAATGTTTCTACAAATGAATATGCTGAGCGACTGTGTCAGTCAAAATCAGAAATAGTGACAGAAAGATTCGCTTATCACAACTGGTATCCAGTTACATCTCCAGAACTATGCAAGTTTTTTGCTGTGATTATAGCAGTGGGGATTGTTTTAAAAAAATCCAGCCATTAGGGATTATTGGTCTAATGAAGGCTTAATGCAAACTCCCTAGTGCAGGCACACCTCGCTTTATTGCGCTTCGCAGATATTGCGTTTTTTTAATTAATATTTATTTATGAGAACGTGCCTTCTTCTTCCGATAGATTTTGGCAAAAAGATTTCGATTCGCTGAAGGCTCAGATGATGAAGATTAGCATTATTTTTAAGCAATAAAGTATTTTTAATTTTACAGTACATTGTTTTTATTTAGACCTAGCGCTATTGCGCACAATAGACATAGTGTAAACATGATTTTAGGCTTTTATATGCGCTGGGAAGCCAAGACAATAGGTGTGACCTGCTTTATTGCGATATTCGCTTTATTGTGGTGGTCTGGAACCGAACCAGCAATATCTCCGAGGTATGCCTGTACATACAGATGTTTACACGAGATAGGTTTCAGATGTTATATCACACCATGTTTCATGTGATTGATGTAGACTCACAAGGGAAGTCATTATTTCACTGGGATTGTCAACGTTTGGTTTGGTTTTAAGGACTATCTTCATTGCACACAGACCACTCCATCAGTGCTCCAATCTCCTCCATTAGATCACACAAGGAGGATCTCAGCACAGTGCATGAACTCTGTAGCACCGGCGAGATTCAACGTTAATCGAAAAAACTTACCAAAAGAGCTGAAAACTACACAGTTAATGCATATGGAAATGAAATGGCACAGTTAATGCATATGGAAATGAAATGGTATATGGAGCAAGAAAAAAGATTTTTATGTGTAATGTTTAGAGACAAAAAAGCAAAAATACCATGCATTCTTGTGTCAAGCTGCACAACAGTGGAAAGCAAAGACATCACCAATTGCTCTGCTGAAACAAAAAATAAACCATCGTTGATTACAATCAACGCATGTGCTGGATGTGACAGAGTGGACCAAAGCATTGTAACATATGGAATATTCAGCAGAACACAAAACAAATGTCTATGTTAGAGAGAAGATAAACACCTATGCAGGCCATCAAGAACCACTTTTGTCAATAGTGAAACGTCGAAAGCTTGCCTGGTTTGGGCATGTAACTCGTCATGACTCCCTTTCGAAAACGATCCTCCAGGGAACAGTCGAAGGTAAACGGAGAAGAGGAAGGCAAAGAAAATCCTGGGCTGATAACATCAAAGAATGGGCAGGACACGGTTTCTCCACACTTGTACGCATTGCTGAGAATAGAGAGCAGTGGAGGACCCTGTCTGCTGATGCTTCCACCATGGCACCCCTACGACCCATGACGGGTTATGGGTTGAGATGAGATGATGATTCAGCAGAAGAACAAGAAAGTGACGGAAAAACTTCTGTATTTTTGAAATAGCTCAGCTCAATGCATATAAATTATTTGCACTGTCAAGAACAACAAAGGCCAAAAAACAGTCTACTTCAATTAAAATGGCAACTCATCATTGACATCTCTCTTGTTGCTGCTGTGGATTTCCAGCAAATTCCTCCGAGGATTGGACATGGCAATCAAGTGAACAATCCAGGTAACAGACTAGGAGGTACGAATCATATTGTAAAAAAAATCAAAATTTCATCACAACTGCGTCATTTGCAGCACAACTCAAGTAAGGGTCAGGACAGCCTATTATTGTGCAGGATACACAAATAATCCCCACCTACATCCAAATAACTGTTTTGCTAAATATCATGAAAGGAAATAGTTTTTGGTAAATGTAAATATCAGTTAAAGTTGTGTACATAGTTTATTTTCGTCGTAATTTTTCAATACGTGACCTGAACATTTCAAAAGGACACAACATTTTTATTTCTAATAAAAAACAAATAATAAAAAACAAATAAAACTTGTCTGTATTGTGTATAATTGGATATGACATAAAAGAAAATAATTTTAGTAGTTCCAGACCTGTGCAAAGCTTTATATATAATTGTAAGATTAAACTTTTTGTTTTCAAATTAAAAAAAAATTAATTACAACATTTGTTTGAAAATATTTGTGTATTTTTTTTAATTTAGAAACAATAACTGGTTTTTATATAATAGCCCTTCCAACTCTGCACATTTTTATGTATAACAAATTGCTCTGGTATATAAAATAAGGAAAATATGATAACATTTTTTGAGGACACCCCAACCTGGGCAATGACTACAACCCACAAAAGCCAGATCCAAACCTCAGAAATGAGGTATCTGAGGAAGGTGGTTGAAGTAACAAGAATAGACATGGTCAGCAACCAGATGATACGTCAGGGCCTAAAATCCCACCTCCTGCAGACCCAAGTAGAACAGTCCCAACTAAGATGGTTTGGCCATGTCTGCAGAATGGGAGAAGATCGGCTACCACGACAAGCATGGGAAACAAAGAGCCAGGGATCCAGACCCCCAGGACGACCCAGAGTCCGCTGGGAGGACAACATTTGACAATCTTTGAAGGACCAAGGACTAGAATGGAACCAGGCCAGGAGGAAGACAGCCGATAGGATAGTCTGGCTCAAACCTCTACACCTCACGGTAGAAGGGGAATGACTAAGTAAGTAAGTAAGGACACTCCAACCTAAAAATATAATCCTGGAAACTAAAAAAAAACATGTTTTTAGTGTACTTAGACTAAGAGTTACATCATAGTAAAATTTTACATCAAAATTGAACATTGAAAATGAGGAACATAAACATTAGAATTGTGTTTTAAAATTTATTATTTATCTAACCTTTTAGAGGTGCCATTACACTGTCTTTGTGCACGCCGTCACGGAAACACTGATCCTAATAAACAATTATGGAAATGAAATTGTAATTTAAGTAAAGAAAATAACTAATTAACTTACTTCAATGTGGATCTTGATGGTGAAATGAATTAGAACAATAATTTAAGTAAAAAAAAATAAATAATTAAATTTCTTCAGTATGGATGTAGCAGCGTTGTCGTCAAGTCTTTTCTAATGAGTCTCTTAGTACAAGTCTCAGGTCGAGTCGCAAGTCCCTGCTTCAAGTTGATTCCCAAGTCAAGTTCCGAATTGCGCCTCATTTTAGATCTAACACTGTTTATAGCCACAGTCGCGCTTTATCGAACAATCACATCGATCACTTAACACATTAACTACCGAATTGAAAAACACACTGTGGCCGAATAAAATTTGTTTCCCATTTTCATCCTGTAGGTGTTTGCACAAAGTAAGCTGTAGTTTTCATAATTGTTTACAGATTTTTATGAATTACACGTCATTTTAAAGATAAATGAATGTACTATTACAATAAGCACCATTTGTAACTCTAATATTGGTTGTTGCTATTTAACGGCTGTCCGATGGCCGAGGACTTGCAATATTTTCACAATTATAACTGCTTGCACCCCATATCTATCAAAATCACTATTTCAAACAATGTGCACACCGTTTTCACTCTTGTCCCCGTCACTAGATCTATCAGTCAATTGTTGAAACACGTTTCTAGCCTATTCAGCTGTTAGACGAGATGTACACGCATTTTTTGTGGTCCTATCACTAGTTGCCACGGTAAACAGTTTTACACGATTTGGTAACTAACCCAAAATGCTGAAAAATATGAACATAATATCAATTTTCCAGTCTTCTACAACAACCATGCTTTGGGAATTTGTTTTCCGGTGGCAACTTAAAATCTCGAACCAGATCAGAAAGTGTTTCAGTACATTTTTCATTCGTTTTATTACTAAAATTAGATTGAAGCTCTGAGCGGCTCGCGGTCCAAATGATAGGATTTCAAAAGCCCAGTCCCACCGGCTTGCGGTAGTTAATGTGTTAAAAGTAGTAAAATAACAATTCTTTTTAATGTAGGAAAAATGAGTTGTTTATTTTAAAAAAAATTTTCTTGTATACAGTAAAGGCATTGGCATTGAATAGCATACACATTGAGGAAATTAGTTGATAGCATTATAAGGTGGTCTTTGTTCGGGATTGCCCAGGGTAAAAGAAATAGAAGAAGACTGAAAAAGACATGGCAAATTGAATTAGAGGCAGTCAAGAAAGGAATAAAGAAGACATGGAAAGACCATGAACATTTGTCACAGGAAGACTTAGTGTCAGTTTGTTGAGATCTTGTGCTCTATAGGGAACTACAGAGTAATGCTGATGATGAAAGATGTTGCTTAGTTTTTTTTTTTATTTTTTTTTTTTTTTTAATAAAGACTAGACCCGGAGACTGTAATCTATCTTTCTGAATATAATTTTTTTTTTCCTTGCAAATTTCATTGTGAAATCAAACTGAATGTTAAGCAAAGTACTGGTCAGCAAACTAATAGAGGTTCATTTTAAGTATTTTCAATCAATCAATACCCTGGGACCCAAAGATGCAGCAATAGTGAATGCAGTCAGCGACCCATAGCTTGACTTCTTGCATCAGGATCAGCGAACCAGAGCTGGTCAAGACCATACTCCACCTCCACGTGGTGGTCCTGGAAACAGTCTGCAGCAGTGCAGTCTGGCTGAGCGAGTATGGATCGCAGAAGGAAGGCAAACCCGGTCCCAAAAAATGCCGTGCTGAAGTCGGATGTGTCGACCGAAAGGTGCAGATGTCACAGCTACGGCGTAAACAGACACAACGCAACCACCGTCCTTTTCAGGGCGAACGAGGAAGGAAGAAGAAATCAATACCCTTTAGCTCCCCAAGGAGCATAGGCCTTCAACAAACACATGCCATGTCTTCCTGTCCTGTGCCATCCGCTCAAGTTCTTTCCATGTTTTCCTCGTCATTTTCATATCTGTTTCCAGTTCTCTTCTCCATGTGTTTTTTGGTCTACCTCTGCCTCTCTTTCCCTGTGGATTCCAGAACAAGGACTGCCTTGTAATACTATCAACAGGTTTCCTCAATGTGTGTCCTATCCATCGCCATCGTCTTCTTCTCAACTCTTGTTCCACTGGCACTTGTCTGGTTCTTGTCATCAATTCCACATTTGTGACTTTGTCATACCATTTCAGTCCTTCTATTCTACGCAACTGTTTATAAAAGTCTAGCTTTTTGGTTGTTGTCTTTGTTGTTCTCCATGTCTCAGAGCCATACAATAGGACTGACTTCACATTTGAGTTGAAGATTCTTATTTTTGTGTTGTACTTGATTTCTCTTGTTCTTTATATGTTTCCCAATGCAATGAAAGCTCCTCTTGCTTTTTGTATTCTTATTTTGATATCACTGTCTGTCCTTCCAACTTTGTCTATATTACTTCCAAGATATGTGTACGATTCTACATCTTTATGGCCTCATAAAAGATAAGAATGGAAAATTGCTTAGTAATATACAAGAACAAAGGAAGAGATGGACAGAACATTTTGAGGAACTTCTCAATAGAACTTCTCCAGCTAATCCCCCAGTCATCCAGCCAGCAAAAGAGGAGCTACAAATCAGCTGTGAACGACCAAGTAGAGAAGAAATAAAGAAAGCCATAAAGCTTCTGAAAGATGGAAAAGCTGCTGGTCCAGATTGCATTCCAGCAGAGGCCATCAAAACAGATATTGATACCTCTACAGAGATATTATACAAACTACTTGGCAAAGTCTGGGAGAGAGGAAATACAAACAGAATGGAAGGAAGGTTATCTGGTCAAGTTGCCTAAGAAGGGAAATTTACAAGAGTGCACAAATTATAGAGGAATAATGTTACTATCAATGACAGAAAAGTATTAAACAGAATCATCCTTGAGAGATTAAAAGAGTCCATAGACAAGCAACTGAGAGATGAACAAGCAGGTTTTCGACAAGAAGATCCTGTACAGACCAGATAGCCACATTGAGAATAATAGATTTTAAGTATTTTGAGAACTTGTAATTGTTGTGTGAGCTGGTAGAGTTCGGAAGACCATTACATGAACTCAGCATTCAACACCGTTAATCTTTTCACATTTGAATGTTGTTTATTTCAGATACTGCTGACACTATAGCTGAAAAAAGTAAGTGCAACACACCAGACTTTCCTAAAGTGCCTCATCTATAATTTAAATTCAATTTTTGACATTTCAAAACTCTTATGTTGGCATTTAACAATTTTAATGTTTATCTTGACATGACATCAACCTTGGATAGAAAACAAATTGAGTGGGAACTGAATCATTGTCACATATTATACATGACATTAGACAAGTGTCAAAATAAGTAACATAGTGGATATCACAACAACATTTAGGGAGTAGGAGACCCAAGAGTAAAAGGACATACATGTTTGAGAACTCCATGGCAATATGAAGACAACATTTAAGATGGATGCCAAGAATCTTCTTCACCTCTTCCACAAGGTTCCAATTGATCTGGCTTCCTCTTCTACTGTTCTCCAGATTCTATTCAATCTTACCACAGGTAGTGTTTGTGTTATCTGTGTCAGTTGTCCTGTGAATTCCTTGATAGTTAGCAACAATTTTTCATTTCCCTTCACTCTCATTCTGGATGGTAGTAATACTTCAGTTCATTATCTCAGTTGCTAAACAAACTTTGCTGACAATAAGATGACTTCTTTAATCCTACATTTTTACTTAGCCATATGCCATACATGTAAAAAGGTAAAGGAACCCGTTACACGCCCATTGAAGCATATTGGGAATATGGTGTTAGGCCCATATTATCTTGACCGTCGGCACACGAGGGGTGATGTGGTCGGCATCACGCCGGCCGCCTTAACCTTCCCAGAGTAGCTCTGGTACCCATTTGGGGCTGGGTCGACCCAGGAGCCGTTTGTGGCCTAAAAATTTTCCGCCTCATCTGGGGATCGAACCATAGACCACTGCGCTAGGAAGCCAGTGCACTAACCACTATGCTACCGCGGCTCATGTAAGGATTATATATTGTGACAATTTATGAGATGGAGGTAGGGATTATCTTGGTTCAAGATGAATAATGTACAGCTGATAGCCCTCATTCTCAACCACAGATTATGGTTGCAGATCTGCTGCAGTCATTTGTGCAAGCCACATTTTGCTTTCAATTGCTGTTGGATAACAGTTGCTATGAGTGTTTCTTAATTTCTTTCTTCTATCTTTGTCCAGAGTCACCATCATTGACATTTTTTGCCTAATGTGTTCTGGATTTTGTATTAGCATCTTCTCATGTTAAAGCTGTGTCCAGTTCTGTTCGTGTTAGTTCTTGGCTGTGCTGCAGAAAGTGACGAGCTGATGTTGAACTGGTTGCTTCATATCTCACTCAAAAATTCACTTTTTAAAATTGACAGACATATTAACTGTATCCTCAAATTTGAAGTTACAAAATTCCTACACAGTGCTGGACTTTGCATAAATATTTGTTGGTGTTGTAAAACTATTATTTAATAAAACTTGCAAAAGTCCAGTGCTCACCAGTGCTGTGACCCAATAATAGAATATTTTTTTTTTTTTTCGTACGCCCGCTAATACTCGAGGCGAAATCTCAGGTTATTGTTAATGTCTAACCTGACATTGATTTTACGTGAGTATCCCTTTTCTTGTACAGAGACAGGTGTCCCTCGCCATTCTGGCAGATACTCGCCGATTTCGGAGGTACCCATTAGAGCTGGGTCGGCTCAGGAGCCGCCAATCCCTGGTCGATGACACTCCTTCAAATGTCCTCGCCAGGTCTCGAGTTAATCCAGTCCAATTCCCGGTCGACGAAAAATCCTCAAATGCCGTCGCCCGGGTTTGATCCTGAATCACCCGGTCGCCAGAGCGGTGTTGTAACCACTGCGCTAGCTAGAATGAAAAGAATAGAAAGTATCAGCCTAACACAGTCACTACCAGTGTCAGTTTTAGGCATAGGTAACCAGCTGGTGACAGTTAGTGCTCAAGGTCATCAGGCAAAAGTTGCAAATACACAACACATAAGCCGTTTGGTGACACAAGTAATTTGCTGCAGAAAGCACTTGTGATTGTAACTGTGCAGCAGAGGCAAATAATTATACAGTGTAGATAGAACTTATTTATAATGAGCACTGGATCCTTGCTGCAAGGCAGCATGTACTTACTGACATTTCTTATTTAGCGAAAAATGCAACAACAACAACAACAAAGGAAGAAAGAAAGAAAACAAGGAGAAAACCTTTAATCTGCTTAAAATATTGATCTTGAGGTATTTGCATTTTTATAACACTTCAGATTCGGTGCTGTCAGATGGTACATGTTAGATTTATTCAAAAAGAGGAAATTAGATACCTTTAGTGTGCATTTGAAAGCTGTGACACATTCAGAAAAATCTTGTTGTGGTGCAGACGGCTGAAACCTAATTTCTTCCCTGAGTTTGACAGTAACAAATCAGACCTAAAGGTCTTTTATATTTGCAATTGCTCCCTAATAAAACCGACTAGGTTGAACGGGGCGCGCCTTGCCAAAACGAGGCAAAATTTTATTTGAAAAAAAAAAATCAGACTTCAGCTGCGTGTAACTTTTCACAAACTTTTTGTTTATTATTTTAATGTTGTTTTGTTTTGTTTTATTTACTTTTCTAGAGAGCTTTGTTTCTTATGATAGCAATATTGCAGTATTTCAGAATGTGGATGTTCACAATTGTGTGAGATTTTATCACATTTCATAATTTGCTAATCATGAACCCCATGTTACTTCATTGGGCTAAACTCTGAAGCTACATCCACTGGGAAAGTACAAGAAGCTCTTTTTCGCAAAAATAAAGAGAAAAAAGAATCATGTTTGCATATTATGAAGTATTGCAACTTTAAAATTATGATCTCATAATTAGCCTATATAATAATGTAAACAGTTCTGCAATGTGGAATACTTATAACTTTGATCTAAAAACTAGTTACTGAGATGCATATTGTGGGACAAGGAGTAAAGAGATGTTGTATTACAGTGTTGACCACATTGTAATATTTAAAGCCATCAAGTATTTCTGGTAAAAGTAGTGCACAAGAGATAAAGATAATTAATTTACTGAAAGCTCAGTTTATTAAGTGGAAAAAGACGTACAGATCAAGAAACGTTTCGCAAATGTGCAGATTATTATGTTTTTTTGCAGTTGTCTTCCTGTTGCTGTACCACCCAATCCTGTTTTTGTTTCTGTGGTCATATTACCAGGCTATATTTGCTAAGATTCGTGGACCTCCAAAGGAGGTAAGTGACACTCAGTAATATTATTCATTCATCATTCATAACCCTCCACTACCAAAGGAGCATAGGCCTTCAACAAACACATGCCAAGTCCTCCTGTCATGTGCCATCATCTCAAGTTCTTTCCAAGTTCTCATCATTTTCACCTCTGTTTCCAGCTCTCCTCCATGTGCTTCTTGGTCTACCTCTGCCTCTCTTGCCCTGGGGGTTCCAGAACAAGAACTGCCTTGTAATGCTATCAACAGGTTTCCTCAGTGTATGTCTTATCCATCGCCATCGTCTTCCTCTCATCTCTTGTTCCACTGGTTCTTGTCATCAGTTCCACGCTGGTAACCTTGTCATACGATTTTAATCCTTTTATTCTATGCAAACTCCCATTTATGAAAGTCTGTAGCTTTTTGGTTGTTGTCTTTGTTCTCCATGTTTCAGAGACATATAATAGGACTGACTTCACATTTGAGTTTACTTACTTACTTAGTCGTTCCCCTTCTACCGTGAGGTGTAGAGGTTTGGAAGAGAGAGCGCCAGACTATCCTATCGGCTGTCTTCCTCCTGGCCTGGTTCCATTCTAGTCCTCGGTCCTTCAAAGATTGTATAATGTTGTCCTCCCAGCGGACTCGGGGTCTGGATCCTTGGCTCTTTGTTTCCCATGCTTGTCGTGGTATCCGATCTTCTCCCATTCTGCAGACATGGCCAAACCATCTTAATTGGGACTGTTCTACTTTGGTCTGCAGGGGGTAGGATTTAAGGCCTTGACGTATCGTCTGGTTGCGTACCATGTCTCTTCTTGTTACTTCAACCACCTTCCTCAGATACCTCATTTCTGAGGTTTGGATCTGGCTTTTATGGGTTGTAGTCATTGCCCATGACTCGCATCCATATGTCAAGACTGGGACATAGGTGGAGCGGTATACAGCCATCTTCGTTTTCTTACCAACCTCTCTCTTGCCTCTTACAACATGCCTGAGGGAACAGTAAGCCTTTGTTTTTTATCTCAGTCTCCTCAATAACCAACAAGAATTACATAGGATATATTTATGTTTAAGCTACAGCACATTTTCTGTGTTATGTGTGAAGCAGACGGATGTATTCCATCATCATCATAACACTCCACTCCTAAGGGAGCATAGGCCTTCAACAAACACCTGCCAAGTCCTCCTGTCACATGCCATCATCTCAAGTTCTTTCCAAGTTCTCCTCATCATTTTCACCTCTGTTTCCAGCTCTCCTCCATGTGCTTCTTGGTCTACCTCTGCTTCTCTTGCCCTGGGGGTTCCAGAACAAGGACTGCCTTGTAATGCTATCAACAGGTTTCCTCAGTGTATGTCCTATCCATCGTCATCGTCTTCCTCTCATCTCTTGTTCCACTGGTTCTTGTCATCAGTTCCACACTGGTAACCTTGTCATACGATTTTAATCCTTTTATTCTACGCAAACACCCATTTATGAAAGTCTGTAGCTTTTTGGTTGTTGTCTTTGTTCTCCATGTTTCAGAGCCATATAATAGGACTGACCACATTTGAGTTGAAGATTCTTATTTTCGTGTTGGATCCGATTTCTCTTGATCTCCATGTTTCCCAATGCAATGAAAGCTCCGCTTGCTTTTTGTATTCTTATTTTAATATCACTGTCTGTCCCTCCAACTTTGTCTATACTGCAGCCAAGATATGTGTACGATTCTACATCTTGTATTGGTGTTTCTTCAAGTTCAACCCTGTTATCAATACTTGCATTTATTCTCATTATTTTTGTCTTTTCCCTGTGTATTTTCAGACCCAGTTGCTTTGACCTCTCATCAAGTGTTTTCAATTTGTCCTGCATCTGATTACGGTTATGGGACAGAAGAGCCAAGTCATCAGCAAAATCCAGATCATCCAACTGCTTAGTCAGAGTCCACTGAATTCCATTTCTGTTGTGTGTTGTCGATGTTCTCATAACCCAGTCTATTGCTAGTAAGAAAAGAAATGGAGACAAGAGGCATCCCTGTCGCACTCCCGATCTTATCCAAAACGGTTCTGTAAGCTGTCCTTCATGAAGAACTCTGCATGTCATGTCTTCATATGTTTTCTTTATTAAATTAATGATCTTTAGGGGAACTCCATAATGCCTCATCAATTTCCAAAGTGATTCTCTGTCTACACTGTCAAATGCCTTTTCGTAGTCCACAAATCCAATGTATAGTGGTGAATTCCATTCCAGACTTTGTTCAACTATTATTTTCAAAGTGGCTATCAGGTCTGTACATGATCTGTTTTGTCGAAAACCTGCTTGTTCATCTCTCAGTTTCTTGTCTATGGACTCTTAATCTCTCGAGGATAATCCTGTGTAATACTTTAACTGGCACTGATAGTAACATTATTCCTCTATAATTTGTGCACTCTTGTAAATTTCCCTTCTTAGGCAACTTAACCAGATATCCTTCCTTCCATTCTGCTGGTATCTCCTCCTTTTCCCAGACTTTACCAAGTAATTTATATAACATCTCTGTAGCCGTGTTGATATCTGCTTTGATGGCCTCTGCTGGAATGCCATCTGGTCCAGCCGCTTTTCCATCTCTTAGAAGCTTTATGGCTTTCTTTATTTCTTCCTTCTTTGGTCTTTCACAGTTAATTTGAAGCTCTTCTTCTGCTGGCTGGATGTCTAGGGAGTTTTGTGGAGCTGGTCTATTGAGAAGGCCCTCAAAATATTCCGTCCACCTCTTCATTTGCTCTTGTATATTGCTGAGCAGTTTTCCATTCTTGTCTTTTATGAGGCAACTTGTTTGCTTGTATTTCCCTGTTAGCTTCTTTGTGCTGTTATACAGTTCTCTCATATTTCCTTTGGCTGCAGCATCTTCTACCTCTCTTGCCAACTCCTCAATATACTTCCTCTTGTCTCTTTTGATACTTCTTTTTACTTCTTTGTTTGCTTCTGTGTACACTTCTTGAGCCTTGGCTTTGGAACTTCTAGTTTTGCTTGTGTTTAAATCTGCTTTCTTCTTTTTTCTGTCTTTTATCTTATTGATGGTTTCTGTTTTTATCCATGCTTTTTGTTGTTCCCTTTTCCCCAGTATTTCTTCACATGTCTCATTCCATACAGTTTTGATTTGCTGCCAACAGTCTTCTGTATTCGCTACATCTTCCAGCTGTTGGAGCACTTGGAATTTATTGGATATTGTGACCGCAAATTTGTCTCTTGTTTCTTGATTTCTTAGATGTCCTACATTAAATTGTTGTCTGTAACTTTGCATTGTTGCATATCTCTTGAGTTTCATTTTTTACTTTGGCTATCAGAAGGTGGTGATCTGATGCCACATCTGCTCTATATACCTTTACATCCTGCAATGATGATCTAAACTTCTTGTTTATGCATATATGATCAATCTGATTTTCTGTTCTATGGTCTGGTGATATACAAGTTGCCTTGTGTATTCTCTTATGTGGAAACTTGCTTCCTCCTATAGCCAGTTGATTTGAAGCACAGAAGTTTGAGAATAGTTCCCCATTTTCATTCATTATTCCTAGCCAATGTTTTCCCATGACTTCTTCAAAGCCAGTGTTGACTGTACCTATCTTTGCATTCATGTCACCCATCAAAATTGTGATGTCTCTTCTTTTTACTTTCTCCATAATTTCCTGCACTCTAGTATAAAATGCTTCTTTCACAGACTCTTCTTTGTCATTAGTTAGTGCATAACATTTGGATGACAGTTACATTTATTTTCTTTTTAGCTGTTTTAAAAGTAGCTGTTATTATTCTGGGTCCAATGGCTTCCCATTCAATGAGTGCTTTCTGTGCTTCTTTAGATAACATAAGAGCTACCCCTTCACTGTGGTGTGAACTTTCATCTTCATGTCCCGAGGACAGCACCAATTATCCTGTGATGAGTTTCTTCTTGTCTACCCCCTTCCACTTTATTTCACACATTCCCAGAACCTCGATTTTATATTCCCTCATTTCTGCTGCTACTTGTGCCACTTTTCCTTGTTTGTTCAATGTCCGAACATTCCAGGTTCCAAATCTGGAGGTTCTCCTAGAAGAAAGAAGGTTAGTCAGTAACACAGACTCCTTTCGGCTTTCTCTGTGTTGCATCATACACCTCCCTGCGAGAGGACCTTCCCCTGCCTTGGATGGCTGTGTTTTATTTTCCTAAATTGACTTGTCCATGTTTGTTGAAGTATTTTGTGGTTTAAATTATTTTACAGGATGGGGTAACCAGCCCCATGCCCAACCCTCCTTAGTCGCTTTCTATGATATGCATGGTAGGGAACAGTGTTACTATTCTTTGCTCCCCTTTCGGGTAATATTATTAATGTATTAATATTTTATTGTCACTGAAAATAAACCCTCATTATTCAAAACAAGAAATATGCAGAATGAGAAAAATGGCAAATGATACAAGAGGACGAAGCTTAGACTAGATACAGTTTTCTTTCTATTGACAACACATGGTAAGCAGTTTGAGAAATCCTTCCTGTTTTTCTTAAGCATCATGTGAAGGACTTAGTATCTGATTCAGCACAATGAGTAAGACCGGACTTATTTTTGTTATTTTATTTAGATGTCAGAGCCACGGTAGCGCAGTGGTTAGTACCCTCATTTCTGAGCTTGGTGGTCCATGGTTTGATCCCCAGTTGAGGTGGGATTTTTTAGACTGCAAATGGCTCTGGGGTCGACCCAGCCTCATGAATTGGGTACCAGAGTCTCAATGGGCATCTAAGGGGATTCCCCTCCCCTCCCCCCACCCTATTTAGATGTCTATCTTCCTCTTTCTGTTCATCTTCTCCTAAGCCGTCCCCTTTTCTTGGGCACAATATGTTCATTTATGCACTTCATTGGTTTCAACTTTATTATATCTCCAAGCCACCTTATTCTGTCTTTTAATATAGTCCTGCATTCTTGTTGTAATAGCAGTGCCCTTGATGATTTCCTTTCATATTAGTTCATTCTTTGTCTTATCAGATACTTTTTCTCACATCTCAGTCTCACATTGTTATTTTTATTCTTTGGTTAACATCCAGTCTTGGCAGTACTTTAAAAAAAAAATACAAACTTAACCCAGGTAATGACAGTCACTCGTGCATATTTTCTGTTGTAATTTATCAGCACAGTTGACTTGTTTAGATTCATTTTAATGCAGAATCTCATTTTGAAACTTGTACTGTTAGTGAGTTTTTATTTATTTTTTTTTTTTTCCTCAGTTCTTCTTGAACCAGTCAGAGTGGCAGCAGTTAGAAACAGAAACAAATGAAAACAACCAAAAAAATCTTTTGAACCATTTTGCCAGAAAACTTCCTATTCAGAACAGAACTGTTACTGGATGTAAGTTTGTTTACACATTTATATATTTTCCATTGAATTAGATCATTACATTTTATATCATATTGAAAATGGTATTGAATCACTCTTGTAAAATGTAATGCTTGCTCTAAATCTGCAAACTGATGTTCTAAATAACACATTATTCTGTGCTCGTAGTATCATCATCATCGTCATCATAGACCTTCGATCAGTTCATGCCAAGCCCACCTGACCTGTGCTGTTTTTTTAAGGTCTGTCCTCAGTTCTTTTCTCCATGTGTTTTTGGGCTTCCCTCTGTTTCTTTTACCTTGGGGATTCCATGCCATGCAGTGCCATCAGCTGATTGCCTCATTGTTTTCCCTATCCAGTTCAAATGTCTTTTCTTCATCTCTTATTCCACCAATGTTTGTCTCATTGTTACCATCACCACACCAGTCATCTTGTCATAACATTTCAATGCTTCTGGTCTGTTCTAGCATCCTTTTATGAAAGTCTGTAATTTTTGGTTGTCGTTTTTTGTTGTTCTCCCATGTTTCAGAGCCATATATTAGGACACATGAGTGGAAAATGTGTATTTTGTGTTGGGCTTAATTTCTTTTAATTTTAAATTTTTTTCCCAATTCAGTAAAAGCGATAAATGCATATGCGTGCACATCTCAAAGGGTTGTTTCTTCAGGTACCATTTGACAATCATTTGCCACAACAGTCTTGATCTTTGTCTTTTTTTCTGTAGATTTTCAGACCTAGTTGCTGTTTCCTGTCATCAGGCCATCAGCATAAGTCATCTGGAAAAATCTAGATCCTTAACCTGTTTTGTCAAGAGTCCATTCATATTGGTTTCACCAGACCATAAGGTCCTTTATATATGGATATGCACTCTAATATAACACGGACCTTATGTCTAGGTTGAACGGGGTTGTGCCTCGCCAAAAACAAAGCGTAACTCCTATTTTTTAAACAAATTTTTAAAAATCCAGAATCCATGGAATTCCTTTTCTGGTCATTGACATTACTGTCTTATAAGCAAACCTGTAGCCAGTATGATGACTACAGGCATCCCAGTCACACACTATTTCCTATCGCAAAGAGTTCTGTAAGTTTTCATTCATGAAAAACTCAGTATTTTGTGACTTCATGTTTTCAATAACAGGTTATTAAACATTGGGGGTGTGTGTGTGTGTGGAGAAATTCCATTGTGCCTAATAAGTTTCTAGATGGATTGTCTGCCTATAAACTAAGGCATTTCCATAGTCTACAAATCTAATGTAAAGTAGTGAATTTAGTTCCAAGTTCTTATTTTAGTGTTGTGCTCGGTGTAGCTATCTGGTCTGTTTTGTTGGAAACCTTATTTCTCCTTCAGATATCAGTCTGTGGCCTCTTTTAATCACTCAAGGATGATACTTTTTAATATTTTTCTGGCACTGATAAAAACGTTGCAGTGTAAAAGTGAAAAGAGTTATCTATGTTTGCATTAACAAAGGAAGCTGATAGTAATTGTACGGTACTATTACAGTTAGACAGTAGTTTGCTATAAACTTTGGAAACTCAGGTTGCATTCACATTGTGGATTATTTGTTGTCTAGATCAATTTATTTTCATTTGTTCTACATATTTTGTTTTTGATCATTCAGTATGTTGTATCTGTCTAAGCAGTGGCAAAAAGCAGTTTGTATGTTTGCTACATAAGTTGATTAAATAAACCTCCTTGTCTTCCAGTTCCACGGTACTGTGAAAAGTGTAAGTGTATCAAGCCAGACAGATGTCATCATTGCTCTGTTTGCTCTTCGTGAGTTGTTAGATTTTTTAGTTTTTGTTTTTTTTATATGTATTGGAAATATAAATACCCTTGGTTTTTCATCAGAAATGAAGATGGCTGTATACCGCTCCACCTATGTCCCAGTCTTGACATATGGATGCGAGTCGTGGGCAATGACTACAACCCACAAAAGCCAGATCCAAACCTCAGAAAAATGAGGTATCTGAGGAAAGTGGTTGAAGTAACAAGAAGAGACATGGTCCGCAACCAGACGATCCGTCAAGGCCTAAAATCCCATCCGCTGCAGACCCAAATAGAACAGTCCCAACTAAGATGGTTTGGCCATGTCTGCAGAATGGGAGAAGATCGGCTACCACGACAAGCATGGGAAACAAAGAGCCAGGGATCCAGACCTCCAGGACGACCCAGAGTCCGCTGGGAGGACAACATTAGACAATCTTTGAAGGACCAAGGACTAGAATGGAACCAGGCCAGGAAGAAGACAGCTGATAGAATGGTCTGGCGCTCTCTCTTCCAAACCTCTACACCTCACGGTAGAAGGGGAACGACTAAGTAGTAGGTTTTTCATCAGTGTAATGTGAGTGAAAAACTAGAATGTACAATATAAAGAACATGACTCATATGACTAATAAAATCATGAGGCTCTTGGCACTACTTTGGACATTGAGCCTCGTGAAGTGTCAGAATATATATATATATATATATGCTCTGGTTTGGTTAGACGATCCTGATGCGTTAGCCTAGCAACTTGAAGGTTAGAGATCTAACCTTGGAACTCATGCAAGAGCGCATGAACTCTCCTTTGCATCCCATAAGGATGAACTGTAAATCTAGATTTCAACTCCTGATAACAGATCTTGCATTCACTACTGAAGATTACAAGAAAACAGAGGAATATGAAGCAAAAACAGATTGCGTGTCGCTGCTTAAAAATAATAATTACTGTATAAGCTTCATTATGATGCTGCCAGATTCTATACTTTCCATGTAATAAAATTAGAGCAGAACAGTAATCAGACTGTTGTTTATGCCACATTTAAGCAGTCTTACACAATAAATGTCTTAGTATACTTAGTACATCTGTTGCTTAGTTTTTCTTGTTTGCAATTTGTATTGTTGTTCAGTGCAGAAACTTCTTTTATACAGTTGCAATTTTGCTTTTATTTAACAGTATATCCGTCACTATGGAAACCTTCATTTGTAGATTCTTCACAGTGTACGTTATGAACAGTATGTGAAAGAAAACTTTATTTGATGAACCATGAAGAATTTACATAAGTTTGTCACATTTTGCAGGAATTATCACATTTTTTTTTTTTTTTATGTGGGAATAAGAAATAGCATGAGAACATTTGTGAGTACATAATTTTTTATTTTTATTTTATAATTCACAGATGTGTTCTCAAAATGGACCATCATTGTCCATGGTGAGTGTGTGTGGTCTTGTTTTGTTTTGATTGTTAAGGTCATCTGTATGGTGAAGTCATTAAATAAATAAATATTGTGAAGTCATTAAATAAATAAATAAAAATTGTACAGAACTAATGGTCATTTTCTGACTTTACTGTAGTTATTGAATAATGGAAGTTGTTATGGGTCTGAACCTTGTAAAGGTAGGTATTTGAGTCTAAAGTGCAAGTTTTGTATTTTTGTCATGTATTTCAGTGATATTTATCTCAGCAATTTCCGTGGCATTGCTCATATCTTTTGGATGCTGTTTGGGTCCATAAACCCAAGTTTGGGAAAGATTGTAGTACAGGTCAAAATCAAAAGTTTTTTCGGCTGACTTTTGGGCTACTTTGGGCGCAAACCGAAAAAATCCGATTTTCGATACACAGCCATCACCGAGAATTTCAGATTCTGGGTTACCAACTTGTATCTTGTTCACTTATCCCAATATTGATTCCTTAAATTATTTTGTGCGCATAGTTGTTAGTTGATAATGTTTTCACTACAACATGGAAGAGTAAATACATTTGCCTTTTGACAGTTTTGTTTAATTTTCTCATTTTTCAGTACAGTAGAACCACTTCTGTCCCAGGCATGTCATAAAAGTTGTACATGGGGCTAGCAACCTCATCTTGTGAAATAATTTACTATGGAAGCCATCACTACAAGAGCACAGGAAGTGCCTTGTCACAGATTACCTGAGGGGTTGCCAGCTGCAGGAATGGCTGATGCTGCTTAAGAAGCAAACAAAAGGAGAAAAGAAGAATTTTCAGTGCAGTCAGTACAGAGCTGAATATGAGATTACATTTAAGCATAGATAACTCTTGTCTTTAATCCAGAGTTCTTTGTTTATCTTTGTATAACATGTGTAACTATAGTCCGTTCAGAAATTCGTGCCCACAGAAAGCGTCAATTTTCTCCAAAACTGTTTGTTGTATGGACATGAATTTTTGCATGCAGTCTTAGATTTTCCATGCAGTTAAGATTTTGCGATCATTACATCCACAGCTGTTGCGAAATTTGCAAAACGGCGATTTTCTTTGATCTTCTTGGAACATTTGCCTAAATCTGCCCGTAACATTAATTCTTGCAGTAAATCACAACATTTGTGCGACAAGACGGTTCAAAGGCGAGTCCTAAATGTGTGATTGGTTGTTCACGTGATTTTGATACGAGGAATGATGTTCTGATAATGAACCATGATAGCAGTAAATCATCGGGAAGCTATGACAAATCGTAACTGTTTATGTGTTATTATAGATTGGCATATGAAATTAGTTTATCACAAACGAAGGAATGCGATCGACGTGCCTCATTCCGAATCGGACGACTCCAATAAGTTCACAACAGTTATTGGTTGGATAAACTGCAAGCCATCTCGCTGCCAGTAATCTTCTTCTTCCTGTAGCACGTGTTCTTCACATTTAGCCCAGTACTCTGTGCCTATTCGTGAAAGGGCCTCACGAGTCATGTCTTTAACATCGCACATTTTAAAAGTTGTGTTCTGGGCGGCCACTTGCCCTTTAACTCTAGCCCAAACCAGCTCTATTGGGTTAAGGTGAGAATGGTAAGGTGGGAGTCGAAGAGAAACATGACCCTGCTCTTGGATGATTTTATCAATCAGATACACTTTTGTCTTATTCATCTGTCTCACAAGCTGCAACAACTCTGGTTTTAAATAGCTGTTGTCAGCGAAGATATTTTCATTCACAAGCCAACTCATTGCAATTAGCATACGCCGCTGAAATAATTACTCGCGACTGTGTACAATAGGTGCGCACACGTGCGGACATGTAGTCACTACACTAATTCAAACCAAAAAAATATTGAATAGCACATTTCATCGCTTGTGCTGTGTTGTAACAAAAATTAAGTGCGCAATTTTTGAACGGATCTTGTAAATTTCCTGTAGAACTAATAAAATTTAACCCAGACAACGGTAAGAGTTTTTTTAATATAACTTAAAGAAGAAAATTCGAACATGACATGAGTTTTGTAAGGGCAAAAAATATATTAATAACTGCATTGATATCAGTAGGGCACGTAGCAAATTTCAATAACATCCGTCAAGGGGTTGCAAAGTTACAACGTTCAATGTGTGGGCACGAATTTCTGAACGGACTATAATATTTTTCCCCTTTGTGAATTTTAAGTCAGTCCGCAGTACTGTTCAAGGTCTTATTCTGCTGAATGTTTTTTTAAATTAAAAAAATGTCTTGTTTCTACAGTAGTTCTCATCCATGCGTTGCCAAGGCCTGACATGAAAGCAAAAAACAGTAATACTGTACTCTATCAAGCAATTCAAGAAGGATGGTTGAGCATGGGGTGACTACGCCATTCTGTAGAAACTTCACTTAGATCACTCATGAAGATTGTAATGTCTTTACTCTTTTTTATTCCTAATATTTTGAAGTCTGGTGTACAATTTTTCTGTCACAGATTTGTCTTTGTCATTAGTTGATACATAACATTCAATGATGTTCACCTTTATTTTCCTTTTGGCGGTTTTGAATGTTACCATCATTAACTGTCTGCGTCATATTGCTTCACATTCTATCAGTGTTTTCTTTGATAATAATAAAGTAATACCTTCAATATAATGTGTACTTTCTTCCTTGTGTATGAGAACTGCATCATTTCTCCTGTGTTCAGTTTCTTCCTTTCTCTTTCACCTTGATTTGCAGTCCCAGGATGTAAATTTTTAATTTTTTTTTTATTTTTACATTTCTGCTTCCACCAGGACAGTATTCTCTTGTTTGTTTAGTGTTGGAACAATCCAGGTTCCCATTATGGATATTTTTCTAGAAGAGAAAGATGAGTTAGCAGTCTTGTTCTCCTTTTAAGCTTTCTCTAGGCTGCATCATGAACCTCTTTAACAGACTACCTTTTTTTCTGTCTTGGGTAGCTGAGCTGTAGTATTTAAATTATTTGCTTTGGTTGACTTGTCCTTTTTTTGTCGTAGTTGTTTTGTTTTTGTTTTGTTGCTTTAAGTTTCTACAGGGTGGGGTAGCTGGCACCATTGGCACCATGCCCAGCTGTCCTTACTTTCCTCCTTCAACATACAAGGTAGAGTACTGTGTTACTGTACACTGTCCCAATATCATTAAAAAAAAAGGATAAAGGTATATTCCCGTTAGGCCCATATTTTCTTGACCATTGAGGTAGCATTCACGCCGGGCCTTAACTCTTAGTATGGTGTAGAGAGGCCGATGATCGATCCCCGTCAATAGCGAAAATTTATAGGTGAATGCATGTTTAAAACCACTGAACAATTTAGTTATGTGCATGATATAGGGGTTTCATTTCTTCACATTTTGATATATAACACTTATGTTATCTTTATAAATAAATTGTTTATTGCAAAATCTGTAAAGGTAGTCATGAAATTAGCTCGTATACTAAGAGTTAACCTTCCCTGAGTTGCTCTGGTACCCAATTCATGAGGCTGGGTCGACCCCGGAGCCGTTTGCGGTCTAAAAAATCCCACCTCAATTGGGGATCAAACCATGGACCACCGAGTTAGGAAGCCAGTGCACTAACCATTGCACTACTGTGGCTCCCCAATAACATAGAGAGAGTTATATTTATAACGCTGGGACATTGATTTTTGGACAGCCTGTAAATTAAGAGAGAGGTCTTTGTTCATTAGATCAAGGGTATTTGCTTTTAATATTCTTATTATGGGTTAAACTAATTGTTCAATTGCTTTGTTACACAGGGTAAACAACTGTGTAGGGTTCCACAATTACAAGTTCTTTGTGCTGTTCCTTGGCTACGCTTTGCTCTACTGTGTTTATGTAGGATTGTCATCACTGAAGTATTTTATTAACTTTTGGTCGGTAAGCAGACACCACTTTCATCTTTAACTGTTAAGTAATTAATTTTGTCACAGCTGTAATAGTGACAATGCATTCAGGATTTATCTTAAAGTGTGCTGAACATTACGAAGTAGCATAATGAAGTAGAGAATTGATAATGAAGTAAAAAATTGCTTGAAGCAGGAACATTTGTTGTGTATATTTTTTGTTTCCTCATTTCCAGGGTGGTGGAGAGCGAAGCATAGGCCGGTTCCACATCCTGTTCCTGTTTTTTGTTGCTACAATGTTTGGCATCAGCCTCATCTCACTGTTTGGCTACCACATCTTTCTCACATTTCGTAATAGATCCACATTAGGTATGCTTATTGTTTCATTAAAACTAAAAATATCAGGAGAACCATAAAACACTGGGCTCATACAAGAAACTTTGATGAACATTACTTTAATTTTTCTAAGCACATTTAACAAGCTTTCACACTAGTTATCCTCTTACTGCACTAATATTTACTTTGGTTAGTGACTGCATTATCCTTAATTGTTTCTGAACATTATTTGACAGTTTTGCCACCCTCGGAATGTTATTTTGACATATCAGTCATGTTGTATTTTCCTATTGTCAGAGTCATTCCGAGCACCAGTTTTTCAGACAGGACCTGACAAAGATGGTTTTAACTTGGGAGCCAGAGCTAATTTTGCTGAAGTTTTTGGGGAACGCAAACTCCATTGGTTTCTTCCAATCTTTTCCAGGTATTGTTATGCATAATTATTATTTGAGCAAGCCCTATCCTTATATTTTGTTAGGTTCATCTTCTTTGTGCTCATGTTTATCTGCTTAGTGGTGTTTTGTGTCAGCTTTGAGGTATTTGTTCACCAGTGAGCGCTGTTCAAATTCAGCCTGCACTTATTTTAACTCATAAAACTATCAATACAGGAAAAAACTTTGCAGTCACTTTTTTTTTTAACTACTGAAAATCTACTGTGTCATTGCCAGTGCTGCATGTTTTAACTGTAAAAATAAAGTGTCCAGCAGTTGTTTTGAGTATGGGAACTGATAAAAATGGATCTTTGATTTCAAATCTTGTATCCTATGTTTTCTATCTTTGTTTACAGCCTTGGAAATGGAGTTTCCTTTGCATCTCGCTTGCATCCAACAATTAACTATAACACCATGGGGACTACATCCAGGGCAGAACAAACAGTGTAAGGATAAAATATGTGCCATTCCTGTCTGTGTGATATTTATTTTTTAAAGTGCATTCATATATCTTTTCTGGTTTAACCATTTGAAGTAACGTAAAAAGATATTTGAAAGAGTTTGTATGCCACATGCATCGTCTTGATGATGCGGATCATCATACCATGCTAGTGAATGCACAAATCATTACACAGTGCTTTGTCATGTAGCACTCTAGAGATTAGTGCTAGCTGAAGGATGTTACTAATGGATAATGACAAATCCTGGTGCGCTGCAGCACATCATAAGTATACCACAGGTTACATCGCCAAACTAATCCTGGATGCTGATGAGCTTATCGCTTCCTATGGCATCAGAATAGTTTAGCAGTGGATCCCTGGTCACTCATATACACCAGGTAATGACAGCACACCGATTAGCAAAGAAGGGAACAAGACAAGAACAACCACTCTCAGCAACAACTCTCCAAACAGCCAAATCACTCTTACAAACAAGGAACAAAGAAACTTGGCTGAACAGATGGGAGATGGGAAACACTGGGAGAGAGGTTTACAGACTTATAGTCGGTCCTGATCCTAATGACAACATCAGCCATCTTACAAGGAGGGATCAGAGCACCATTTTTTTGGCTCAGAACGCAACATATACCACTCAACAGTCACTTGAACAGAATCCAACCACAACACACTCCAGAGTGCCATCTATGTAACTATCCCTACAAAACTGTTGACTGTCACGAAGTGGTTTTAAGTTTATAGAGTGTGCCTGAATGAAAGCAAGACCCTAGTATGAGAAAGTCTGAGAAAATAGAATTTAGATGGAAAATGACATGCCTGTGGACAGACGCGACTATTGGCTCAAGGGATAGAACCAGGATTTGAATCTCCCCTTGCCGCTTCGTGACTTTAGACTGGCTATAGTCTCGCCCTCCTCTGACTTCCTTTAAATACAAGGAGATAAGGTGTATAAATACGACCACAAACACTACTATACAGACAACATAGAGTAAGTATAGTAAAGAATAGAAGCTGATCCAGTAAATAATATATGTATATATTTATTTACATACAAGAAAAACATAAAATGGCATATTACGTCATCAAGTCAGTCGATAGCGTGCACTGTTGCACGGCCTGGAAAAACCAAAGTAACAATTAAATTGAGAGACACTCAACAAAAAAAACCTCAATCACATTCACTCTTCCTGTCACCCTGCTGAGGAACAATAAAAATGGTTAGTGCTTTAAACCAAATCTAATTTGGTGGGGCTGTCAACTTTTAGCCTCCACTCTCTAACACTAATAAATTTCTACTGTCTTAGTCCTGGTGACTCTTCCTCAACGAACGGCTACACAGCTTTTACTAGTTAGGCGATAGGCGCCGATAACTACACCACCAGAAATGCTAAAATAATAGACTTGGTTTTTTTCGAACGCAGACTCAGTGTCTATCCATCAAATGGATACTGAACAGACCCTACTGGTCCTGTCTATTTTCTCCCTCCTTCTCTATCTTTCTCTCTTGAGCTCAGTGTCTCTCTAACACTCGAGGGCTGATGATGCGGCGTCTCCGTTACGCTCTTCTCTTGATTTCTATCAGGACCTAGGTATGGTAACCCTGTCACCTGTTCCTGATTTTGGTGATGACGATGTTCGGATATCAAGCATGAGGGACTTGATTAACTGTAGACAAAACTTCTCTGCTGCTGAATAGCTTCCCTCTTTTAACCCGCTCCGGAGTTAGAGGAAAAAAACACAGCCTTGATTTCAGGCTGTACAAAATGAAACTAGTCTCCCGGCCACCTGCCGTTGCTAGAGACTATAATAGCGATGCTCTCGGCTGTATGATAAATAAACCTCGGTCCAGCTGAAGCATAGGGACTTCACTGCCAGAGACCATAGGGTAATGTTCTTTTGCTCCTGACGATACTCGAGTACTCTGACCCTGAGATATGTCTTTTGCCGTGGATAATTTTATTTGACAAAATTATGCTCCCCACTGTTTCGCCGAGACTCGCTGAAATTAAAAGAAACAGCGTCTAATGTACACCCTCTCTAAAATCGCTTATCTCTAACATATACGATACATAAAATAATTCTATACACGTGTCTCTTCATTCTCACTTCTTCACACAATACATAAAATACCACTATCCCACGTGGCCTCTTCATCCCCCCTCCTTCTACTAAAATCTGCCAGGTAAAATAAACAAAACCTCCCGACACCGTCTGACACGTTACATGGCCGTTACGCATGGCCGATCACGTGTAAACTAGAAAAAAATAGGGAAATCCTTTTTTAACATTTACACATGAGGTTTCCCGGCTTGCTCCAAAATTAAATTAAATCTCGCTATAGGAATAGTTTCCTCCTCTAAGCAGTAAAATTCACTCACACCGTAAATCTGAACCCTCCGACAATATTTCTCACATTTTTAAGGCTCAGAAAAATTAACGAACACACCAGGGATTTCCCCATAAATTACATTAGTAAATACACCGAAATAAATGGTGGTTTTACATAACATTCTACAAATATGAGCACACGTGTTTCTCACAACTTCACACACTCCTATCTATTGCCAAAATCATAGAAAGAATAAGCACACTGTTGCATTTACGTCGTTCTACGAAAAAATGATAATGGATGGCACTATCGTTTATTTTAAAACTGAAAAGTGAATCTTTACCTACGGGCGAATTTCTGAAAAACCCACTAATAAGTAAAACGATGAATAAAATAGTTACATACCGATTATCGTTTGTTTTTCCCACAGTGGAGAACGATAATTACGACGTCCTACGGCCAGGCAATTATTTCTTCAGAGACAATTGCCCGCGGTTTCCTCCCTCATTATATACAAGAGAAAACACCCACGCGAATTCCTCTCCCACGCATATCGCGGACCAATGGGAGCGCTAGAAAAATCAATACTATCCACCTACGCAAATCCCACATGTCAGGAAATTGCGTCACAATACCTGACGGCCACGTGCTTCCGGTCTCGTCATATCGCGTGCCGGAAATGGCGATTATTTTCGTAAACAACGAAATTTACGGGAATCGCGAAAAATCAGAACTACCATCATAAACGAACCCATTTAATTTATCTACTCAAAAAAAATACCAAACACGATATATATTCAAATGAGAAGAAATAAAATGGTGAAAAAGCGTGCCCGAAAATAGCGATTTCCGTAAACAACGGAAAATCGCGTGATCAGAAGAAAATAAAACTGGTGAAAATTCAAAATAGAACCACAGAATCGGGCCTGTTAAAAGTCAGAATTACAGTGTAGCGTCACATTGACCACCACCTCTTTGAGTGCCCAGCACTTGATGATGTTAGGAAAATACTCCTTATTCTGAGGCCAGATAAGTGGAACACCTTGTATGAAGAAACAAAACAACTTTTGAAAACATGCAGATATCACTACATAGCATTGGGCTGAAGGGCAAGAGCCCATACGCCACCGGAACAATAACAACAACAACAACACCATCCTCCTCCCTGATCCAGATTCTGAAGCCACAAACTTTCTAGGAAACAGTAAGGCTGACAATTACCAGGAGCTTGTAGAAACCCTCTTGCAGCGCTACGAGAGACTAGGGTGCAACATGTCTTTGAAATTACACTTTTTACACTCTCATCTGGATTTCTTCCCTGCTAACTGTGGTGCTGTCAGTGACGAGCATGGGGAACGATTTTATCAGGACATTACTACCCTCGAAAAAAGGTACCAAGGGAAATGGAATGCAGCAATGCTAGCAGACTATTGTTGGACCCTTGTGAGAGATGCTCCAGAAACTCATTACAAGCGACAGGCAAAAAGGTGTCGCTGTGAATCATTTCCGCTATGAGCATTATTATCATATGGTATGTATATGCTAATGTGTAAAACTTGTTTTATAGATATTTAAAAAAACTAGAGCTAATCTGGTGTTTTAACTGACATTTTCATATTCAGCAGCCCAAATAACATAAAGGCAACTTGGTTTAATCTCAGATACACACAAAAAGTCAAAATTTGTTGTCCCTCTAGTCTAATGTTTTGCTTGTCTTCTCTATATTATTCTGTGTAACTATCCCTGTAATATAATGTTTCGCTTGTCTTCTCTGTATTCTTTGTTGCATATTTCATAATAAAAGAGAGCCCAGCTTCAGCATTTTCAGGTCATACATGTAGCAGACCAGGTTTCTTATAATGTTTTAGATGTATGTAGTGCACTTTTGTGGGATGAGTACTTGCTAACACCACCACTAAACTGCAGTAACCACAATTTTAAAAGCTATAAATGTATTTTTAAACTGTAAATCTTGAAACTTAATGAAACTTGTACATCTGTTAATTGAAACATTCAGAGAAATATTGTGGTTTGTTTTTCAGGGTCAGCTTGTAGACCTGTGCCAGACAAAATGCTTTATTTTACTCAATAAAGTTGAGTCCACAACATTTGTTTAAGATGTAATGTTATGTAATTTTTTTCACTTCATAAACTTCCCCAGATTTAATTGTTTTTTTTTCTTTTTTTGTAATAATTGTTTACTTTGTTCGTTTAAATCTAATTAATGTTCACAGAATATTTATTATATCACAATGATATTATCCTTAAATGAGTTTGGTGTCATCTGTTGCATGAAACCTGCACCAGAGCTCTTTGTGTGCTCTTGAGGTGGTGTTTCTTTAACAGTTAGTTTTACATGACTGTCACGAAGTGGATTTAAGTTTAGAGTGTGTCTGAGTGTATAGACAAGACCCTAGTATGAGAAAGACTGAAAAGATAGATTTAGATGAAAATGGTAGTGAAAATGTGAAAAGTTGAAACTATTGGCCCCGAGGGTGAGAACCGAGATTGACTCTCCCTCGCCACTCTGGACGTCTTAGATAGCTATAGTCTCAACCGCCTCTTACTACCCTAAGGGGATAAGGTTAAATTAAAGATCACATACACATCGATACAGACAACATATAGCTACTGTACGTAAATAAAGTGACTGATCCAGACTACAATTTAAAGTTTATTTATACACACAAAAAATCAAATACATGTCAAAGAAATACAGTGCGTGTAAGCACCCCTGAAAACAATCAAGCACAGTTAAAAATGATTTAACCTTTAGCACGCTGCGGGCGCCACATTGCGACGAACGTAACCTATGTTCTCCATGCTGGAGGCGCAATGTTGCACCTTGCGGCTATCACCGTTTCTAGCATGAGGACTTGTGTACACGTGATTTCAGCCCCGGATGTTAAGTTCTAATGTTATTTGCAAGAGAGTTAGCTTCCGTTTCCGATCTTAAAAAAGTGATGGCTGTATCCGCATTTATTTTTTGTAAATTTTTAAAATCGAAATGAATTGGCATCAACACGCGGCCATTTTCGCTCTAATTTTATTGGATTCTGACGCCATGCGGTGGGGATGAGATTTTTGTCTTTATAAGCGCTGATATCGGTTCTCAGAATATGTTTGATGGCTGAGATGGAAACAAAAGTAGAATGGCATTGCTAGTATGTATAATTTTAGGGGTTAGGACTTGGAATATCGGAAAGATTTAGAATTTCGGCCGAATGTCACTGCTGACGAGAGCGTTTGTTGCTTTGCTACTGATGATGGGTGTAACGAAAAGATCGTCATTTGATTTGTATTGGTCTGTTGGTCAAATGACTTTCATTGAGATGCAAGGGATATGGACTCTTCGTGTGTTGGTTATTTTTTTTTAATTTTAAAATTAAAAAAAAATTATTTTTTATTATTTTAATATTTTTTTTCTTTTTTTTCATCTTTCCTTTCCTCTCTTCCTAACACATCTAACATGTACACAAACACATTTTATATCATCAGATTCACCATTCATTTATTTATATAAATTCCAAAAATGATAGCAATTGACCAAGAAACACAAAAACTATAGACATTACAAGTCACCCACTATAAAAACGGGACGCTGTGAAAAAGAATGCAGTGGTTGGGCAAGTTTTCTGAATTTTTATGCAGCGTGCTAAAGGTTAACATCAACCCAACCCTTCACCCACAACTACCACCTGTATGGGGGAAAGAAGTTAAGATTAAACAAAACCACACTGAACTTGGTGGGGTCTCGGATTTCGAGCCTCCACTCCAAACTAGCTATTCTAAATTATAATTCTAATTTCACTGTCAGCTGGAAATCCTACGAACTGTACACAATCTCTGCAAAGACTTCGTTTCTACACAGCCTATTCTGAAACTCCCGAACACTACTCCACAACTAACTTCATCACCAAAATTTCAGCAGCTGTCCTCTGCTATGATCTTTAACAAAACTCATTATCAGTTCTGTCTTTCTGCTCTAGCATCTGTAGAGGGTATTGTAACCCTGTTCCCCTCCACAAATAGTGTAGCTGCCGACTAGGGTTTAGAGACTGGATACTGGACTTGAAAATGTAGCTGTTTCACTACTGACAAATCTGGATTCACCTGCCCGGTTACCCCTCTCTGGGTTTAGGGCCGTCGGCTTTATTATGGCCGTGAAGAAGCGAAATTACAACAACGCTGGCAGCATGCCAATTTGCGTGCGTAACAATACCGAGCTCAGAGCTCTGGATTTTTCCGACAAATCCCTTTCCAACTGGAGAATGTCTTCCCTGCCTGGGAAAACGTATTTCTCTTCTTCCTTCGCCTCTGGCAATATCTCAAGCTCTGCGTTTCTGAGATGCCAAAACTTTGCCGTGGGTAATTTGTAGTGCCAAATTTCTCTCTCTCCCACTGTGCCGTGACCTGCTGTTAGACAGAGAAATGCAACAGCTGTACCACACATCAATAATATACTCTTATTAAACAAATATCTCCCTTACTTCCTAACACCCCTGTCTATCCCCTGCTCTGTTCCCGCTAGCACCACAATACAAAATATTATGCCCAAAAAGTCAGCTCCCCCAGACAACTCCCTTCTCTTTTCTCTACCCGAGTCCAAAGTAAACATCACCCAGGTAATACCCTCGGTCTGGTAATCAACTTGCAGACCGGCTGACCTAAATCCTATGGTGCTGCATGACTAGCCACGAGTCACAACAATTTTTCACTGAGGACCTACCTGTCCGAAAATACTTTGGGCTACTACGACACTGACCCTTGATGAATCAATGATCAACACAAAATAAAATTAGACCTCTCTAGGAATCATTAAATTCCCGTTCCGTAAAATTAATCACATCCAAAATGTAATAAAAAAATTATTCCCTTATCAGAAATAAAATTTCATCTCTCGTCTTCTGATTACACAGTGCAACAATGCACAATAAATAACGTATACAATTTACGCTAGCATATGCATACTGCCAAAATTTATACCCAAAACCAGGTTTATCAATTAAAACCCCATAGTTACATACACGTGCTCCCACATTCTCACAAGGTTACTTCACTCCTCCTCATCCATCTGAATATCGTCCCGAATTAATATTCATTAAATAACAGCACCCACGTGTGTGTGTGTGTGTGTGTGTGTGTGTGTGTGTGTGTGTGAGAGAGAGAGAGAGAGAGAGAGAGAGAGAGAGAGAGAGAGAGAGAGAGAGACTTATCAGACTAAACTCTAAAATGAAATACAATACACGCGCTCCCGGATATTCTGTAAATTAACATAAATCAAAAATGCGGGTTTCTCCACAGACCTTCTTTGAAATAATACAAAGCACGCCCTTAATATCTCAACTCTTAATCCCTCCTAGATACTGCTATTCCTTCTAGAAAGAATTATATGGACCTCTTACATTCAATACTTTCTCTAAGATCGTAATTGATGGCCCTATACGTTAAATTAGCTTTAAAATTACTTCCCAAAGAAAACTTACTGATCGGGCTAGGACTCTATTAAAATCAAACAAAAGTACCACGCTAATAACTTATCATCATCATGTGACGTATTCTTTCCAGAACGTTGTCTCCATTACAGCTGCTCTGAATGCATCACGATTCTGGGCAAGTCGACCTGAATCAGCCAAAGACAAGTTCAGACTCTCTGTGATGTCCTGGGTCCACCCTCGTCTAGGTCGACCCCTTCCCCTTTTTCCAGGGACCATGCCTTCCATCACTGTTTTTTCCAGACTATTATGTCTTTTTATGTGACCGAAAAATTTCAGCTTCCTTATTGCGATGGTATTTAGGAGCCAATGTTCCTGTACGTTTAGTGAGTGCAGTACTTCTCTGTTGGTCTTTTTTTCTGTCCAGGGTATTCTCAACATCCTTCTGTAGCATTTTATTTCGAATGATGTAATCTTTTTTGCAACTGTTTTATTGAGTGTCCAAGTCTCGCAGCCGTATGTTGCTACTGGGAATATACATGCTCTGATCAGTTGTAACTTTGTTTCTTTGCTTGTGCCTTGCCATAGGTTTTTCATCTGTATTAGTTTATGTGAAGCAATTGCAAGTCTTCTTTTAATTTCTACTGCACAGTCGCCAGAGCTGTTAATGATTGATCCTAAGTATTCAAATTCATTGACACTTTCCAGTTCTTCGTTATCAATTTCAATTTCTGGTTTGGTCTTTACTTTGTCTGTTGTCAATACTTTGGTCTTCTTGGTGTTTAGGTATAGATTCTGGGCCTCGCTGTGTTTTTTGGTGGACAGAAGTAATTGTTCAAGTCCTTCTGGGTTGGTCGATAGGAGGACTGTGTCGTCAGCATATCTGATTTCCGGGATCTGGTACCCGCCGATGTTAAATGAATCAAACTCTGTGTGTTCTTGGTCATCTCTTACGTTTCTCATGATATTCTCGGCATAAATGTTAAACAGGTAAGGGGAAAGGGTACAGCCTTGTCTTACTCCTTTCTGTACTTCAAACCATTCTGATGTTTCCCCCTCTATTCTTACGGCTGCCTGTTGTTCTTGGTACAGCAGTGCGATGAGTTGTATAAGGTGGTTTGGAAATCCCATATTTTTCATAATAGCCCATAACTGCTGATGTTGTACACAATCGAAAGCTTTGGTGTAATCAATGAAACAAGTATGTAGGTCAACGTTGAATTCTCTACACTTTTCTATGATGATCCTCATGTTGAATATATGATCTCTAGTGCCTCTACCTGGTCGAAAACCCGCCTGTACTTCGTTTATTTCTGTTTCTAGCTTTTGTTGCATCCTTTTCATTATGATTTGTAAAAGTATTTTGCTGGCATGGCTTATAAGAGCTATAGTTCTGTAGTTTGTGCACAGTTTCAGGTTGCCCTTTTTTGGCAAGGGTATGTAAATTGATCTTTTCCATTCCTTGGGCCAAATTCCGCTTTGCCAGATCTTGCAGCATAATGCATGGTATATACGAGCGCTGCCTTCTCCTCCTGCCTGTATCATTTCAGCTGTTATTTCATCACAACCAGGAGATTTTCCACTTTTTAAGTGTTTGATTGCATTCCGGACTTCCTCTATGGTAGGTTCTGGTTCACGTTCCGCTTCATTCATGACGTTGTTATCTGCCGCTTTGTTTATTTCCGTATACATTTCTTGACAGTACTCCTTCCATCTGTTCAGAATATCTTTACGTTCTGTTAGAGTGTCGCCTTTCTTGTCGTTTATTGCTCGAGGTGATGATTTAAAGTTGCTGTTTTTCAATGTTCTTACTTCAGAAAACATATTCTTACTCAATCCCTGTTCGCGCATTTCCTCTATTTTCCTGCAGGTGTCGTTTATGTATTGTTGTTTGTCTGGAGTGTGTAAGGGATAGTACCTCACGGTGAGAGGCAGTCACTTCCTCTTTTTGAGGATGGCCTGGATCCTATTTGGTTCCCCCACTCCAGTTCAGCTCATGTATGGCTCCTCGAGTCTGCTTGTGTACGGCAGCGCCACCCCCCGGGCAACGGCTTTGACTGGCCGGCAGAACTACATGAGCAAATTGAAAAAGGGAGGTCCCCCTTAAACAGTACACACAACTGCTGGCCGAATGGGCGGATGATCAATAATATTTTGACAACGGCTTCTAGGGCAGGAGTTGGAAAGGCCTGGTATCGGGCTGAGGGCGCACCATGGACTGTAATGGTAAGCGGCCAGAACCATCCAGAAAGCAATGGCAAACTACTGGATGTACAATGCCAAGAAATCCATAATGGCTAATCTGAATAACTTATGGCTTACCAAATTCGAATTTCCCACTTAAGAGCAATCGAAAATTGACTATGGTTACACGGCTGGCAATATTCATCAGAGAGAGTGCTACTATGAATCGACGTGAGTATATATAATCAAAAACCCCCACGCTGACCTAGCTGATGTCATTGCGTGCCTTTGTTCTAAGCCCAATGATCACGCTGCATTTCAATACAGTTTGACCTCGGCCAATCAAAATTAGTAAACAACTCTGACTCACATATACTGCTCGCGTGTATTACGTACATGGGTAAAGGTCACTACCCCCATCCCCCATTTAAACAAAGAATGTACTGGAGTACAAAATAATAATCTAACCGTCGGGAATAATGCTCAGCCCTCTACTGCTTAATAGAACAAAAATGACTGCAATTATTTAAATCCCGAAAATACGTCTATTTGCACACAATCGCTTTAAAGAGAAGAAAACTGGTGCAAATCTGCACTTAACCTTACCGTCATCCCTATAGAAAAAAACTGCAATAAATTCCCTACAAAACAAGACTAAACTCCACTACTATTCATAGAGAAGAAACATAGTGCAGATTAGACAAAACTCCACCGTAATCCCTCCTGAAAAAAATGAAAGTAATAGAAGGAGAAGAAACATGGGGTGGATTACATGTAATCCCTCCTAGAAATAAACGTAAATAATGCAAGGAGAAGAGACATGGGGCCTTTTGAAAAAATAAATTACAGTACAGTATCACAATGACGAGATTGTTTATAAATATTTGCTCTTTGATGTCTGTCTTGCAAATAAATGATTTGTGCAATTGTTTATTTTGGTTTGTTTGGAGTTTGGCTTATTTTGGTAGTTATTCTCCACTTAGTGGCCTTTCACAGTATAAAGATGGAGTTCCCCACTTCTGATAACTAATACACTACTTTAGAAGCAGCAGAAAAAGTGTCTCTCATTTTTATTGGGTGTGTTTACAAATTATTATTTATTTCTAAATTGTGGATATTTAGCAATTTTAAAATTATTTTTAATTGTGTCCTTATTTATTAGAAGAATTAAGGATTTCTTCTATGTTATGTTAGCATTGAATTTCTTTTTCTTCTTCGTTCACCCTCAGATGTCAACTTGAATAAGTTTAAAGAAAGCAGTGGTCAGCCTGAGGCTGTTGATATCTCCGTAGATTTTCTCCAGGAATGGTACTGGTGATGGCCATATGCGTTTTCTCTGTTCCTCATATGTTGGGCATCTTTGAAGCAGATGTTCGGCAGTCATTTTATTGGTGCCACAGTCACACTCATCAGTAGTTCCTATCTTTAATTTGTTGAATAGATGGTATGTCAATCTGTTATGACCTGTGCGAAGTCTGAAGATTACCACTTGTTCACTTCTGCTGAGCTGGTAATACGGATCATTTTTTGTGTGGCCTGGATGCTCTTCTTCCCACTTGTGCCTGTACCTGCACTTGATAAAACTCTTGGCTTCCTCATAAGTTATATTTGTGTCAAGTTGAGGAAGTTTTCCCCCTTCCTTTGCCAATCTGTCGGCCTCTTCATTTCCAGGGATGTTGCAGTGAGAAGGGATCCACTGTATCACGACTCTTTTGTGCTGCTGACATAGTCTGTGAAGTGTTACTCTTAGGTCATCCAGTTCAGCATTACTTTGACTATTCAGCGTTGTAATCACTGACAGCGCATCTGAGAAGATAGCTACTGGTCTCTCTGAGCTTTCTTCTGTCATTAGAATTTCTGATGCAGTTTTTAAGGCCTCTGCCTCTGCTCTGAAGTTACTTGAAAATGTCCCTGTTGCGACTGCTATCTTTTTTTTTGTGCCATTGCTTAAGCTCAGGAAGACTCCTCCACCCCTATCTTCTGTTGCATTAGTTGCTGATCCATCTGTGTATGCATGGATCCAGGTGTTGCTTGGGTAATTTTTCTCTATATATTTTGTGATTAGGACTCTCCTTTCTGTTTCATTTTGGCTGTTCTTTCTCTCAATACCGGGAACGTTTTCTATCATTTCAGGGAAGCACTGTTGTTTCCAAATTGGTAGCATGTGTGCAGTACATTTTGGCATAGCTGTTGATATTGCGTTTATGGGGTCTGCTCTCATCTTTGTTTTGACTGTCTCTACAAAGTTGCTTCGCTTCAGTCTTCCCCTTCCAACTCCATTTATTCTCTGGTGCATTGGGTGGTCTATCAGCCTCCTGAATTTCTCGGCTTGTTGCTGGGCTGAGCTATCTTTTCTATCCTCCATAGGCTGGAGGTGAGTAATCTTTTCCAACTCTTTTATGGGTGTTGACTTCATGCTCCCTGTTATGATTCTCATTGTTTGGTTTTGGGTTCTGTTTATTTTGTCAAAATTCGACTTTGCTGCCATTGACCATGCTGCAATGCCATATTCTAAGACTGGTCTCACTCGCCCAGTATATAGCTTCTTTAGTACTCTCTCGTCTGCTCCCCAACCCGTGCCAGCAAGTTTTTTCATGATTGCCATTCTCTGCCTTGCTCTTGTCCTGTTTTTCTCAATCTGGGTCTTCCAAGTCAAGCGGCAATCAAAGGTAATGCCTAGGTAGTTTGGGTTGTCATCCAGATGTAGATTTTTCCCATTTAGCACCAATTTGGAGATCTGTGGTTTGTTTGAGAGAGAGCATTGAATTTGAAATTATTCATAATTCTCTTTTATGTGTATTCCCTCTGGAATAAATTATTTTTAATTGTCAGAATTTATTTAACTTTCATTCTTTTCATTTCCCTGCTTATGTCTTCATTAATGTACTGACATTATATATTCCATTCCTATATGGTCAAGGTATCATTAATTCTAATTTTGCGTACAGTAGCTTGATGACAGTTGGGTATCGTCCATAGCACATGATGCTACCTACCAAATGAGGTGGTTCTGGAACCCTCATTAACATCATTGTCCTTTCTAGGGAAACTACTTTAATAATGGCTGTACAAGGTACAATACAACAGTGGTTTCACCTTGCCTTCCATCAGTTTGTGTATGAGAGTCTCTGATAGCCTTTGACTAAAAAGTATAATCCAGAAAGCAGAGTTAAGGGGAGAGGTTAAGGAGCCTCTATCTCAGCAGCTGTCACATGAAAAAGCTTTAGAGGGGTTTTATACAGAAAGCTGCCTCTCACAGCTGTCCCAACTTGCCGTCGTGACAACCAGCTGTGGCTTCCTATTCAGTATTCACAGCTAACCTCTATTATCTAGAGGCTGTTCAACCATTCACCTCCTGGTTGACATACCAGGAGAAGGACAGGCTCATAACCTAAACTGAGATGTGCTTTTACAGTGGTATGTTGGGAACACCATGAACAACCCAAAGAGTAATGAAGATGTCTCCTGAAAGAAGCTAGTGTTCATTGTAAGCTTATCACTAACATTGGAAGCTTATCACTAACATTGGAAGCTTATCACTAACATTGGAAGCTTATCACTAAATTGGAAGCTTATCACTAACATTGGAAGCTTATCACTAACATTGGAAGCTTATCACTAACATTGGAAGCTTATCACTAACATTGGAAGCTTATCACTAACATTGGAAGCTTATCACTAACATTGGAAGCTTATCACTAACATTGGAAGCTTATCACTAACATTGGAAGCTTATCACTAACATTGGAAGCTTATCACTAACATTGGAGGCTTATCACTAACATTGGAAGCTTATCATTAACATTGGAAGCTTATCACTAACATTGGAAGCTTATCACTAACATTGGAAGGAAGCAGTCCACTTTCTGTGGTCATGTTCTGAGACAAAGAAAGCCAGAATATAAAATAACAACTTGAAAGATGGAAGGAAAAGGAGTTAGAGGGCGACAAAGAGAAAAAAATGCTAGATGGTTGCGTGGAAAGAAGTCAGCTGTTGAATTGATAAATGGCACTGGGGACTGGATCTTGTGGAGAGATATGATCTCTAACATTTATGCCATCAGTTATGGTACTTGAAGAAGATGAAGAAGAATCATATTTTGGATAATCACTATCCCAAAATAAAACTAGAGGTCCAAGTTTTAATAAACTGTGATTTCTTGTGACTTTGGTGCTATACAGTTATAGGAATTTGACATTAAAAGTCTTATTTCACGTAAGTCCCAAGACTGACTGCATAAAATGTTTTAAATTCATTATTTTTTTCTCTTTCTGTCTTCATGGCAAAACAGTCTTACCACTGGTGTGACACACCTGCCTCATACTACAAATGGGGATTCTGTTGATCTGCTTGGTCAGAGGCAGCGATGGATGGAGGAAGGAGAGCATGGTAATTCCTGACTTGCTATGACTTTCTCATGCATGTTATATGTTGTTTTAATGACTGTTTACACTATGTGAAGATACATATTAGTGAAGCCTTTCACTGAATCTTGGAAATATTTGAAAGAAATACGTGTCATCACAAATTCAGGCTTGTGTAAACTTTTCTGCTTTTGAAAAAAAATTTGCAGATAATGTTGATTTTCATTGAAAGTAATGATTTCAAGATTGTGTGACTTAAAAATAATTAAAAAGTGATTGCTATATTAGTGATTAAAAGTCACAAGCATTTAAAGTAATTTTTAATGCATTTAAAATGTCTTTGAAAGTGATGACTTCTTTGAAATATCTGTCACAAATTGCAGAAAACATCAACTTGTATAAAAATAGTGATTTTGCAGTTCTGGTAATAAAAAATAAAAAAACATATTATCTTTCATCCTAATGGTTATGGCCACAGATGTGTAAGTAATTTTAAGTGCAGTTGAGAAATATTTGAAAATAACTCATTTGAAATATCACTGAAATAGAAAAAGTGTAACCTTCATTTCCTCTTTATTCAGCATATCAGCCACAGTAATTTTGAACAGGGCTGTACACTTCCTTAATTTGTCAGATATAATTAGATTTTGCCTCAGAATGGCCTTCCTTGTGATCTTCCTGTCTGAGAATGTTGACACAGACCTCATTTACGATGATTTGTAACAAATCACTGTTTATTTCTCCTGGAAGAAAACAATTGTTCGTTGTCAGCCTGTAGATGTGAATATATATATTAAAAAATAAAACGGTATTTAATCAATTTTACAATTTAACTGTACACAGGACACCGTTAATTTGTAAAGGTGATTCAATACTGTTTTATTTGTTTATATATTTATTTCATTAACAGTTTTACAGTAAGCCACACACCCCCCCCCCCCCCTGCCTATTTATTAACTCACACTGTGGATGTAAAGTTGTATAGCACATAAAAGTACAGTCATCATTCACCCCTGACCTTGTCAGATGTGAATCTAGTTGCCTCTTTAAGCTGCCTAACTATGAAGAGACACTGCTGCAGAAACTTTACCTTTTTTTAAACATTACACATTTTCTCTTTATATTAATACATTCTAATATTAATATTTGTCATGTTGAGTGGAATATGATGTTGAACATTTATAAATTGCATGTTTTCTATATATTAATATATTACAGTATTAATAGTGTATCATGTTCAATGTGTCTAAAGAATTTTGTTTCTGTTTGCTTAGTTGTTTTGATTTCTTTTTTCCTCTGTTAGACAATATGCCGACTGTAACAGACCACTAGTATTACTGTGAGTACTACATTTCACATCCATGAAAATTGTGGTATTATAATCCGCTCTTTAAAAGATCATGTTTAAAACTGTATTTGTTTAAATCAACAATAGTGTTCCTCTAGTCATTTTTGTTGTTGTTTGTTTGCTTTTTTTTTTTTTCCTCTCTGACTGTTATTTATTTTTAATATATTTAGGTAGATTTGCAGAAAAGTGACAAGAAGTAATGTTTTATTTTTTTTTAAAGTGTGTGGGGTGTTTTTTTTAATAACTTGAATGACATAGCAGTTAACAGGGAGGTTGAAGATCCTGAGAAGCGTGGAAACGTATGATTGGAGTGAACGTTTAGAAGGCTGATGATCCACAGAAGCCTTCAGAGAGGCAGTTGTCTGGAGAACCGTGTAGACGGTGAAATCCTATCGGCTGTCTTTTTCCTGGCCTGGTTCCATTCTAGTCCTCGGTCCTTCAAAGATTGTCTAATATTGTCCTCCCAGCGGACTCTGGGTCGTCCTGGAGGTCTGGATCCCTGGCTCTTTGTTTCCCATGCTTGTCGTGGTAGCCGATCTTCTCCCATTCTGCAGACATGGCCAAACCATCTTAGTTGGGACTGTTCTATTTGGGTCTGCAGCGGGTGGGATTTTAGGCCTTGACGTATCGTCTGGTTGCGGACCATGTCTCTTCTTGTTACTTCAACCACCTTCCTCAGATACCTCATTTCTGAGGTTTGAATCTGGCTTTTGTGGGTTGTAGTCATTGCCCATGACTCGCATCCATATGTCAAGACTGGGACATAGGTGGAGCGGTATACAGCCATCTTCGTTTTCTTACCAACCTCTTTCTTGCTGAGGAATCCTCGATTTATGGCCTGATAAAGTCTCCCAGCCGCTGCTTTTCGAGTGGCCAACTCTTCTTTGATGCCCCCCTTTCGGTCTATAATAGCTCCGAGATATTTAAAGTGGTCGACCTGCTCCAGGACCTGTTCTCCCAACTTAATCTGATGTTTTCTTTCTTCTCGTGATATCACCATGGATTTTGTTTTAGAGCTGCTTATGACCATCCCTCTCTTCTCCAGCTCTTCCTTCCAGACTTGCAGGTTGGATTGGAGATGTGTCTCTGATTTAGCAATCAGGACAACATCATCAGCAAATGCTAGCTCTGAAATACAGACCTGTCTCATCTTCCAGTACCCCACTGAATACTTTCTTGTTCTCTCCTTACATGCCTTGATGACATCGTCCATGAGGAGTATGAAAAGATAAGGTGACAGGATATCGCCTTGTCTTACACCAGTGGTGGTCCTGAACTCTTCTGACTTATAGTTTGCTGTCCTCACATAATTTCTGCAAGACTTGTAGAAGCTCTGTATAGCATGAATCAGAGGTGCTGGAATGTTCTTCCTTGCCAAACAGTCCCCAAAGTTCGCTCCAGGGGACCCTGTCAAACGCCTTTTCCAGATCTATGAAACAAAGATGGATCTCACTCTTGTACTCAAGGGCCTTTTCACTCAGCTGCCTGAGTGTGAAGATTAGGTCTTGAGTACTTCGGTTTGCTCGGAATCCGCACTGGGCTTCATCCAATTGTGGCTCAGCTAGGCATCGGAGTCTCTGCTCTAGGATTCTAGAGTAGATTTTACCAGGGACACTGAGAAGGGATATGCCTCTGTGGTTTCCACATTGTCGATTGTCACCCTTTTTGAAAATCGGTGTTATGATGGCAATCTCCCAATCCTTTGGTATGGCCTTGTTGCACCATGCTGCCTGTAGGACCCTTAGGAGTAATAGGTCGCCTGATGCTCCCATGTACTTAACCATTTCTGGTGTTATACCATCATGCCCTGCTGCTTTGCCCATCTTGATTTTCTCCAGTGCTGCCTTCAGTTCTTCCATCTTTATGTCATCTTCATCACCATTTGTATCCTCTTCTGTGCTAGTGGTTATCATTTCTGATGCTCTACCTTGCTCACCATCAAGGAGTTCTGAGAAATATTCTTTCCATCTTTCCATTACTTCCTTCGGGGCAGTAAGCAATTTGCCTTGCTTGTCCTTTATAAATTTAAGAGGGCATTGTTTTTCCTTCCTCATGTTTTGTTGTTTGTTTGCTTTTTTTTTTTTCCTCTCTGACTGTTATTTATTTTTAATATATTTAGGTAGATTTGCAGAAAAGTGACAAGAAGTAATGTTTTATTTTTTTAAAAGTGTGTGGGGTGTTTTTTTTAATAACTTGAATGACATAGCAGTTAAAAGGGAGGTTGAAGATCCTGAGAAACGTGGAAAAGTATGATTGGAGTGAACGTTTAGAAGGCTGATGATCCACAGAAGCCTTCAGAGAGGCAGTTATCTGGAGAACCATGTAGACAGTGAATGTTCTGGAGAATCACGTAGAAGGTAGCAACCTGCATACTTATGTAAAATTGTAGTAATCTGGAAAAGCACATAGAAGGCTAATGATCTTGAAAAGCACCCAGAAGGGTAGAATACAGAAAAACCCTTTCGACATTCTTAATATGAGAAAATATGTAGGAGCTGAGATTATATGATGAAAGATTGGTTTTTCACATTTTGGACATTGATTGTAAAGAGATAGTAGTTGGGCATTGATGGTATGGAGAAATCTGTTGGACTTTGGTGGTATGGAGAAACTGGTTGGACATTGGTGGTGTGGAGAATTTGGTGGAATGGAGAAATTGGTTGAACGTTTGGTGGAATGGAGAAATTGGTTGGACATTTGGTGGAATGGAGAAATTGGTTGGACATTTGATAGAATGGAGAAATTGGTTGGACATTAGTGGAATGGAGAAATTGGTTGGACATTGGTGGTATGGAGAAATTGGTTGGACATTTGGTGGAATGGAGAAATTGGTTGGACATTGATGGTGTGGAGAAATTGGTTGGACATTTGGTGGAATGGAGAAATTGGTTGGACATTGATGATGTGGAGAAATAGGTTAGATATTGATGACATGGATAAACATGTTAAACATTAATGATGTGGATAAACATGTTGAACAGTAAGGATATGGATAAACATGATGAACATTAATGATATGGATAAACATGTTGGGCATTGATGACATAGAGAAAAATTAATTTCTTGATAGAGAAACATATTTTAAACTATTGATGTAATAGGATACATACTGATATGGAGTAATATATTGAGTTGAAACATGAAGTATAGAGACACATGTAGGAAGTAAGTGATGCGGAGAAATGCACAAGACAAAGTGTAGAGAAACAGAGGAGGTTGGAGGAGGTTAGTGATATAGAGAAATTTATAGGAGGTTGGTGATATAAAGAAATATACAAGATAAAATATAGAGAAACATGTAGGAGGTTAGCAATATAGAGAAATTTTTAGGAGGTTGGTGGTATAGAAAAATATACAAGATGAAGTATAGAGGAACATGTAGAAGGCTGGAGATAATAGAGAAACATGTAGAAGGCTGGTGATAGAGAGAAATATATTAATAGCCCCTTCAGTCATAACTGACTATGGGAATGCGCCTCTGAGGGACAGCCATCAGCTGATTTTTTCCCTGGTGTTCCTTCCGATGTTTTCTTTTCTCTTCTCCTTGTGAGAGCTTATTTTTGCCCAAGCTGAAGTGGCGTCGCAGAGAGCATCGCCACTTGGTGCGATCGGCAGCTTAATCCTTCCAGGCTGCTTTATTTATGTCCAGTGCCCTCATGTCTCTGTTGCATACAACTTTGAACCTCAGCTATGGTCGCCCAACTGTTCTTTTGCCATCTGCCAGTTGTCGGTAGAAGATATCTTTCAGAATGCGACCATCTTCCATGCGGCGGATATGGCCAAGCCAGTGTAACCTATGCTGTCTAAGCAGTGTATACATGCTATGAAGGCCAGCACATGTCAGCACCTCGACATTTTTCACTTCGTCCTTCCATGAAATACCAAGGATGTGGCGTGGACTCCGAAGATGGAAGGTATTAAGCCATTTTTCTTGCTTAGCATAGGTTGCCCATGTCTCACTGCTATATAGAAGTGTGCTGGTGATGCAGGAATTATATACTGCAGCTTTGATCTTCATTGTGAGTTTGGAGTTTCCCCAAGCACGCGTTGTGAGGAGGGCAAAGGTAGCTGCAGCTTTGTCAGTGTGGCTGTCAATTTCTGTGTCCAGAAAGAGTTTGTCATTGATGAGAGACCCGAGGTATGTGAAGTAGTGCACCGCTGCCAATTCATAGCTATCGATATTGATAACTAGTGCAACGTCCACATTCTGAGCCAGCACATTTGTTTTCTTTAGACTTATTGTGAGGCAAAGTCCTTGCTGCGGGGATGAAGCGATTCATTAAGCTCTGAAGCTCCTGTTGGCTTTGAGTGATGGTTGCAGCATCATCAGTCAATATCAAGTCTCTTATAGTGACCCTTCTGATTTTTGTTTTTACCTTCAGCCTTGTGAGGTTAAACAGTCCATGTCTTTATGGAATGACTTTATCATTTCCAGCAGTTTAGTGGGACAGGCTATATTCAGGAGGATTTTGAAGAGTCCATCCCTGCTAAAAAGGCCTTGTCGGCTCTCTTCATTTTTCCTGAAGCTGGAGGAGAGCTAAGATAATCTCTGTTGTTGACCTACCAGCTCGGAATCCACACTGCGACTCTGGCTATATGCACTCAGTTAACTTGTCTAGTCGCATTAAAATGACTCTTGCGAAAACCTTACCAACAATACTAAGAAGAGAGATGCCTCTGTAGTTATTGTAATCACTTCTATCTCCTTTATTTTTATAAAGTGTTACAATCTTAGCATCTCGCATGTCTTTGCCTCTTCCCAGCACTAGCACGGCACCATATGCGGGGGATGTAATAGTGTTCTCTTACAGCATTTTATTGAATCGAGAGGAACCCCATCGCTGCCTGGTGTTTTGCCAGAGGCCAAGCTATCAATGGTCTTGTTGAGTTCTTCCATTGTTGGTTCAGCTTCCAGCTCCTCCATAGTTGACAGGCATTTAACAGCGCCAAGGGCTGCAGGCTTGATGGTATTTTCTCTAGCGTAAAGCTCAGAGTAGTGCTCAACCCACCTCTCCATCTGTTTACTTCTATCGGTTAGTTTCTCCCCGCTGATTGTTTTCAGCGGTGCTGTCCTACGTTTTTTAGGACCAAGGGCTTTCTTTATACCATCATACATTTGTTTAGTGTTGCCTGTTTGCGCTGCGATCTGGATGTTCTCGCTGAGCTGGAGCCAATACTCATTTGCACAACATCAAGTAGTTTTTTTTAACTTTGCTTCTTGTAGCCTTCAGGATCTGTAGGGTTCTAGCACTTGGTGAAAGTTTGTATTCAGTCACAGCACTGCGTTTAGCTTGAATGACAAATGTCATCACATTTGATGAAGCATCAAACTAGTCATTTGCTGCCAAAGGTAGCAATCGCAGTACTATGAATGGTGTTCTGCAGGTACTCCCAGTTCTCAGTAACAGTATCACCATGCTGTGGGCTACTGAGTGCTTTCTTGAAGGTCGTGGTAAATTGAGCGACCATGACTGGGTCTGATATCTTGCTAATATCAATGTGTTTTCCCTTCATGTCTGACACAAGGGGTTTTCTTAGTTGTGCTCTGATTTTGCGGCAAAACAAGGAGTGATCTGTGTTACAGTATGCACTGTGGTATGAGCGCGTGGAGAGCACGGACTTGAGAAGTAGTCTTCTAATCAGATCCAGTTGGTGCCAGTGCTTGAATCATGGATGTCTCCATGACACTTTGTGCTGGGGTTTTGTCTGAAAGTAGGTGTTGGTCACGCAGAGGTCATGATGGACACACAACTCCAAGAGCCATTGTCTATTTTCATTCATCTTGCCAATACCAAACCTGCCCAGACATGAAGGCCATGAATCATTATCGGCACCCACTCTAGCTTTGAAGTCACCAAGGAGGACATGTTCTTGCCTATGCATGCATTTGATGACTGCAGCTAGATTCTCATAGAACTCATCTTAAGCTTCCCCGGCAGAGTACAGAGTAGGAGCAAACACACTGATAAAGGTGATGGAACCTGCGCTAGTTTTCAGGTGGAGTGTTAACAGGCGTTCTGATCTATTCTCACCTGGTTCAACCATATTGGTCCATGATTTTTTTTTACCGCAAAACCTTTTCCATGTTCTCTAGTTTTATTAAGGTCTTTCCCTTGCCAATAAAATGCGTTAGTCCTTCTCACTCACCATTCTTGAGCCTGCCAGGTGCCTTTCCTGAAGTGCAGCTAAATCCACCTGGAGTCGTTTAAGTTCATCATTGATTATGGCTGTCTTCCTTACATCATTTATGTCTTGCAGGTTTTCAGATAGTCCAGTCAGCATAGTCTGGACGTTCCAACATCCCAACCTGATGGTTGGTTTCTTTCTTTTATTTCTTGTTTTCTTATTATTGCTTGGTGCAAAATTTTCTGTCCGCTGTTCGGGTTTGACCCTAATCCCCATGCATCCAATGGGGAAAGCAGACTGTGGCGGGACAACACCTAATTGGCTGGGGGCTGCCAGCTTGAAGCGGGCAGTAGCTGTCCAGTTAGACCCTAGAACCTCTCCCACTGTCAGAAGTAGCCCCTGGCACCATGCCCTATGCCAATTGGGCGAGATGCTAATAACCGGTAACTGCTATTTCCTGTGATGTGCTGACATCATAGGATGAAGATGTTGTGTTCTCTCCAGGGCGCGAGCTTGGGCACAGTTATATGGAGATCAAGCTGTTGCCCATGCAGCATGTTTCCTGTCTCCACGCAGCCACTAGGTCCAAAGGAATGGCAGTTTGGTACCAGCCATGTCACAGGAGTTGCCAGGATAAAGTGGAATCAACATTAGACTGCCTTAGGGACTCCGTCTCCGGATTTATCCTCAGGGTTTACTCCCGAAGCCTTTCCTGTAAACGTATATTCCTGCAAATAGAGAAATATACAAGATAAGTATACTACTGGACAAAAGTTAAGGGCCGCCATTCAGTTTAGACAAGGTTTATATAATTCTTTGTGAGCAGGGTCAATTTTCCAAATGTCCGGTAGCTTTAAATCTCTCAAGAAGTCTCTGAATGGTAGAGTGGGACACTGCTAAACGTCTTGCAACATAACAAACAGATTGACCGTCCTGAATCCATGCCATGGCTCGACCACGGTCTACAGTGCTGAGACTTCTCCTTGGTGGCATGGCTAATGCAGTGATCATTTCGACCACTTGTCATACTGATTTATTGCATACCAGCGGTGAACACTCTTTACCGATGATCATTTTCCACGTGCATTTAAATTCAACTCACTTTTTCACCTTTTGAACTAGTGGGGCGTGTTGCAAAAACCAAGAGTTTTTGCAGCAACAATGGCAATTTTCACGTGCGGGTTAAAGTGACCCAGTTTTTGGACATTTAAAAAAAATTAACCTAGTGCACACAGAAATGTATACACATTTCTCTGAGCTCAGTTTTAATGACATTTTCGCTTGTCTTTACAGTTTGCCAATCAATTATATAAACCTTGTCTAAACTGAATGGCTGGCCTTAACTTTTGTCCAGTAGTATATATTGAAACATGTAGAAGGCTGGTGATATAGAGAAACACGTAGAATATTGGTGATATAGAGAAACTTGAATGTGGCTGGTGATATAGAGAAATATACAAGATGAAGTGTAGAGAAACATGTAGGGGGTTGGTGATATAGAGAAACATGTAGGGGGTTGGTGATATAGAACGAACGAGCGAACTTTATTTTCAAAGGGTTAATTGATATAGAGAAACATGTAGGGGGTTGGTGATATAGAGAAACATGTAGGGTGTTGGTGATATAGAGAAACATGTAGGAGGTTGGTGATATAGAAAAACATTTAGGAGGTTGGTGATATAGAAAAATATGTAGGAAGTTAGTGATATAGAAAAACGTAGGAAGTTGGTGATTTAGAGAAACATGTAGGAGGTTGGTGATATAGAGAAACGTAGGAGGTTTGGTGATGTAGAAAAACATGTAGGAAGTTGGTGATGTAGAGAAACATGTAGGAGGTTGGTGATGTAGAGAAACATGTAGGAGGTTGGTGATGTAGAGAAACAGGTAGGAGGTTGGTGATATAGAGAAACATGTAGGAGGTTGATGATATATAGAAGAACATGTAGGAGGCTGGTGATGTAGAGAAACATGTAGTAGGTTGGTGATATAGAGAAACATGTAGAAGTTTGGTGATATAAGAGAAACATGTAGGAAGTTGGTGATGTAGTGAAACAAGTAGGAGGTGGGTGATATAGAGAAACATGTAGGAGGTTGGTGATATAGAGAAACATATTGGTTGATGACATGTAAAAACATGTGGGAGGTTGGTCATATGTCAGACATATAGGAGACTGCTGATCAAGAAATGCAAGGAGAAGGCTAACATTCTGGTTCAATGTTTTAAAAGGTAGTGATCTGAAGAATCGGACATTATTCGATACATATGTTGGAAACAATCAGCAACAGTCTTGCAAAAATTACCATATGTTGATATACTGAGGAGGCAGACAAGATGTGCCTTGTCTATTTCATATCTGCGCAGAAAATTGTTCCATGCAGATTGAAGGAATCTTTTCATTAGTAGTAACATTGAGGAAGCTGAGCTGTGGAAGTTGAAGTGTGTTGTGCTCAGGCATATTAAGGTTAATATACACGTTTTCTTTAAGTATATAGAAGTGTATGTTTTCTAGCGTTTGCAAGTTTCTAAGCATTTTTTTTCTTTCTGTATGGTATGGGAAAATTATTTGTTTTTTAGTCATGTAGAACTATACTTACTTACTTGGTCGTTCCCCTTCTACCGTGAGGTGTAGAGTTTGGAAGAGAGAGCGCCAGACTATCCTATCGGCTGTCTTCCTCCTGGCCTGGTCATGTAGAACTATATGGACATTTTTTTTTCTTAACAATGTAAACATCTTGTCCTTTACCATTTGAAAATTATTTGAAAGTTTATAAACATGTTTAAACCAAATTTTCTTAACTTTATAATGTTTACATTTACTTGTCAAAACCCTAAGCAAGTCTTTCTTCTCAAGTTTTCCTTTGAATAAAACACAGAATCTTACATTATTATTCACTATGAGAGCAGTCTTGTTTGTAGCGACATTATCACATTGCTCAGGTTTCCTTAATTGATTATTTTTAACCACTTTTCTTTAAGATCAAAATCATAAGTGATATGTGTCATGTTTCAGATATTTGATGCTCAAAATCCCTATGTACCATAAAACTTTGTGTGCAGTTATCTTTCTTAGTACACTTTAATCTTTCATGTTTTGACGAGCATTGAGCAGCCAATGAAAGTGGTCCATAAAACTAGTTTTCCTTTACTTATTCCTCATTAATAGTATGAAAACGTTATCAGATTGCAGTTATATTGATGAAATTTTTTAATAGTTTATCATTGCTGTTAGCTTACACTGGTTCAGTTGTATTCTTTGTTAACATTTTCATCTTTGCTTACACTGGTTCAGTTGTATTCTTTGTTAACATTTTAGTCTTTGCTTACACTGGTTCAGTTGTGTTCTTTGTTAACATTTTAGTCTTTGCTTACACCGGTTCAGTTGTATTCTTTGTTAACATTTTTGTCTTTGCTTACACTGGTTCAGTTGTATTCTTTGTTAACATTTTCATCTTTGCTTACACCGGTTCAGTTGTATTCTTTGTTAACATTTTCATCTTTGCTTACACCGGTTCAGTTGTATTCTTTGTTAACATTTTCATCTTTGGTTACACTGTTTCAGTTGTATTCTTTGTTAACATTTTTATCTTTGCTTACACTGGTTCAGTTGTGTTCTTTGTTAACATTTTCATTTTTGCTTACACCGGTTCAGTTGTATTCTTTGTTAACATTTTCGTCTTTGCTTACACCGGTTCAGTTGTATTCTTTGTTAACATTTTCATCTTTACTTACACCGGTTCAGTTGTATTCTTTGTTAACATTTTCATCTTTGCTTACACCGGTTCAGTTGTATTCTTTGTTAAAATTTTCATCTTTGCTTACACTGGTTCAGTTGTGTTCTTTGTTAACATTTTCGTCTTTGTTAAGTAGGTCTAACTGAAGAAAAAAAAAACTGCTTAAAAATTAACTTTTTTTTTTCCAAGGACAAAACAAAGGCAAATGAAATGTTTTTTTTTTCTCTCTTTCCTTATTTTAGTTGAAGTCTGTTGATATTATTGGTGGAATTCTAAAGGTCAGTTTTCCAAAAGTCATTTGCTTATTTCATGTGATATAGTAGAAATAACACTTGTACTACAAAAACTAATATTACTGTCTGTGTGCCAAAAATCATTGCTAAATACCAAGTTAAGTGCATCTGATTTATAAATCTTCACATTTTATATTCTATGAGCTGATGGTAATGGCCCAAAGGGTGCCACAATGTTCCATAAGTTAATCATGGCAGCCTGTTATCTCGTTACAGTTAATCTTTACGACATGGTTTGATTCAGTCACATATATTTTTTCCCTAGTGTAGTAATTTATAATAATAATAATAGCCCCTTCAGTCATAACTGACTATGGGAATGCGCCCCTGAGGTGACAGCCCTCAGCTGCTTATTTTCCTGGTGCTCCTTTCGACGTTTTCTCCCCTCCTCTGCTTGTTGTGTGAGCCTCTCTTCGCCCAATCTGAGGTGGCGCCGTAAATAGCATCGCCACTTAGTGCGATTGGCAGCTTCATCCTCCAATGTTGCTGGATCCATGTCCAGTGCCCTCATATCTCTCTTGCACACATCTTTGAACCTCAGCTATGGTCGCCCAACTGTTCTCTTGCCATCTGCTAATTGTCCATAGAAGATATCTTTTGGGATGCGACCATCTTCCATGCGGCAAACATGGCCAAGCCAGCGAAGTCTGCGCTGTCTAAGCAGTGTATACATACTTTGAAGGCCAGCACGTGACAACACCTTGACATTTGTCACTTTATCTTTCCACGAAATGCCGAGGATGCGGCGTAGACACCGTAAATGGAAGGTATTGAGCCTTCTTTCTTGCTTAGCATAGGTCGTCCAGGTCTCGCTGCCATATAGGAGTGTGCTGGTGACGCAGGCATTATATACCGCAGCTTTGGTCTTCATTGTGAGTTTGGAGTTCTGCTGATATATTTTTTCCCTAGTGTAGTAATTTAAATAATACCTATTTCTATCACACAAAGAAGGAAGTGAGACATTTTTTTATTGGTTTGAAAAGGTTTTGTTTCTCAGTTCAATATTTGTCAACATATTGAGTGCAAAACCCCCTTATTTGTTACAGCAAAATACTCTTTCAATGTATACTAATTCTAGAAGTTTATTAATGTAATATCTTACCACAAGCAAATTATGTTAGCAGCTCCTCTTCTCTGTGTGTATGTATATTTTTAAAATTATCTTTTGGACTGAAAGATAGTATTTTCTATGGTAAGTCTTAAAAATAACATTTAAAAAAATGAAACATGGTTTTTCTTCCTTTTTAACCAAAACTACCAGCAGCTAAACACATCTATCTGTTCTGTAAAAAGTTAATTCTATTGCCTACTATTTGCAACAACAACAAAAATACTCATCTGGTAGTTTGCTAATGGCATTAATTAAAGTTAAAAATTGTTTTAGCCTCTAGTTGATAGAACAATGTAGTTAGGGAAGTCGGCAAATTGGAACCGTATCTTCGGGAAAAGGATTGGCTCTGAGGGCTGGGTCAGTCGGGCCGGGGTACGAAGCGGGACTGGGCTGGGCGAGGCCGCCGCCGCTAGCCGGCGAGCCTGCCAAGCTCGGAACGCGGCTGCAACCTTCCCGTGGACCGCCCCAGCTATGCGGCGTCGCCTCCGGGCAGCGTCCACGTTGGCTGGCATTCAACAGCCAACTCAGAACTGGTACGGACCAGGGGAATCTGACTCTCTAATAAAAACAAAGCATTGCGACGGCTGTCACCCGGTGTTGCCGCAATGTGATTTCTGCCCAGTGCTCTAAATATCAAAGTGAAGAAATTCAACCAAGCGCGGGTAAATGGCGGGAGTAACTATGACTCTCTTAAGGTAGCCAAATGCCTCGTCATCTAATTAGTGATGCACATGAATGGATTAACGAGATTCCCATTGTCCATATCTACTATCTAGCGAAACCACAGCCAAGGGAACGGGCTTGGTAGAATCAGCGGGGAAAGAAGACCCTGTTGAGCTTGACTCTAGTCCGACTTTGTGAAGACACATGAAGGGTGTAGCATAGGTGGGAGCGCAAGCGCAATTGAAATACCACTACTTTTATCAGACCATTCCTCTGACTTCCAGGCCGGGTCTCGCTTCATGGGCAACAGCTTGATCTACAATTGCCCAACCTCGTACCACCGAAAGTTATGTCGAGAGGTACGCTCCTGTGGTCAGTAAATACTGGAAGTGAAGGTAGACAAGGAACAAAAGACAACTAATGTTTGTGTGGTCCTTCTCATTCCATGTTTTGGGTTGCAATGATTATGTTTTGGTGCATATGCGTTACTTTGTTTTTGAAGTTTGCTTTGCATGCATGAGAAGTTATAGATCCAAAGGTTGTCAAATGATCTTAACCTTCCTTCTAGCCCCACACTTCAGAGAAAGAAAAACGTAATGTAGACAGTCGTCATGCAGCCCATCTCTTTAGGACTAACATACTGGGAGCATCGTTTATTTAACTAATCTCTTTTGAACCAGCATGATTTGGATAATTTTTTATTGAAGTCTTCTCTTTTTGACCAGCATGTTGTGGACATTGTCTATCATTTAAGTCATCTGTTTTTGACCAAAGTGATGTGAACATGTATGATTGAAGGAAAAAGAGATAGGGGAAGACAAAGAGAGCAAATAATGGACAGTTTGACATCGTGGCATGGAAAGAAGTCAATAGCAGAATTGATAAATTGTACTGGATACAGGAAGTTGTGGAGAGACATGATCTCTTACGCCACTAGGCATGGTACTTGAATAAGAAGAAGAAGATGTGAACATTGTTTATCAAACTCATCTGTCATGACCCAGCATGATATAGACAGTGCTTAACTCACATCTTTAAAACATGATATGGACAGTGTTTATTTAGCTCATTTCTTTCAACTAACATGGTGTGGACACTGTTTATACAGCTCATCTCATCTGAACTAAAATGACATGAACATTTATTATTAAACTCATCTGCGCTGACCCAGCATGATATGGACAGTGTCTAACTTACATCTTTTAAACTAACATGATATGGACAGTATTTAACTCACACCTTTTAAACTAACATGATATGGACAGTGTTACTAACACAAATCGTTTAAACTAACATGATATGGACAGTGTTTAACTCAAATCTTTTAAACTAACAAGAAATGGACAGTGTTTAACTCAAATCTTTTAAACTAACATGATATGGACAGTGTCTAACTCACATCTTTTAAACTAACATGATATTGACAGTATTTAACTCAAATCTTTTAAACTAACATGATTTGGACAGTGTTTAACTCAAATCTTTTAAACTAACATGATATGGACAGCATTTATTTGACTCATTTCTTTTTTGACTAATTCAAGCTTATACAGCTCATCTCATCTGTACTAAAATGATGTAGAAATTGTTTATTTAACTTCCTTTTTTTTTTCAAGCATTTAAAAACTCAAACGGCACAGATAAACTTTCTATAAATCGGTTACTGACTAACATGTTCATAGCTGTTTTTTAGTGCAGTTACAGTTTTGTACCACACGTCAGAATTTGGAGTTGAAATTGCGTCAGTAAAAGCATATTTTTGCTGTGTCAGCGATCTTATGTTTATAAAGAGCAGCAATGATGTATATCATCATCATCATTTTCCTTTGCGCTCCTTACAGAGCTTGGAGTAACCACTGCAGCTAGTCCACTTGTAGGAAGTCTGCACCAAGCAGTTACATGCTCTTGCAGCAGTGGTGCCTGTGGCAATTTGTTTTACATGATGCTGTTGCCAGCTCTACGCACAACCTCGTATCAGTTGTCTTGTACAACATGCCAGAGGGTGTAGTAGTCATATTCTTGTCTTTGTCTCTTCAGAGACTCCTGGGAACCACACAGGGCAGTGATGTATATACGATTGATACCAGTACCCTTTTCTTTTACCCTTTAGCTCCCCAAGGAGCATAGGCCTTCAACAAACATGGCCAAGTCTTCCTGTCTTGTGCCAATCGCTCAAGTTCTTTCCAGGTTTTCCTCATCATTTTCACCTCTGTTTCCAGTTCTCTTCTCCATGTGTTTTTTGGTCTACCTCTGCCTCTCTATCCCTGTGGGTTCCAGAACAAGGACTGCCTTGTAATACTATCAACAGGTTTCCTCAATGTACGTCCTATTTATCGCCAGCATCTTCTTCTCAACTCTTGTTCCACTGGCACTTGTCTGGTTCTTGCCATTAATTCCACATATGATTGATACAATTTGCAATATTTTTTTATTTTTTTTTAAATAATAAAATTTTACCTCGTTTTGGCGAGGCGCGTCCTGTTCAACCTAGTCGATTATATTAGGGCGCATGTCCAAATATAAAAGACCTTCAGGTCTTGAGGCTTATAATTTGCAATATGTTTATTTTTTAAACAATATTTGTTGTGCATACCAGTCTTACAATCTTCCCTTCATCTATATATATATATATACGAGGGGCGTTCAGAAAGTAATGCACCACATCGTTTTTCTCAGCTAATAATGAAGATAGAAGCATGAACTTTTGCACACTTCAAATATGGCATGTGCCAATTGTGTGCACCAAATTGCACCGCAACCGGCCAAATATTACGGCTGCCCTAAACCGTTGAAATGGAGCGTGTTAGCAACTTGCGTTATAAGCAGCGAATTGTGATAGAATTTCTCGTTGCAGAGAAGGAAACTGTTGTGAACATTCACAAGCGTCTATGTGATGTGTATGGAAGTTTCGCAGTCGACAGGAGTACAGTCAGTCGCTGGGTTCAGAGAATCAAAGAATCAGGAAGTGGAGATACGGAGCTGCTTGATCGGCCGCGCTGTGGACGTCCTGCCACAGCCACCAACGCAGAAATGTTGAAATGCGCTGAGGGCATTATTCTTACTGATAGGCGAATCACTACTCAACAATTGGCCTTACAGCTGTCAGTCAGCATTGGTAGTGCAAATGCAGTTATAAAAACTCTCGGATTTTCTAAGGTTTGCGCAAGATGGGTTCCTCGAAGTCTCACAAATGACCACCAATTGCAAAGGAAAGCAATTTCTTCAGAATTGTTGGAGCGTTTCAATGCTCATGGAGAGAACTTTTTGGCTAAGATCGTTACAGGTGACGAAACCTGGGCACATCATTTTGAACCTGAGACAAAAAGACAGTCAATGGAGTGGCATCATCCGCAATCACCATGAAGAAAGAAATTCAAGACAATTCCTTCAGCTGGAAAGGTCATGATCACTGTCTTTTGGGACATTGAAGGTGTGATTCTTGTGGACGTTATGCCAAGAGGAGAGACTATCAATTCTCAAGCTTACATTAAGACATTGAAAAAACTCAATCAACGTTTTCGCAGAGTTCGGCCGCACAAGAATCCAGCAGACCTGCTTCTCCTTCACGACAATGCGCGACCTCACAAGTCTGGCAACACGGGAAGCAATCACCAAATTGGGTTGGACTGTGCTACCCCATCCACCCTATAGTCCCGATTTGGCACCCTCTGATTTTCATCTATTTGGTCCACTCAAAGATGCACTCCGTGGGACAAGGTTTGAAGATGATGAAGGAGTGATTCATGCAGCAAAGAAATGGCTACATGATCAAGACAAAATCTGGTACAGGCTAGGAATACATGCACTTGTTTCGCGCTGGCATAAAACCGTACAAGTTGATGGGGATTATGTTGAATAATACCAATGTTTACAATACATATCCATGTATATTGTGTATATATTTCATGCTTTTTGAATAAACAGCTCCTGAGAAAAACGATGGGGTGCATTACTTTCTGAACGCCCCTCGTATATCTGGGTAGAATATTTAATGTGTAAGTAATATCTGTGCACTGTTTAGTTCTCTTTCTCTCTCATGCACAGAATCATTTCCCACCTGTTCTCTCCACTTTCCCCTTCTCTTCCTTCCTTTCTTCTTCATCCTTGCCTCCTCAGCTTTGCTGCCTCAAAAGTTCTCTGCAAATTTCATAATTTTTTAACATGATAACTTCTCATTTCATGAAGTGTATTTCTGTATTATTTATTTTTTTTTTTTTTTTTTTTTTTTTTTTTTTTTTTTTTTTTTTTTTTTTTTTCGTACGCCCGCTAATACTCGAGGCGAAATCTCAGGTTATTATTTATGTCTAACCTGACATTGATTTTACGTGAGTATCCCTTTATTTCTTGTACAGAGACAAGTGTCCCTCGCCATTCAGGCAAATACTCTCCGATTTCGGAGGTACCCATTGCAGCTGGGTCGGCTCAGGAGCCGCCAGTCCCTGGTCGACGACACTCCTTCAAATGTCCTCGCCAGGTCTCGAGTTAATCCAGTCCAAATCCCGGTCGACGAAAAATCCTCAAATGCCGTCGCCCGGGTTTGATCCTGTATCACCCGGTCGCCAGAGCTGTGTTGTAACCACTACGCTAGCGCGGCTCCCTATTATTTATTTAATTTACATTTGTTTATGACCTTATGCTCAACATGCAAGTTTGTTTTTGAGTCATTTATTTTTTTTTAAAGTTTACGGCAGAGTAGTTGAAGGGGCTTAGAGTCTATATTTTACACCAAGCCAGGAAACTTTTAAGGATGGATAAGTAATAAGAATATGAGTTGGACTGTAATTAGGCAAATATGAAACAATGAGGGAGGTGAAGACAATTGAAGCTATAGGGAGAAGCTTGCTAAGACACAGGAAAGATACATCTCATCTTACAGCCACAAGATTAAAATGGCAGTGATAAGTCAACTAATCTAGATGCTTTAATAAGAACAAATTTTTTTTTTTTTTTTAAAGGAGATAATCTATATAGTAAATTCCAATCTGAAGCAATGTCTACATGAGATAACACAAGCACAATTTCTTTCTGTTTGTGTATGTCCCTGAAGAAGACATCAGGGTTGTAACATGAGCTATATTTTTCTATACCTTAGTAAGACTTTTTCAGTTTCCTCATTTTCTTGCACCTCATCATTGTAAGGATGCAGAAGAAGTGTGTGTTTAATGTTACCATGTAAAGTTCTCTGCATTTATGTTCTTTCTTTCTTGTGTTCTCAGAGATGAGCTATGAAAACAAAGGAGTAGATTCATCGTAACAGTTGAAGAACTTGGTAACTTGATACCCCAACTCTTATCTGCACCTATGGAAGCACCGAAGGGAGCACACCTATTTACATAAATAATGCTGCTTTACTGAGCAGATGAAAACAGTAGGCAGACTGTTGTCAACATTTTCAAGGAATATCCCATATTATAAGACCATCTTGGCATAGTTGTACAGTTTTGTGCTTGAGCTTTGCTGTGGCCGTTTTAAATTATGTGTGCTTAACGATGTCACAAAAGAATTATTAATGTACAAATAAATATAGCCTTATTGTACGTGGTGTTATTTTCTGGCATGTTTTATTGGCATAATATTTGTGATAAATGTTTGTTCATGTTAGTCCAAGAAGACTAGTGTTCAAGAAACGTTATCTAAAACAGGGGTTCTTAACCTTTTTTTTTTGGCTCATGGCCTCATTCTGAGCCTAATTTATCTCTGTGCACCCCCATTGTCACTTAGCTGGAAAACAAAAGGTACTTTACCATCTTAGTATGGCCCCCTAGAAATATGGCATGGAACGGGGGGGGGGGCATATGGCCCACAATGAGAACCACTGATCTAAAAGATGTGAAGTTTCAGTTCCTTGACGAACAAGCTGAATTCTTGCATCATTAGTCATCATCATTTTCTTTTTCACTCAGACTTGAGTACGGAGCTCCCCCCCCCCCCCCCCCCCCCCCCCCCCCTTTCCCCCCTGCAGCTGGTCCCCTCACAGGAGGCCAGCATCCAACATCCACATGCTTTTGCCATGGTGGTTTTGGTAGCCGTTTGTTTTACACAGGAGCTGCAGTAGTGCAGTGGTTAGTACACTGGCTTCCTAGCTCGGTGGTCCATAGTTCAATCCCCAGTTGAGGTGGGATTTTTTTAGACCTCAAACGGCTCCGGGGTCGACCCAGCCTCATGAATTGGGTACCAGAGTAACTTCTGGGAAGGTTAAGGCGGCCGGCGTGATGTTGACCACATCACCCCTAGTGTGCTGTATGGTCAAAAAAAATATGGGTCTAACACTGTATTTCCAAAATGCCTCAATGGGCGTGTAAAGGGATCCTTTACCTTGTTTGACACGATGCAGTTGCCAGCCTTATTATGCTCAACCTTATCCTGGTCACCTTGTATGACATTCCTGAGAGAGAGCAGTAGTAATGTTATTTCTGTGTCTACACAGAGCTACTTTATTATTTACTCCCTTAATAAACTCACATTGCTAGAAGATGGCCAGGATAGGCACCTCATATGGGGATTCCTTCCAGTACTTTCACCCACCGTATTTAACAGTCATTTATAATACCAGCTTTCCCACCTCATGTTTACTGTGAGTTCAAGTGTTCTGATTCACTTTTCCCTGTTTTGGAGAAGAAAGTACAATTTGTGTCATTCAGATATTACATCTCCAATTATGTTTTCAGCTAAGCTCATAGGTAAGGTAATAATTATGTAGTATGTTGTAACAAATTAACTGTTTAAACAAAATATCTTTAGATTATTGATCACAAAAATAAATAAACTGAAACATGATAGATGTATGTGTATGTATCCAAAATAGAATACTAGCTGGATATGTGACATTATTTGTTTCCTTTGGTTCCTGACGGCACGTATAGAAATTTTGAAGCATCCTTTACTGTATTTTGTGCTGGTGTCTTTGCTTTTCCAAGTAGGTGTTTGTCTTATTCATCTATTCTACTAATGTTCTTCTCCATGTGTTTCATGATTATGCTGACCTCACCTTCCATTTTCATGTTGGTTCCACATCCTGGCTCTGCTATCTTTAACCTGTATGGGAATGTGGTTTCACTTTTTGGTTTTTCTTTTGCTATGTGTACTTGAAATGATTGTTTTGATTTAGTTTTTGTTGTTGCTGGTTGCGTTATTTCCAGGACATATGCAAAGGCAGTTGTTGAGCTAGGTTTGCAGTCTTATACTGCAGTAAAATTAGTTTTCATTTTCTTTTTTCATCCAGCAAACTGTCATCACAGTTCTTAGTTCTTTATACAAAATTTTATGGCTCATTTCTTACTGTTTTGATTTTGTTGAAAGTACACTCCAGTTTGCTCAATCTGTCTCCTTATTTTTCTATACAATACTTCTTTAGGCTGCAACATTTCTCCACTTTTCAGAAGGTGGCTCAACTGTGTGATTACTTCATTTTGTCATTATTTATATCATAGTGTGTATCTTATCTTCTTTATTGTCACTCATACTTTTGACTGGTTTGTAATTTGAATGTGTAAAGTCAGTGGGTTAGGAGACAAAATGTAAATACCTTTCCAGCCATGTCAGTAATCACAGAATTATTCAGCGCACAAGTTAAATACAGGTGTGAATTTCTCTTAAGGCCTTCTCGGTGTAGAGCTGTGTACCCCAGCCTTTGAAATCAGTAGATGAATAATTTAATTTATGAGTTTAAGATCCTTTGCAGAAAGAGATTATTCCATTACTGTTAATCTGCAAGTCTATTATTATTATTGATCACAATCGACGTCACTGCACACAGGGCAAACCCATAGGTGCTCAGTCTCCCTCAGCAAATATCTAAGGGTATGAAAGCTAATTGTTCCTGTTGCACATTGGTTGCATACATGCCAGATGCATCCTCTCATTCATCCATCCCTGCTGGTCTTATGTTTGATGCCAAGTTCCAGCAATCTTAGCCTTGATGATTCACTGAATGCAGTGTCATTCTCTAACAGGTGATCATTAATTGCCTTCAGTATCTCTCCCTTATCCATATCCAGTGCACCTTCTATGGGTGCTCTTGAAGCTAGTCTGTCAGCTCTTTCATTGCCATGCACCCCTGCATGACCAGGACAGTAGATTCACACCAGTTCCTGAAGATTCGAGTCTTCTATGGAGGTTTTCCATTCCGGAGCCATCCACTTTGGACCTTCCAAAGCATGGATTATGAGTCTGATACAATAAATGCCCTTGTTAATGAAGTCTCAGACAACCACTTTAAGGCTGCAGTAGCTGCCTCTACCTCCGTTCTCATGCTGGAGGTTGTTATCATGTAAGCCCCACTGCGTTCAGCAACGATTCTGCCTTTACTTTAGCAGAGAAGCCCCGACTCTGATTTCTCACCACAGATTACAGACCCATCAGTGTACACAATGGCATCATCATCACCAGCATGATCATTTATCAGTTGATCAATTTCCAGCTGTGCCCTCCCAAAGGCTGCACTCTCTGCCAAGGCTGGTGATGACTTGTTGGTAATTAGTCCAGTTCTCGTCTGATTTACTCCACTCTTCCCCTTTGAATATATTTTCAACAGTGGTCACCTGCTTAATCATTGCAGGTGCCATCCATGACATCCCCCGCTTTATTCTCGCTCTCTTAATGTCAGCTATGTTTCCATGTAGGGGGTGCCTTTTGTCTGTGGTTACTGGGTCATCGCATATCTGGATCTAATCAACAGTAATCCAAGCATGTACCGCATCATCACAATGGGATTGTCTCAGGTACAGCCCAAGACTACATGCATTCCTTCATTTTGAATGCATTCCAATCATTCACATTGTGATATTAACAGGTTGAGTATTCCCAGACCATACTCGATGACTGACATGACCAACAGTAGTCTCTGTTCCAGGTGCAAGTCCAGCATTTGGTAAATGTTTCAGACCTTGTAATACATATCAATGTTTCTGGGCTAGGGATGAAGGATAAGAACATGTAAGCATTCTGCTGACCTGGTTAATTTTAATGCTAATTTTTAAGTAAGCATTTTTAAAATTCTATAATTGTTGTGTGCAATTTAAACATATTTTCTATAATTTTAATGTCCAGTTCATTTGCTGATTAGTATTTCATGCTATCTAATATTTCTTTTGCTCTTATAAAATTGCATGTGATAATTTGATATCATTTACTTATGCTTATGGATAACGTATTTGTCAATATTAAGTGACAACATTTCTGCTGCATACATATTTGACCTAAGTTTTAGTGGCGTCTAAACAATCAGACAGATATTTGTGATTTGTTTATATATTTTCTTAGAATTTATTTTTCATTAATATAACGATGTGGTTCAAACTCCCCCCTCGGTTTATGCTATAAGCAATAAGCCAGAAAAACCTTAAATTAATGGTTCTCAAACTTAGTACACTGCCATTCCAGGTGGATTCCATTTATAGGCTGGTAATTTATAAGGGCGTGGGTGGCGTTCAGTTACATGTATACAGATCAGACAGAAAAAGTCTTTGTGAAGAAATAAAAGTAAGGTAGCTTGGTGTAACAAATCTCTGTGACTTACTTGACATTCTGAAAATGATACCAGATTACCAGGAAACAAACTGAATTTAATTGAACCAAAAGGAATTCTGTCGCATCACCAACTAAACTTTTATTGTTGTTGTTGAACTAGGGCTGCTGAGCTCATTACTCTTTTGCATCCAATGCCAAGTTGATTTCCTTACCATTATTTACAATGTAGATCAAGGGTTTTCCTGTGGCTTTTCTGCAACTTGCTAGGTTGGAGTCTTGAATTCCAGTTTCTTTCCCGGGCATTCCATCCTAGCTCAGCATGCATTTAAAGAATCCTCACAATTTGGTTTTAAGCTAGTAGGGAGAAAGAGCTAGGATTCATATTGTGCATTCCTTGTCATCCGTGAAGGCTTTCCAGATGTGCAATGCTGAAATACTGTACTCAGGTTTTGGGCTTTCCTAAGGAACCTTCATCTTTATACACAACTTGAGAACTCGACAGTTGTCTGTTTTCAGGATACATCTTATGGGGGGCTTGAGGGTCTTGGCATTCACACATGAGCAATTCTTTTGCACCGTGACCTGAACTGTAACTTATATTTTCCTTTTAGCCAATTATTTCCAATGCACGTGAGCCACGTGAACTTTTCCCACATTTTTTTCTGGCACATGTCCTGAGAATAGCACCATGTATCCTGGATTCAGTTTCATGGCATCATGCCTTTTTCTGAGGAAGAGTAACTTCCATTTTTAAGAAATAAGAATTACACAGTTACTCTGCAGCAGCATTTGGCAATAGGTACATTCTAATAAGGGTGCACTAACAGTAATAAACTTCTTTACATCTAAAGTCAGAAAGAATGATATTCATCTAGTGTTAGAGCAGTCTAATGATAGAGGTGTAACCCATGCAACTGTTTGCCATTTTGCTAAGAAGCCTTCAGTGGTAGTACATATGAATTGCACTTAAAGTGTAGCTGTTGCGAGTGAACAAGTCAGGATTATTAATCTGTAAGTTCTGACACAAAAGTTGGAAATTTGGGATATCAGATTGCATTATTTACTAACTCTATTAATCACTGTCATCTTGGATATTCTTTCTATTGGGGTTTCGCTGCTGCTGATCGCTATTCCTTCTTTTAAACTCTTCTGGAACAGTGTTCAATAAAGTTTAGTCTTGTTCATTCCTTTATGTTGTCAGATCAGATTGTGACTTTCTCTTATTTGCCTCTTCTTTATTCCTCTTAATCTTCCAAATTATTATTGGTAAAAATTATTGGTGTTCTCATTCCAAGAATGCGCAGAAGACTTGAGAAGATGGAGGCAATTATTCTTGTCAGGGTGGCCTGAAGAGAACTTGCTCCACAGGTGATTAAAAGACAAAGTGACTCCTTACTCTACAAGATTGGTTAAAACCTCAATTTTGTCATATTCTGCAATACAGACTGTGAATTCTTACATTGTTACTGGACTGTTATGTGTGACTTTTTAAAGATCTGTTTGAAAAGTTAAAAAATATTTGAAAATTAATGAAGTTAATATTACCATGTTGAGTCAGGCAAGATATTAAGTCACTATGTAGGTACTTACTGTGTCTTGTTTACCAGAAATTCCTTGACATTTAAAAAAAAAAATTATGTATAGATAATGCTCAAAGCTCTTTTTTTACAATGCATCACCACTATCATGTTAATATGCAGAAGTAATTGACATATCATTGGTATCAGATAGAAGGTCATTCTAAAACTTTTGCAGTAGTGATACATTTGTTAACATTATATACTTGGTGAAAAGTTAACCATATTTGAAGAAAGAGTATGTCTGAAATGTCATGTTCTGAGTATATCATGTTTGAAGTATTAGTATTTCAGTGTTTTCAATGAGCAAATGATGAAGAAGTATTATTAGCACATGTTAACCTTTTGCATAGATTTTAAATACGTTTAAGATCATTTTATTAAAAAATGTGTGACCTGTACCGTTTGACAGCAGAAAAGCTGAATTTGATTTAGCTGGAAAAATCTGATTATAGGTTAGTGTAATTAGGAATTTGCTTTAAGGCAGACAAGCAGACGCAAGTTTGATTGTGTGATGATACATTTGTTCTGCATTGATATAATTTGCTAGATGTCACTTTATTACCATCAGTAATAAATGTCCTTTTTCCTTTTATTTTTTGTGAATTACTTACATAAGTATGTTTTGCATGAATAAATTTGCTATACTTTGCTCTTTACCATCAGAACAAATAAGTGTCTTTTCCCTTCCTATTCAGTGCAACCGATATTCATATGTGCATAAAATTATTTGTAGCCTGCTATATTTATTTTATTAGTGGCTTCATCTTCTATAATATGATGTTTTAGAGCAACCAAGTAAGTTAGTTGATTTATTTTATTTACTTTTTGTTAAAGGTCCAAATCTGTCCTTGTCATATTTCTTTAGCTGTGATAAAGACCTGATTGACAGTTAGGCCAGCATTTTTGCTGCTGGGAACCTGCACATTTGTTCCTTCTTTTAATGTTTTATTTCACCTTTTCTTCACACTTTTACTGCAGTAATCATATATATTGTTTTAATGAACAACAGAAGCATATGTTTTGCATGGATAAATTTGCTGCACTTTGTTCCTTTATCATCAAAACAGTGCGTTAATAACATTCATGTGTGATAAAGTTATTTGTAATCTCATCTTCTACAGTACAATGGTTTGAAGTTACCGGGTGTAGTAAATTAATCTTCTCTAATAAGTGGTATGTCCACAAGTAGCGAATGCGATGCTGACTGAGGAAGGAAATCATTTAAATAGTTAAGATTAAAAAGACCACATATATTAAGGTGCATCGGTGGTTTAGTGATTAGAATGTTTGTCTTTCAAGCAAACTTTCTGTATTTGATTCCTGGCAAGGTTTTTATTTAATTTATTAAAGTTAATGGATTTTAATTCAGTCATCTTTCTTCAGTTTGTATGTGGGTTTTTGTTAATTATAGTTGTCGATTACTGTGTGTGTTGACTGGCTTACTTGCCCAGTGAAAGGAAATGAAAAGGAAGAAATAGAAAATTGGATAAATGGTTCTACTTTCTGGACATGAATCAGAAATCACACGCCATAATTCTTTGCTTGATGGGTTACCCTGCTAATTTATTTATAACTTCTGTTTTTGTTTTTAATCTATGCCAGTCTTTTCCATATTTCTGTTTCTGTGAAGAAGGCCTTATTGGCTAATGCACTAACATTGTTGCTGCTGAACACCTATACAACTGTTCCTTCTTTTTATATGTGTTATTTTGCCTTTGCCTCACATGTTTTGCCGCAGTAACCATATACATTAATTTTTTAAGCTAATCCATATAATTGTGGTTGGCTTTGTTTTCTTAGTAAAATATTAGAGTATAAATAATTCTTATGCACAGTAAAATTATGAACAACCTCCCCTCCACCCACCTTCCCATTTGATGAACATTATTAAAGATTTGACAGATTCATATATAATGCACTGGACAAAAAGATACTTTGTGTACATACTTGTGTGTACATACAGACTGTTAAAAGTGTTGTAATATATTAGCTGAGCTTATTGTACTATATTTTTTTTTTGTGGCAGTTTTCTCGTCTACTATATGTCTGTTGTTGGATCTGACTAATGTCTTGTTAGTTAGAGAGATTAGGCTGCGTGCAGATGTCATACTGTGTGAGCACCTTGTTGCTCGCTTTAGTCATTTTCATATATTTTTTTTAATGTGGTCACGTTCTTACCAAAATCATTTTGTTGAATTGGATTCTGAGTGTGACGTTATTACAAGGGCTGGGATTGATTTAAAAAATCTTAATCGATTAATCATATTTCTTTAATCAAAGATTAATCAATTAATTTCAAACTATTTGATAAATTATAAATAATCATACATAAATTATTTTTTTTTGAAATCACTAAGCACTTTATTTATTTTACTTACTATGAGGCAACCTCGTCCTGAAAATATAATGAAAATGCTGAAAAGTTACAACCAAACAATTTATTATTATTACTAGTGTAAAAGCCCGTCATAAGACGGGAATTAAATTCAAAAGCACTAATACCTAACGGCAATTTTACTTATTCAAAAGTATTTTAAAAAGAAAAAAATATTTATTTTACATCTGATGTTAAAAGTCTGAACATGATAGAAGATCTGGTACAACTTAAATCATTGATCTCCGCATCTTCCAGTAAAATTTTACTTATAATGTAGTTTTAAACTCTTTAATATTAATATTTTTAAGTACTTTTTTTTTTTTAAATGAAAAAATACACCGATATAAGGGAACCAAATAATTTTGTACAAAGTACGAAAGAGAGACGTTAGTGGCACCGTCATTTGCGCAGTCTTCTTTGGTAAATGTTACTGTTTTCGTGAGAGTACATATAAGGGAAACAATACAATTAATGTCTAACTTTCAACCAAAGTTGCATCCCTTAAAAGCTGGGATTTTATAAATAGGATTGACCATACCTGCCAAATTCCATATCACAAACCTCGAACATAGTAAATGCTCCTGCATTTAAGCAAAAACAAAACAAACATTGCTAAACATAGAATAATCAATTTAAATTTGTTTTATCAAGTGATAAAAAAATTTGTTTAACTGATTAATCAATTACTCATTAAAGATCCAGCACTAATTATTACTATAATTAGAATCACCACTTTTGAACCAAAACGATTGACCTTATTTATGATAAACATAACATGGACCAAGGAATTAATAGATTATATATAAAATGTTTCTGTACTTAACAGCTGTCAATATTACCTTCATATTTCATTATAGATATATTACCGTTATGAACATTTGTTTATGTTTTGTTTGCCTGGTTATATTTTCAAGCGCTTCTTAATGACCGTGTATACTGTTGTTTTGTAATGAAATATTTATTTTTTAAAGTTGGATTTTCATGGGGGTTATCAACTGTGACACACAAAAAGTCCTGAAATGGGGATCCCCCCATGTGGTCGTAGACGGCAAGTATGTACCAGTCAGATTCAGTTGTGCCATGCTTTTTCATTTTCATACGTCTTGTGGTGGGCATGAATCTGCTGTATTTTCTTCTTCTTCTTCTTCTTCCTCGTTCATCCTGAAAAGGACGGTGGTTGCATTGTGTCTGTTTACGCCTAAGCTGTGATATTTGCACCTTTCGGTCGACACATCCGACTTCTGCACAGCATTTTTTACGACCGGGTTTGCCTTCCCATTGCGATCCACACTCGCTCAGCCAGACTGCACTGCTGCAGACTGTTTCCAGGACCACCACGTGGAGGTGGAGTGCGGTCTTGACCAGCTCTGATTCGCTGGTCCTGACGCAGGCAGTCAAGCTATGAGTCGCTGACTGCGTTCTCTATTGCTGCGTCTTTGGGTCCCGCTGTATTTTCAATTTTGTTGAATTTTTGTGGGGTTTTTTTTTTTAACAGAGACCTGATAGCTTAGCATTTCATATTTCATCATTTTCCTGTGTGCTCTTTACAGGGCATAGAGCATCACTGCAGCTGGTCACCTTGCAGGAAGCCTCTTCACCAAGCACGTGCTCATGAAGCAGTGGTTTCTGTGGCAATTGTTTGACATGATGAGGTTGCCAGCCCGATGCTCATATTAGTTGCCGTGTACGCACATGCCTGAGGGTGCAGTAGTCCTTTCTTTATCTCCTCAGAGACCCCTCCCCTGGGAACTACACAGAACTTTTTTTATATTTCAGTCGAATTTTATTTGACCCATAAACATTTTTTTGTTTAATAGAAAACAATGAGCAGAAAATTTAATGTTTAATTTTCTTGACCAGACCACACCTTTTATGTTTGGACATGCACCCTAATATAACTGACACACATTATGCACATGCCACACCAACAAAGGCAAAATTTTATGTTTAAACAATACAAATTTGATATTCTTTGGTTTGTCACAAACTGAGACTAGAAGTTCGTAAATAAAAAAGACCTGGAAAGAATAACAGGAAAGGTCAGAGGGAAGTAGATAAACCTGGTGATCCACATCTCATGTGGAGACATTATTTTACCATCAGTCAACCAGAATGCTCAGGTGATGGTTTGGTTTGTAGCGGTGTATGTGTGTTATTAGCATGTTAGGATTTAGCTGATTGGTCTACTGGTGCCCTGTCTGCTGCTTCCACTAATTACCTCACTGAAGTAGTCGATGTGTATTATTCTCTTTAAACATTGATTTAATGAAATCAAAATACTAATTGGTAGATTTTAACATAACCTGTGACAGTCATATTATAACATAGACAAGTTATTAATAATTTGTTCATCACCCTTCAACAACCTGTGAAGCATCATTCCTCACTACCCATTAGCTCCCTAGGGAGTATAGGCCCAAGCCTTCCTATCTTGCTGCATCTGTTTAAGGGCTTTCCATGTCCTCCCTATCTGTCTCCAGTTCCCTTTTTTTTAATGTTTTTCCATCTCCCTCCGCCTCTCTTACCCAGACCCAGGGGAATTCCAGAACAAGGACCACCAATCAACAGGTTTGCTCAGTGTGTGTCCTGTCCAACATTCGTGTTGTCTTTACACCTCTTGTTTCACTGGCATATGTACGGTTTTGATCTCAGTTCCACATTAATGACTTTACGGTACCATTTCAACCCTTCTGTTCTGCGAAAGCACACATTTATGAAAGTCTATCTTTCTGGTAGTGAGTTTTGTTCGCATGTTTCAGAGCCATACAGTAAGACTAACCCAACATCTATCTGAAGATGGTATCACTGTCTGTTCCTCCAGTTCTGTTGAAACTGCTACAAAGATATATGTCTGTCTCCAGGCTATTACTATTAGTCACTTGCTAGCAATTCACTAGAAGTTTTGTTTTCAGGACAGAGATGTCGTCATCATCATAATTTTCCTTTCGGCTTCTTATAAAGCATGGAGCCACTACTTGTGGGTGGAGATGTAGAAAGGCCAAAATACCTTCTTTTTAAAAAAAAAAAACTCCACTTTGTACAAAGAAGTGTGTTCATCTGGTGTCAGAAGATCTCAGTTTGATTCCCTGTTAGCCATATTTTTTTTCCCCCCCCCCCCCCCCCCCCCAAATGGTCTACTTTTTCACAGTTAATTGTCATCAAGGCTTACACAGTAGCTTGCCAGCTGACTTCAGTGCTCAAGCTTCCAAACAATATACATCAAATAAAGCTGATGATGCTCATTACATCTAAAGCACAAAAGAGGAAAATGACACTGTGAGATGAGATGGCTGAAAAAAGCTATGAATTTCACCATAAGAGACAGGAATATATTTTTAGGACCAAATGGATGACCACATGGCTACCAATTGTTATGATCTTTTACCCTAAAGCTAGGTCAGATTAAGACAAACCTTGATGGAGTAAAATGAATCTGCAGTTTCCTGAGTTCGAATTATCATGTCACAGGGTCAAATTTTTGTTTGAAAGTCAAACAGAAGATACATCCATGTTAAACCAGCATGCTGAATATAATGTGCTTAAAATTTACTGCTGGACCAGCAAGGAGATACATACTTTGAACAAATGTACTGCTGTATAAAATATGTGAGAATGAAGTGTGCGAAAGTAAGAAATAGCTGTGTGATGCTGTTTTTCTGTTGTAGGAAACTTGTATATAACACCTAAACTTGGATTTGTAAAATTATAGAAACAGTTGATACTTTTAATGGATGAGTTTTACTTTCTGGACTCGAAATCTTGAAATGTGCTCCAAAATTGTAAGATAAAACGCAGATGTTATTGAATATGTGAGCCAACCAAATTAGTCTATGAAATGGTAAATAAATAATACTTGAAATTTCTGAACACAAAATTGTGTTTGTTGTGTTTATCTTCTAATGAAGTTTATGTCTTGCCATCACTGACAATTGTATGACTTGCTGCTTTGATGAATTGTCTTTTATTTATTCATCTCCTTTTCCCCTCTCTATGGAGCATGGAACCACCATTACAAGCTGGCCTCATTGAAGGAAACATGTATCAAAACATATGGTCCTGCAGCAGTAGTTTCAATGATAATTTATTTGACATATGAGGTTGCCAGCCCCCACCTTTTACGACAAGTCTGAGGGACAGTAGTCCTGTTCTTTCTTTGTCTCTCAGAGACCCCTCTAAGAACTACATGATGAGGCCAGGTGGGGATATTTATCCTTAAATTATAGTAAGCCCAGGTAAAATATGATTTAACTAGAAATAAATCATTATCAACACTTCTTTTCTTGTCAAGCCCGAGTGCATAGGGTTGAGTCAGAAATTCTCCAACCAATCTGGTGTTCCATCCAACATGCTCCACCTTTAAGTGGTGGAAAGTGCTTGCCTGACTAATGATCCTGTGACATCAGATGTCTTTTGATGATTGGCAGGCTCAACCAAGCCATGAGTTAGGAAAGCAGACAAAGTGAATACCCTAGTCAACCAGGTTAGATTAATCCCAACAACTCAGCCCAGATAACAGAAATGATGTTACAGAAACAATTATCAAAGCCACAAAGAACTACCAGCCTGTGTCTATATGAACCTTCACAAGAGAGGCCTATGACAGTCCCTGATAAAAGCCAAAAACTAAGTCTGACTACTGACAAATATTTTAATGACAAAGGCGAAAACCTTGATAGGGAGAGAGAATGTCAAAAAACTATCTGAAACTGGAAAATGCTACACGTGGTCAAGGAAATGACATGCTACTATATAAGTAACTTAGGACAAGCAGAGACAAGATAAACTGAAGCATATTTTTGCAGATGACCTGTATCTTCTATGCCTAACAATAGAAGCAGCACAGGACTATACACAGATGCAGCAATAAAAGGACTATTCATAGATTAAAAAGGAACAAAAGACAGGAGAATGAATAATAAGTAAAAAAATCTTATAAAGATCAATGGTCAGGTAATTAAAGAAGTGCAGATTAATCTATCTAGGAAGTAACACTGACAACGAAGAAGGACAAAATCAGGTCATCAGGGACCGAAGACACAGCAAAAGAGATGAATGCAGTCAGCGTTCCGTAGCTTGACTGCTTACGTCAGGGTCAGCGAACCAGAGCTGACCAAGACCCTACTCCACCTCCAAGTGGTGGTCCTGGAAACAGGCTGCATCACTGCAGTCTGGCCAAGAGTGTAGAGATCGAAGAGGGCCGAGAGTGTAGAGATCGAAGAGGGAAGGCAAACCCTGTCCCAAAAATGCCATGCTGAAAACGGATGTGTCAGGCCGAAAGGCACAAATATCTCAGCTTCGCTGTAAACGGCGACACAACGTAACCAACGCCCTTTTCAGGACGTACGCAGAAGAAGAAAGTCATCAATGCCAGGAATAAAAAATGTGATTCGCCATCAACTCTCTCTCATCAATGCAGAACTGAGTGCAGCTCTTTCCTATCTAGAAAAATACAATTAAGCTATTCAATAGATGTGTCCTAATCTGTTTTTAAAATGGGACCAAGAATATCATGTCCTCCAAACTTCAGACTTTCAGAAAGAGATGTAATTACACCCATTGTATCAGACTGATCACAAACACATAACTGTTTTAAACAGCCAGCAATATGACTACCGTAAAATCTCGCGTATAATACGCACGATTTTTACTCATTTTTGCCCGCTAAAACTCGGGTGCGTATTATACGCGAGTACTAAAAAATACGTAATTTCCGATATCGAAAGTAACCTACATTGGAAAGTCTGTCAAGTTTTTGTCACAATTTGAGAGTGAAAATGGCGCAAAATTGAATGTGCCATGTGTTTTCTTATGTGTCAGACATTGTTGCAAAACGCATTTCGCACTCTTGGTCTTCAATCTGTTTTGATATTAAGCTTGGTTGTGAAGTTTGTCATTTGATTATTTTGAGCCCTAAAAATGAATTCGAGAAAATGTTGTACAGCAGCAGAAAAGCTCTTAGTGGTAAAATATGCAGAATCTAACGGCAATCGGGCAGCAAGTCGGCATTTTTCCATTAACGAGTGCAACATTCGATTATGACGAAAAAACAAAGAGGCACTGCAAGTGTTGCCTAGTAAGAAAAAGGCGAATCGTGGGTCACCACCAGATCTTCCAGACCTAGAAAAAACATTATTGGAGTATGTAGTGGATAGAAGGCAACAAGGCATCGGTGTTTCATGCATTGAAATCCGACTTAAAGCTCTGGAACTTAAAAAATCTCGTACAGGCACAACAGCATTTAAAGCCTCATATGGATGGGCAGTTCGTTTTATGAAGCGACATGGTCTTTCAGTTCGTCGAAGAATTACTATCGCGCAGCATCTTCCATCTTCTTTCAGTTTTTTAACAAATGTTTCATAAAATAAAATCTTGAAAAATTATGGTGCGTATTATACACGAATTTCCATTTTACCAGAAAATTTTGGGCTAAATCAAGCATGCGTATTATACACGAGTGCGTATTATACGCGAGATTTTACGGTAATATGAAGTTGTGCATTGGGCTGGCAACCTACTCATCAAATAAAACAATTTACCCCCATTGGAAGAGCATGTGACTGCTTAGCGCAAGCTTCCTGTAAGGGGACCAGCTACAGTGGTGGCCCTATGCTCCATAAGGAGCACACAAAAAAAAGATGATGAGTATAAAAACTTGCCCTGTGTAGTTCTTAGGGGTCTTTAAAGAAACTTCTGCTCCTTGAGGCATGTTGTACAAGGTGACATATGAGGTGCATGGGGCTAAAACCTCTGTGGCTTCCTGCAGGGGTATCAGGTACAGTGGTGGCTTCATGCCCCAAAAGGAGAGCAAAGGAAAATGAAAACCTATTTAAGGGTATACCCTGAGGAAGAATACCCCAATCAGCACAAAGTGTGTTGTTCCAGTCCTACAGGCCAGTCACATCTTAACAAACTCTGGCAATAAAGAACTATACAAAGACCTTCCGGGACTAAAGATTAATGTCTATCAACTTTCATTAGTTGAAGAATTTGTTCTGCTTTGAAAAGTATACTTGAGTTTTAAAACACTGTGTAATATATGACAAAGGGAAGTTGTGGAGAGATGCCCAAAATCAAGTAGGATAACATTCAGCATTAGACACATGACAGGAGATAAAGAAAGGTGACAAGATTATGTATTTCCAAAGATATCAACAAATTTAAACAGAAATATATATACAATGATAAGCTTTCACAAAAATGCTTAAATTTAGAAATATTGCATTCCAGCTCTGCACACACAAAAATTAATAATAACCTTGCATGCCTTTTGTCACTAGACAAAAGAAAAAATTAAAATTACCATGAAGCTAAGCTTCTGTATAAACTTCCCTGTTATGTTGATGTGTCACAACTCAAGTCTGAAGCTTGCGATGGGCAACTATTATTAGGTACCACAAACTGCCGCTTTGCGGCGGTCGAAAAATTCTGTGACGCGCAAGCGAGGCCCAATTTGGGCCCTTTTCAACCTCGCTCTGCCTAGTAATTAATTTGCCTTTTCTAAATAAAAATTATATCTTCTGGTTCCTTGATCTTTCTTCTTTCATAATATGTCAATTATAACTTTCTGCGTGTCATTGAAATTGAGTGAGACAAAAAACAAAAACACCATTAAAACCGCTCTTGCCGTGCGCTGGCTGACTGGCGCTGAAGAGAGCGAAATTCCCTGAAAGGACCCCACCTCATTCAAAGCGTCGGCGGCGCTATATCCTCAAAAATGCTACACTAATACGGTTTTCACCAATGAGAAGAGCGGAAACTGAGGTTTACGCACATGTAACACGAGGCACAGATTTTTTATAGGAAGATATCATAAATTCGAAGTGAATGAGAAAGTTTGGATTTTAATACACATCTGGGAGGCCTACTTACACTCGTGTTACATCAAACAAATGAGCAACCATTCTGCTAAAATCGTATCAAAGTTTTAAACATCATAGTTATTTGAGCAAAGAGCGAACGAACGTTAAAAGACAGCACCTCCAACACATTTCGGCGTGTAAACATAATGGCGGATGTTCCATCTGACAAACCCGGACACGATGGGCCGGCTGTACGAAACACAGCACGAAATGACTCAGGCGCTGAACTGAAATTTTCACCAATGGAAGTCGACGCAATATGTGTTCTGAGTAAGTTTTGAACTTTGTTTTATTTCTATTCATTTCAGACCTATTTTGTTTATTTGCAATATAGCAAAGGCAAGTGACAGAGGGTGGATGTATTAGTAAAAGAAAAGCCAAATGTGGCTGCTCGATTCACACATTTAGACAGACAGTTTTTCGTTTTTTAAGCAATTTTGGGGGTGGGGTATTGTTGTTTATGTAGCTATTTGGTTGTTTTATCGGACCATCACCATTTTCTAAACATTCGGTATCAGAATTAAGGTCTAACACTTAGTAACAGTTTGTAAAGCCGCTGACCTCCTTTCGATAACGTTATGGATGGCAAAGGTCATGTTTAGAATTTAGCTTGCTACACATTTGTGAACGTTAATTTTTTTTTTAAATTACCTCTCGCTTAATTAACCTTTTTTTTCTCAATTATTACGTCTTGTGTAAAGTTTATATATCATATTATTTCCTCTCATTCTCTGATGTTAAAAATCATTAGGCTACTATGTAGTTGAAGCTTTCCTAGAAGCCTCTACAGGTTTTGAGTTTATTTTACAATTACAAACATAAAAGACAAATGACATAATCCATGTAAAAGAGAGACTTACAATCTATTTGTATCATTTGGAATTTCGTGAGATTTTTCTTCCAAACTGCAAATTTAGCCTTTGATCCATTTTCACATAATGCAGTTTTATAGTATTCAGTACTTCATGTGGCTCAAAAAAATTAAGCATCAAGTATATAATGCTCTCTTTAAGCTCAATAAATCTTATAGCTTTCCTGTGTGTAGTTTTTGATTTATGAGTGCATGAAAAAGCATATTTGCACTTTGCGAGCACAACAATGAGACTTGAAACTATCTTTTGTCAATTTTGATGGATCATAATTCATTTAATTGATTTGTTGTACTTCCCATGTTTCTTTTCTGCAATAAGGACTTGTATGACTTTGTACAAAAAGCATTATTGACTTGGTAAGTGTTTGTTGACTGTAGTTATGATTGTGCAAAGTCAGGCAATTTGTTCGGTGCAAAGATGTTTGAAAAATTTTGTAATTCCCCACAATTTTGAAATGCTGTAACTCGGTTGTTTGATGTCCGATTTTTAAAATTTAAAAAGGAAATTTCATGGCTTAACTCTTAGTATACGAGCGGCCTCTTAGAAAAGCCGATGATCGATCCCTGTCAATAGCGAAAATGTATAGGTGAATGCATGTTTAAAACCACTGAACAATTTAGTTACGTGCATGATATAGGGGTTTCATTTCTTCACATTTTGATATATAACACTTTATGTGTTATCTTTATAAATAAATTATTTATTGCAAAATCTGTAACGGTAGTCATGAAATTAGCTCGTATACTAAGATCCATTAAGATCTATAAACAAAGACACTGTAAAAACAAAATGAAAAATTAGTTTGTGGTACCTACTATTATTATTATTAAACTATATAACACTACCTGAGTGTATAGTATATATGAGTATGCTAATTAACTAACAATCAGCTTCAAGCTTTCCTTGGTATGTCACAAGTAAAAAGAAACAAAACAAATGTCATTCTTACACAGTGCAATTTCTCCAAAACTGGCTGGTGATTACTTTATAAATCAAAACAAAAAACGAAATAATCACATAACAGATATGCTGAAGCAAACAAGATCATTTTTTGTTATAATTGCATTACAAAGGTGCTTAACCCTGACTCTTTATATACTCCTTGGTTCAAAGTACAGAAGTTCCCAAGCATTCTCCCACACGTATGAATTTAACACTGCACACAGAAAATATGTTTACATTCTTAATTTGTGTGGTTGTGTGTGTAAAACTAATATGAACAGCTCTGTACAATCTGACAATACCAGCTTGGGTAATCCTGCAGCAAAATCTTAATATTACATAAACTTAATCCTCTAAAATCCATGACCTTCTAGTTACTTTTATGCCCAGACTGGACCACCTGCTCTGTGATCTGGCACAAAATTATAACCGAACTATAGGGTGTCTTTAGATGCAGACTGGTAGAGATTACTGTTAAGTCATTATTCTGACAAAATAAGTTTCCCTTAAAGTAAAACTACATCTTCCTGGCAGGTATTGTGTCTGACTCTCAGTCCATGCTTTGGAAGGTCCAAAATGTATGACATGAATGGAGAACATACATAGAGCCCTCAACCCATCAGGAACTGGTGTGGATTTACTGTCTTGGTCATGTAGGAGTACGAGGCAATGAGGGAGCCGACAGGCTAGACTCGAGAGCACGCACAGTGGACACACTGGATGTAGATAAGAGAGAGGTTAGTAAGGTCGATTAGCAATCACCTGTTAGAGAACCACACATCAACTGATGAATCAACACGACTCACAACTGCAGGAAAGAGGCATCAATTGTAAAATTAGCAGGGATGGATGTATGAAAGGGTGGGTCAGGTGTGCATTCAACCAGCACTCAACAGGAACAATCAGCATTCACACCCTTCAACATTTGCTGAGGAAGACCCGAGCACCTATGGCCCGGAGTGCAGTACCATCACTTCTGAACCACCTTGAAATAAAGCAATGGATTTCACCCCCAAAAGGCTAGTTTTTAGGCAATACAGGTCAACAGAGGATCACATCGTATGCGTCATTCAGGATATTAAAGATACTTCCAGGAAATAGAAAAACATACTGGCAATCTGGGTAGACAACTGGGGCTTTGCTCATGTAATCTTTCCTGTCATGATCTGAAGACACCTCTAATTTGAGCTATTCCAGTACAATTTTCACAGTATAATCCAGTTTTCTCTTCTCCTCTCATGCTTGATCACCTCCTCCACCAAATCTCTCTCTAGTCCTTCTTGTTTTATCAGGTATCCAAAACCTGCAGTTTTTATTTGTAGAAAATCCTTCCAAATCTGTCGAAGATTTTTGCGTTGATTTTCTTTTTTGTCCATCAGATTCAGATTATGTAGGCTCCGTCTCTGAAGGTTTCAAGTCTCTGCAAGATGGAGAACTATAGTGAACATTATCAATCATTCTTTGCTCCCTTTAATCTTCATATACTTTTTGGTACAAAGAATACAGACAAGGTTTCTCTGTATCTATTGTTTCACTTCAAGTTATTCTTGCTTCTCAAAGGTCTATTGTGGTCTCTTTTTGTCACGTACCCTGAATCATCCCTAATTTTTCTTTATTGCCTGTTAATGTTAATCAGAAGAATTAACGTCATTGCACTCCTGGCAAACCCATAGGTGCTCAGTCTCCCTCAGCAAATGTCGAAGGGTATGAATGCTAATTGTTCCTGCTGTGCACTGGCTATATACACGCCTGTGGCACCATGTAGGTGAATGGTGGACTACACAGTACTCCAGTTTTCTCAGGACTGTCTATTCTATTTAATTTTTTGGGGGGTTTCTCCTGAATTCGCAAAAGCACACATTTCTATTTTGTCTCAAGGCTACTTCATTTTTGATTTTGTCATTTAATGTTCAGAGTACTTCTTATCTACTTACTTACGTCTGTAGCTTGTGGTGTACTTCATTTTTTTTTTTATTGTATAGAGAACATTACACACTGGATTGAATGAAATGTACCTGTATTTATTCCGCAAATCATGCACAAAGATTATGATCAAGTGTGAACAATATTACATTTCATCAGTACAGATATATCAACATTAGCAGACTGTTATACATTCCTAACCATGCCAAACTACACACCACATGCTAATTAACTGACGCACTGCCTCAGTCTTTAATCTATGTCATTAGCAAATAAAAACAATAACATCTTATTTACAACTGGTAGAATTCTGATAAACATATTTACAGACAGGCTTTTCCTTAAGCAAACACTACAAAGTATGTACTTAATTATACTAAAGTCAAAGTGGATTAACAAAGAACAAATAGAAAGCTCAATTCTACTACGCTTTAATTCCATGTACAACATGATCTAATTTGTTCTAAGACCACAACTGTTCTGTGGGCATGTTAGATCTCTGACTGTTTCCCTAATAAGCAACAAAGTCACTTTCACAAATGTACAGGTAAGCAATAATAAAATATCTTTTAAAAAAAAATATTTAAAAAAATCATATTGTACATCAACAAACTTTGACCTAAGTCCAGCAACTCAATGCTAAGCCTGAAAAATGTATCCAGTTTTGTTGTTCTTGTTATGAAGATAAAGAAACATACACGTACACATAAACATAACTCTGTCTGTGTAGTTTCTGGGGGGGGGGGGGGGGGGGCTATGTGGCGATGAAAGAATAGGACTACTACTACTACTGCTCCCTCAGACAAGTCCTAAGAGGTGACTAATATAAGGTTGTGTATGGGGGGGGGGGGCCGGGGGGCCAGCAACCTCGTCACGTAAAACAAACTGCTACAGAACTCACCACAGCAAAGAGCATATGAAGGTATTGGTGCATGCTTCCAGCAAGGGGATCAGCTGTAGCAGAGGTTCCATGCTTCAATGCAAGCAGAAATGAAAATGATGATGATAATATACATATATGTATATTGATGCAGCACTAAAGGGTTGCCAACTTTTGAAAGTAATTGAAATCTCTTTGACTAACATGCCTTTCTCTTGTTAGCCATTTGAGTCCTGTGTTATTGGCGCTGTGGTGACAGGAAGGAAAGACAGCACCTGTTTGTGAGGGCTGTTTGGATCCTGGGTTAACTCAACCAAATACAAATGCCCTTCCATCTCTACCATGTCACCATTTCTCAGACTTGAAAGCTGATCCTCAGACAACTCCAGCCTGTCTGCTGCCTCCCCATTGGTACTAGTCAAAGTCTCAGCTGTCTGGATGATATGCTGCAGCTGGCCTCCAATAGCTTCTACTGTTCCTACTACTTCTGTAGTGCTGCCATTTTGTTCTATTACAATCGTCTGCTGCTCATCTAGTACTGGAACCTGATGATGATGATGAACAAGATAAGATAAATGTTACCTCTCTAACTAAACTTTGAATAACAATTCAATTTTAAAATACAAAAATAATAAAATGTGTGGTTGGGCAGCCTCCATTTGCATTTATTTGTGGTTCACTTTAAATAATTTTAACATTCTGTACAGATGTGGTAGAGGTATCAATGGAAAAGTCAATGTGCACATGTAGTGAATGCAATATTATGATGTATGAAAAATGTGTGGTGTAACTAGAAGTGCTTCCCTTCTAAGTTACTGTATTATGTGACTGTATATCATATTTTGGTGAACAGGCGATGAATTGTTAATAAACACTTCATGGTTGGACGGTAGAGTGCATTGTTAACATTCCTTGCATGGGTTTTAACAACGATTGTCAGCCTCATGGGAAAAAAGATTATCTGGTATGATCACACAGTACCTCAGTAGGCAGTTCAGATCGCAGGAACCTCGGAAAACTTAAGGGATCATCAACAGATAATTTGTATAAACGGGGCACCTGTATTACCTGCCCTGGCTATTAAGCTGTTTACAAAACGCTAAGAGAACATACAAAGTACAGAACGTGATATTAAGTTGTAAGAGCAGCCATGTGCATAAGAATCTTGGGATATAAAAATTCTTCACTTCGTTTCTCATATGACCATTTTGTAGTTGAACTGAATAACAGTAAGTAACTTGTGATGCAGAGTTTCTAGTTATCATGTTATATTCTACATTTCACGATTTAACAGTGTCAATCCAGACATTTAAATTTTCAAACGCTTTGGCACTTGCAACTATCGTACTTGCAAACATCATGATGCTATACTTTATGAGTTTGCTAAATTACGTTTAAAAAACTGGAAAAAGATGCAGACATGTTAATAACACACGGAGACAGTTGTAAATAACTGGTTAATATAAATCAAACATATGGTTTTATTTCCGATTCTGACAGCAAAAAGTCCACATTTGAGTAAACTTCTGATGAGCAAAAATTCTGATAAGCAGAAGTATTTTAGATAGTCCCAGCAACTTCTACTTGTCCAGACTGCACTATTTAAGCCTTCTTATTAATCCATACCCTTCAGCTCCCAGTGGAGCAAGGGCCTTCTTCAAGGTTTAACCGTTCTGTTTTGTGCCGTCCGTTTAAGGCCTTTTCATGTCTTCATTTTCCCTTTTAAACTCATCTCCAACTCCCTTCTTTTTTGCTTTTGACAAACAGAACTGTTCACAACAAACAAAACTGTTCACAACAAACAAAACTGTTCACAACAAACAAAACTGTTCACAACAAACAAAACTGTTCACAACAAACAAAACTGTTCACAACAAACAAAACTGTTCACAACAAACGAAACTGTTCACAACAAATGAAACTGTTCACAACAAACAAAACTGTTCACAACAAACAAAACTGTTCACAACAAACAAAACTGTTCACAACAAATGAAACTGTTCACAACAAACAAAACTGTTCACAACAAACAAAACTGTTCACAACAAACAAAACTGTTCACAACAAACAAAACTGTTCACAACAAATGAAACTGTTCACAACAAACAAAACTGTTCACAACAAACAAAACTGTTCACAACAAACGAAACTGTTCACAACAAACAAAACTGTTCACAACAAACAAAACTGTTCACAACAAACAAAACTGTTCACAACAAATGAAACTTTTTTAACTTCTCACACTTATCTTCTTCTTCTTCTTTCGTTCGCTTGAACTATATTGTCTATATCTGCAATGTTGTTTCTTGTATAAACTTCACTGTCTTTTGTAGTTCATACAGAGGTCCATATAGTTTTGCTTCCAGTGTTGTTTCTCTGGGCCAGTGGGTTTGCCTCAATATATCATATTCGGGGCAGTCTTGAAGTATGTGCTCTGCAGTCTGGGGTGCCCGTCCACATGGCTGAATTGCCAATCTTAAATTTTTTATACATGTGGCTGCGGAGTCGGTTGTGTCCTGTTCTGAGGCGCAGAATGACAATTTGTTCTGATCTGTTCATAGCTTGGTAGTTGTCCTGCGTTGGTGTCTTTCTGATTGATCTGATGGTACGTAACTGGTACATTTGGTTGCTTGTCTGCAGCACCTTCTTTAGCGAGTCGTTCTGCTCTCTTGTTTCCTGGTATTTCACAGTGAGACGGTATTCACTGCATGGCGACCTTACGCTGGTTGCACAGTTCAGACAGTAAGGCTTGTATACCTGGTAATTCACACTTATCATAAGTAATATTATTCAGATCATGCAGCTTAAAAACTAAACTACTAGGTCGTGTGACTCCAAAAATAGCTCCCTTGCCTTCGATGGCTTTGTAAAGCTAAAAATATGGATTTTAGTAGACTATCAGTTCCTGTAGACGTCATTCAAGAGTTTTCCCACTCCATACTCAGAGCCTCAATTTCTGTAACTGTTATATGTTATAATCCTGAGACACTGTCTTCTTTTTTATCTTGAGGTGAATAGTGTCAACTTCTGCAGCAATTGTTGGTGGTATATCACAGTTGTCTTTGATATTTAATTTTAATCTTTCTTCTTCTTCATTCGCCCTCAAACTTCTACATTAACCCTTTACAGTCCAATTCGCCCAAAAGCGCCAGCATTTTATCTTTTATCGTAGTCCGATTCGCCCAAAAGTGCCAGGCAACATGTTGCTTATATCATTGCTAAGCGACATCGGAAGTCCCGCGCGTACGAGATTTGGCGTGTTTACGTCAGATAGAGGCCGTTTCAAAGTTTATTTCGATATCAATCGCATTTTTCTAAGTCGAGTGGTTGATTTTTTGTGATTTTTAAAAAAATTACACAGTGTAAAAATGGTTTTTCAAGCCATGGAGGAGATTTTCAATGAACTTTGAAGGATTAGATCTACGTTTCTGTGTTATTCCGATAGTGAAAATGACTAATCCTACTTCGATGTGAACTATGACCCAGTTATCGACGATAGTGAAAGTAGGAAAATCGATGTAGGATCTAGTAAAATTATAGACAATGGACATATAGAGGCACATTTACTTGTATGGAATTATTCCAGATTTATGAGCTCCCAGGGCCGAAACATTTGTCTGGTAAGCAGCGGCGTATTATTTGTCTTTCTGTATTATTTGTTTCTTCTTATTTATACCAGACGATGGACTTATGAATAAACCAACAGTGCTGAAAAGGGTTGGTTACGTTGTTTCTGTGTGAGCGTAATTAAAACCAACATCTAACAAGCATGAACCGTCAAACTCATGAGCAGAAAAAAAAAAAAACGTTGTGTTCAAAGCTGTAAGAATTAAGGAAAAATGGACACTTGTAGAGTTCTAGAGACAGTTCATGGTTGTAAATTGTGTTCTCATCGTTAGTGTAATTTGTTTGATATTCAAATTTTCAAGAAAAACTTTTAATAATGTATATAAAAGCTTTCCAGCGCAAAACTATCATAAAGATAAAGTAATTTTTTGGTTTTGAAATTTTTTTAAACTGTGAAAAACATTTAAATGTGATATTAAAATATACAGGTATTAAAGGACGTCCATCTTACTATACAAATAAATGTGTTTTTGTGTTATTTGAACTAATATTAGTGTATAAATGATTGTTTAAATATAAGAAATATTTAAGAAAAAGAGTAATGTCCCTTCGCTTGATCGTTTGGGGGTTGAAATATTAGCAGGGCTGTGGACTGTAAAGGGTTAATGACTCTAATAAAGATAGCAATCAGCTCAAGGTTCCTGACATCTCCAAACAGTTTTTCGTGGAGAGATCTGTTGGACCAATCCTGTACTTGTGATATAGTTGGTACCTCAACCTATTGTGACCAGTATGTAAGTGGAAAATGATGACCTGATCTTGTCCAGATAGCTGATGATAGGCATCATCTTTTATGCGACTTAGGTATTCTCTGTTCTATTTGGACTTGAATATGGCTTTTACAGCTGTTTTAGCCATTTCATAAGTTGTCTCTATATCGTTTTGTTGCAGGGTTCCCCCTTCTTTAGCAAGTTTATCTGCCTTTTTCAATACTAGACAATTTACTGATGTATTCTCTTCACCTTTCTACAACATTCTCCTTACTGTTTCTTTAAATGTGTAAACTTTTACTTACTTATCTTCTTGTGTCCATCAATTGTTGCTGTCGCATAGTGTTTATTCTGTATGGTAACATTTTACAATTGTATGGGCTTGTATGGGTGTGTCCATAAAAGAATGTACCTATTTCTTATTTTTTCACCTACTTGTGTGAGGAGAGACATGAAACAATTACCGGGTGCAACTCAACTGCGAAAGTTTCACTTGAAATACCCGCCATGCGCATGTGCACTGTTTTTGCAAAATGGTGCCGACCAAACAACAGAAGGCGTTTTGTGTGGTAGAATATGCAAAAACGATGTCTGTTATCGCAGTTCAATGCAATTTTCGGCGACAGTTTGGGGTTGATCCACCTGATAAGAATTCCATTTAGCGTTGCTATACGAAATTCCTGGAGGAAGGTTGCCTGTCCACAACGGTGGATCGGTCGCAGTGGTCCTGACGATGCAGCATTGCTGAGATGGCCCCTGAGGTCCCCAGACATGACACCATGTGATTTCTTTTTGTGGGGCTTCATCAAGGACAGAGTCTTTGTCCCACCGTTGCCTCGAGATCTGGTGGAGATGAGAGAGCGGATCATTGGAGCCTTTGCTGCTGTTACAGGAGACATGCTGATTCAAGTGTGGGAAGAAATGGACTATCAACTAGATATCTGTCGCGTCACGAAGGGTGCACATATTGAGTCTTTGTAAGGTATGCTAAAAACTTGCAGAGATTATCTTACTTTTGTGATAGAAAGCATCCTCGTACCACATCATGGGGCCGAGAATAAATTTTTTGAAAAGAGTACAATCTTTTATGGACACCCTGTATGTATATGTTTTTAGTGAGAGAGGCAGGTAGAATCCTTGTATGTCAGTTTGTCATTATAGTTCTTTATTATTATTTTTTAAACTTATAGAAAAAAGTGTCTTATGAAATTAGATCCGATCAATTGCGATCTCCGTTTCAAATGTTAGTTGTAAAGTGTCTCGATTGTTTTCCATATCTTGCCTTAATGATACACTCTGATAAATTACCTCCTGTCCATCTCTTGATGTTACCTTTACATTTAGTAGTGCCGTTATCTTCATGCTCATCTGCCTTCAACATTTCTATTATTATGGTTTTCAACAAAGTATTTTTCATTTTACTATAATAAAGGCACTCTTTACCTACTAGATAATGTAACTCAACATGCATGTACAGTCGTACCACGAAGGTTGTTATAGCCTGGAGTTGTAGTGAGGATAAGCTCTCACTGCAGATAAATACTTCTATGGCATGCGCCTCAAATAGCCTCTGACAACCAAGGCCAGCTCCCGGCCTTCATGTGCGGCTCAATTTGAGCCCGGCGGAACTGTTTCCACTGACAGAAGGGGCGAAGGTGAGCCACTGGCGCCTTAAAACCAGCAGCTTCGGGCAGATAGGGCTCGTGATCCCAGCATAAGGTGTCATAGAGACACCCACGATCCAAGCACTGGCATCAACTGGATCTAATTCTCGTCAGAAGGCCACTTCTCAGGTCTGTGCTCTCCACGTGCTGGTACCATAGTACAGACTGTGATACAGATCACTCCTTGGTTTGCTGCAAAATCAGAGCACAACCAAGAAAACTACATCGTGTCAGACATGAAGGGAAATCACGCATCGATACCAGCAAGATGTCAGACCCTTTCATGATTGCTCAATTTACCACGTCCTTCAAGAAAGTGCTCAGTAGCCCTAGGAAAGTGATACTGTTACAGAGAACTGGGAGCACCTGCGGAACACCATTCAAAGTACTGCACTTGCCACCTTTGGTAAAAAAAACAACAAAGTCAAATGACTGGTTTGATGCTTCATCAGATGTGATGTCACCTGTCATTGAAGCTAAGCGCAGTGCTGCGATTGAATACAAACGTTCACCGAGTGCTAGAACCCTACAGATCCTGAAGGCTACGAGAAGCAAAGTTCAACAAACTGCTCGACGCTGTGCAAATGACTATTGGCTCCAGCTCAGTGAGAGCATCCAGACCGCAGCACAAACAGGCAACATTAGACAAATGTATGCCGGTATAAAAAAGCCCTTGGTCCCCAAAAGAGTAAGACGGCACTGCTAAAAACCATCAGTGGAGAGAAGCTAACCGATAAGGGTAAGCAGATGGACAGGTGGGTTGAACACTACTCTGAGCTTTACGCTAGAGAAAATACTGTCACGCCTGCAGCCCTTGATGCTGTCAAATGTCTGCCAACTATGGAGGAGCTGGATGCTGAACCAACATTAGAGGAACTCAGCAAGGCCATTGATAGCTTGGCCTCTGGCAAAGCACCAGGCAGCGATGGGATTCCTCCTGCTTTAATCAAATCTGTTCTCTCTGCCAGCTTCAGGAAAAATCAACAGAGCAGAAAAGGCCTTTATATGTTGTCTTTATAGACCTCACAAAGGCATCTGACCTGGTTAGTAAGGATGGACTCTTCAAAATCCTCCTGAAAATAGGTGCCCTGCTAAATTGCTAGAAATGATAAAGTCATTCCATGACAACATGAAGGGAACAGTCCAGTATGCTGGAAGCACATCACAGCCCTTTGACATACGAAGTGGCGTTAAACAAGGCTGTGTTCTGGCCCCGACCCTCTTCGGAATCTTCTTTGCCTTACTCTTGAAATATGCTTTCAGAGATGCAACTGAAGAAATGTGCCTTTACATTAGGTCAGATGGCAGTCTGTTTAATCTCGCAAGGCCAAGGCAAAAACAAAATTCAGAAGGGTCACTATAAGAGACTTGTTGTTCGGTAATGACGATGCAATCGTCAGTCAAAGCCAACAGGAGCTTCAGAGCTTGATGAATCGCTGCTTGCAAGGACTTTGGCCTCACTATACGTAAATCTAAAGAAAACAAATGTGCTTAGTCAGGATGTGGATGCTGCACCAGTTATCACTATCAATAACTATGAATTGGCAGTGGTGCACCACTTCACATACCTGGGGTCTACCATCAATGACAAACTCTCACTGGACACAGAAATTGACAGCCGCATTGGCAAAGCTGCAGCTACCTTTGCCCACCTCACATCGCATGTTTGGGGAAACTCCAAACTCACAACCAAGACCAAAGAAGCGGTATATAACACCTGCTTCACCAGCACACTTCTATATGGCAGCGAGACACGGACAACCTATGCTAAGCAAGAAAGAATGCTCAATACCTTCCATCTACAGTGTCTATGCCACATCCTCGCATTTCGTAGAAAGAAAAAGTGACAAATGTTGAGGTGCTGTCACGTGCTGGCCTTCAAAGCATGTATACACTGCTTAGACAATGCAGACTACGCTGGCTTGGCCATGTCCGCCACACTCTTCCACGGACAATCGCAGAGGGCACTGGATATAAATCCAACAACGTGGGAGGATGAAGCTGCCGATCGCACCAAGTGGCGATGCTATTTACACCACCACCTCAGACTGGGCAAAAAGAAGCTCACACAACAAGTAGAAGAGAGGAGAAAATGTCGAAAGGAGCACCAGGAAAATAAGCAGCTAAAGGCTGTCACCTCAGGGGTGCATACCCATGGTCAGTTATGACTGAAGGGGTTATTATTATTATAACATTATAAATCTCCTAAATTTTCTTTCCTAATTCAGGCAAAAATCCAATCTGACAGTCTGCAAAAGATTTCTTTATTTTCTTACGCATTAATTTTATAATAAAATAAAGTTTTCAAATTACTAGTACATGGTCACATGATGTAGCCCATTCCTGGCCTATTTTTTAACACATTTCTACATCTCATGGATAACCACACACAGTGCATATGATTATGAACACTGATTTTAAAAATGGACAAAGATGTAATAACTCCTAACCTGTTCCTCTATGATGTTATCTATGAGGCCAGCCTGTTCAGCCAGGGCCTGCAAGCCTTCAAGGGCCTCAGCTGCATGAGTTGTTGTGTGTACAACCTCTGCCACATCTGCATCCCTGCTGTCAATGACCAAAGCCTGCATGTCATCGTTCTCTCCGCTGGTTGACATTCTAGTCAAATCCTCAATTTTGATCACACTGGCAACACTTGTCAAATCTCCAATCATCTCCTGCAGAAAAGACGTCGTTAAGAAATGGTGTCTACATAACAACACAGAAAACAACACTGTACTCTCTCATTCTTCTATACTAGACACAGTGTTAAGGTCTTTGTCTTGTGTAATCTGGCCTATACTGAATAATAGGGGGCTGCACAAGTGATTGCATCATTAATTAGGCTGGATCATTCCTAGGTACATATCCTGTGTTACGTGGGGAAATCATGCTACTGACCCCTGTCCACAAAGCACTTTTTTTTGGGTGCCTAGTTGGCAGGGAGGATTGTCATTATTTTTACTCCAGAAGCTAGGCGGAGTTGTTCGGTATGTCCTGGGTTCGAGTCTCCGGTAAGCCTAATCCCTTCTGTAGTTTTTCTGTTGTCTAGTTTTCAATGTATTTATTTCTCACGAGTGCCTGAAACAAATCTTTAAGTGTATTATTTATTTACTGTTTACAGGGCTCGGGTTTCCCCTCTTTATTTATTTAAAGGAAACAATAATGCTCTACACTTTAATTTCCCGTACTTTACTGCCCCCCACTGACAAAAAAATCATTCATTCGTTACCTTACAGTTTCCTGTGCAGCACAGGCCTTCAACAAATAATACACACTTCCTGCCCTGTGCCACCCATTCAAGGTCTTTCTGTGTCTTCTTTACCCCTATCATGGTTGTTGTCCGCTTCTCTTCACCATGTGTTTTTTTTTTGGTGTCCTTCTATTTTTCTTAACCTAGGGATTCCAGAACAGAGAATGCCTTGTAATGTTATCGCTGGTTTTCTCGACATGTGTTCTATCCAATGCCCGATTCTTCCCCTCACCTCTTGTTCCACTGGTATATGTCTGGTACTTTCCACCAGTTCCACATTAGTGTTCTTGTCATACCATGACTTATGGAGGGCAATGACTACAACCCACAAAAGCCAGCTTCAAACCTCAGAAATTAGGTATCTGAGCAAGGCGATTAAGTAACAAGAACAGACATGGTTCGCAACCAGACGATACATCATGGCCTCAAAACCCAGACCCTGCAGACCTGAGTAGAACAGCCCCAATTACGATGGTCTGTCCATGTCTGCAGAATGGGAGCAGATCGGCTACCACGATAAATATGGGAAATCAAGAGCCAGGATGACCAAGAGTTCGCTGGGAGGACAGCATTAGACAATCTCTGAAGGACCACGAACTAGATTGGAACCAGGCCAGGAGGAAGACAGTTGATAGGATAGTACAGCACTCTCTCTGGCAAACCTCTACAACCCAGGGTAGAAGAGGAACGACTAAGTAAGTTAAGTAGTCATACCATTGTAATCCTTCTATTATGAGCAGGCACCCACTTGCTGTTCAATAAACATAAATTGACCTTGTTTCATTACCCTTCAGCTCCCCATGGAGCATAGCCCTTCAACTAACTCAGAACAGGACACAACTGACTCAGAACAGGACACAACTGACTCAGAACAGGACACAACTGACTCAGAACAGGACACAACTGACTCAGAACAGAACACAACTGACTCAGAACAGGACACAACTGACTCAGAACAGAACACAACTGACTCAGAACAGAACACAACTGACTCAGAACAGGACACAACTGACTCAGAACAGGACACAACTGACTCAGAACAGGACACAACTGACTCCGCAGCCACATGTATAAAAAATTTAAGACTGGCAATTCAGCGATGTGTACATGTGGACGGGCACCCCAGACTGCAGAGCACATACTTCAAGACTGCCCCGAATATGATATATTGAGGCAAACCCACTGGCCCAAATAAACAACACTAGAAGCAAAACTATACGGACCTCTGTATGAACTACAAAAGACAGTGAAGTTTATACAAGAAACATCATTGCAGATATAGACAATATAGTTCAAGCGAACGAAAGAAGAGGAAGAAGAACTAATTCATACCAAGTTCTCCTGTCCTGTGCCATCCACTCAAGATCATTCCATGTCTTATCTATTTCTTTCATTTGTGTTTTAAGTCTCCTCTCCACGTGTTTTTTTTAACCTCCCTCTGCCTCTTACCCTGGGAATTTGAGAATAAGGCCTGCCTTGAAATGCTCCCAACAGGTTTCTGCAATGTATGTCCTATTCATCACTCCTGTATTACTGAGGCCCAAAAGGAAGCAAAGAATAAAAATACTGTAACATACCAAGTATGTTGTAAAAGGCATCTAAGGAGGGTTGGGCAGGTGTGCCCATACTGTTGAAACTACAAAAAAAATCCTTTTCCATATTTACTGAAACATAATGACACCAAATTACATCTCTTCTTCTTCTACTTTCTGAGCAGTTCAGGCTCTCTGGCACATGCACTGGGTATTTTTGTTCTTGATGGTCTCTACACAGTTTCCAATTCTTAGCTCTTCCAAGTTCACTGTGATGCTGTCTATTAATATTCATCTTGGAGGCCCCCTTTATCTTGCACTAAGACTGTATTCAGTACACACCTGTCTCATTTCAGTTAGCCTCCAGCCATTAAGCATAAATCTAACTTTTATAAGTATTTCAGCATCTATGGAAGCCTTTAACACTTTGCTGACCAGCGATCTGGAGCATTAATGTCTCCCATTACCAAGGGTGTTTGCAGATTTCTTTAAAAATAACTGTTTTTTTTTTTAAATTCATAAAAAATTGAAAAAAAGACATAGGGTTTTGAAATTTTCAGAGCGCCACTATGAATGGTTGCTACATTTGAAAAAATATATTTTATGCAAATTGGTCACATGATCATGGCGGCCATCTTGAATTTGTGTGGCTATTTATAGAAATTTCAGGAGATGTTTTAAAACCATGGTATTTTTCCAGTGTTTAGTGAATTTGTTCGATGTCAGTGCAATAAAATGTTAGGGACGTTGATGGCAATGAACAAAATAAGCTTGATTGACGTACTGATTTAACGATTAACCAGCAATACAGTGCATTAATGTCTCCCATTACCAAGTTTGTTTGCCGATTTCTTTAAAAATAACTGGTTTTGTTTTAAATTCATAAAAAATTGAAAAACAGACATAGGGTTTTGACATTTTCAGAGCGCCGTTATGAATGGTTGCTACATCTGAATAAATATATTTTATGCAAATTGGTCACATGATCATGGTGGCCATCTTGAATTTGTGTGGTTATTTATAGAAATTTCAGGAGATGTTTTAAAACCATGATATTTTTCCAGTGTTTAGTGAATTTGTTCAATGTCAGTGCAATAAAATGTTAGGGACATTGATGGCAATGAAGAAAATAATCTTGATTGATGTACTGATTTAACGATAACCATGTATTTTAACATAAAAGGCTAACAAAAATTGTGAATAAATCGCAAAGAAAATTTAATTTTTGTATTTGTCTTTTTTGAGTGTATTCTGTGTCTGCGGCATCTGACAATGAGTGTTTGTGAATGTTTTGAGTGGTTACTTACCTCTAGTTGGAGTCTGAGCTGCTTCCTTCATTAACTGGGGTTGAAGTTGTAGCTGTAGGTCTCTGCAAGAGTCTTTGTCTGGATCGTTGATAATCCTCGACTGTGTGGTACAACTTGAAACAGGGTATCGTGCATAGAGGTACATTGCAATCTGGGCAGTACATGACAGTCTGGCTTCTTTTCCCTGCAGCCTTACACACTTTACAGTCTGGTTTGTACCTTGCCCTTTCATATTTATCAATGAAGTGGCGCTCAGTAAGTCGCGTTGTTGTGACTTGTGGTTTTGAAGGTGTCACATTGCGTCAATGCCCCCATTTATAGGATCTGTGTGGGTAGGGGTAGCTTGCACCCAGTTGGCCGAAGTGGTCGACACCTCCCATACTTTTGTTGTATTTTTCTGCTAGCACTGGCTTCTGAATTGTTCTGCCCTCAGGTATTCCTCGTTTTCTAACTGTCTTGTCCATAACATCATTGGAGTGAACAGTAGATAAAAGGTTAACTCTTTTCGTGTCATGCCAGGTAACTGCCAACATGCCTTTATCTTCTGTGGCACAAAACACAGGATGATCTGCCTTTTTCAATTTGAGTTGCTTTTTCTTCAGTGCTTCAGGAAAATGCTTCCTATTCTCAGCTACTGTTCCACATGCCCCAATCTGAATTTCTTTCAGCTCTTGAAATAAAGCTGGGGCTGAATAAAAGCTGTCGCAGTAGAGAATATGTCCTTTGTTGCCATATCCATCGAGAAGATCTTTCACAACCCTGGAAGTTGCCCCAACAGAACCTTCATCATTTGCCTTACCAGTATAAATTTTCAATTTCAGGCAGTATTGTGTTTTAGCATCAGTGAGTACAAATAGTTTGAATCCCCACTTTGTGGGTTTTGCTGGCAGGTATTGCTTGAAATATATTCTACCCTTGAACCTCACCATCGATTCATCTATTGACAACTCCCGCCCAGGTGTGTAGTGTTGCTTATATGTAGGCAAAATAATATCCAGTATGGGTCTGAGCTTGAAGAAGGGATCATACCCAGGCTGCCCCCTCTCAATTCTGTTATCATTATTATTAAAATGGAGATTTCTGTGGAGCTGTTGGTACCTGTTCCGACTCATGACCCTCGAATATGGTGTATCATTCAACCAAAAGTTCTTACACCAGTAGTCTGAGACTGCTGGTTTGCAACACATTCCCATACCAATCTGAAGGCCTATGAATGTAGAAATTTCAACTGCATCAGTTTTATCCCAAGTACATTTCTTGTACTTAGCATTTCCTGTGTACTGAGAGAGGTGATCTTCTCCGTACCTATTCACTTCGTCAGTGATCAGATCTATGGCAGTGTCGGGGACATATATTCAGTTGTGTCTGCCGTGACACCTTGTTGTTCTTCATATGGAGGAAGCATGTCAAGCTCAACAAGTTCGTTTTGAGCAAGCTTTCTCCATCTCCACAGATTATTTTGATGTGCAGTCTTGCTGTGGCCTCTTGTGCCACGCCCATCTCCTGCTTCAGATGTACCTACATCACCTTCATCTAATCCAAATTTGTTGTCGCTGCTATCAGTTGCGTTACGATTGAGTGATACATCTCTACTTAGCCATGAGATATCACTTTCGGCCCCAGATTCGCTGCCAGAGTCAGAATCATCTCTGTTATAAGTCTGGTTTTCATCATCACACATGATGAAAACAAAGAACGGGCTCTTGTACTAAAAATAATGAAATTTTAATCAAAACTCAGCTAGAAACAGCGCTTCACGATATCATTCATGGACGCAGCCATTTTGGAATGTTAAAAATACCCGGATGAGGCTTGTTTCGTAAAACTATCGATACGGCTGTCTGTTGCGTTGGTAGAGTTACTAATTCGACTTTCGTCGAATCTGGTCAGCAAGGGTTTCAACCGGAAATTCGACTATCGTCGAATTTGGTCAGCAAAGTGTTAATTAAAACATGATCGCAAACACTACACATATAAAGACTGAGCCATTATGCTGTGTTTCAAAGTATGCTTGTCTATATTCAGCGAGTAAGGATTAAAGGCAGAAGAACTGAGTGCGACCAAAAGCAGACACAAATAATGGTAATGAAAAAAAAATAAAATCTTAAAAAACAAAACAAAACCGCTTACCCGTGATGAACTTTCTGATGCTTCTGTTGTTGTCACAGATACTGTGTTACTGCTTGGGGTCAAGGCTTTATTTACAGATCCAATGATCTCGCTGACCTCCATATCCTGACCCTCCCCATCCTCCTCCCCTTCTGCACTTTCTGTCTGTTGACTGATGCTTATGTTGTGTTTTTTCCGCATATGCTGAAAGAGGTTCCGTCGCCTTGGGTTCACATATGGGCACAGCACACAAGAATAAACATGGGTTGGAGGGGTTTGGTCAGTCATATTGTGTCTGAAACAAAATAAATTGCATGCATAATTAACTCTCTATTGAATCAACATTTTCTATCACCATCTATCTTATTGACGACAGGAAGTTTTATCCAATCCAACAAATAAAGCTGATGCAGTTACATTACAGTGACAGTGGGAACACTGTATATCGACATCATTCCCCCTAGTGAAAAATGCAAGATTTTTGTTTTCATCTGTGCATACAGATTCTCTGCATTCTTACACTACATTTTCTTCTGATGTCAGGAACCTTGAGCTGACGACTACCTTTATTAGTCTTTAATGTAAAAGCTGAGGGTTAACAAGGAAGCAGAAGAAAACTGGCTTCTGACTTCTTTATGTAAATTTTCACCTAAATACATTTAGGTCAAATGTCACATTCCTAAGATGATGTTGAAAGAAGTCTAAAGTAGGCCTTCATAAATAACTACTTAAATGAAATTTAAATATTTCAATGAAATTGCCATGCTCAACAAAAAACATGTGAATACTCAGACCAAATTATATGAATAAAACAAATTAGCATTATCTCCAATGCTGTACTGCCTTTAAATAAAAAAAATATTTAAAAAAAAAATAAAAAATTTCCATCTGAAATCTGTGTACTGGTTCAATAAGGAGTTAATGTAAGACTATTATGACCACACATTCTTTCTGAGAAAGTGTATTATGTTTATTTAAAAAAAGTTTTCCACAGTTCGTCATTCTGGAAGAAAATAAATCATAGAATGGGGGAGGTTGCTCTCACCTTCTCATGTGAACCAACAGGTTCTTCTTGTTTGTAGTTGAGAATTCACAGACAACACAGTAGAAATTACCATCAGTCTCGGCAGGCATAATGTCAATATGTTGGGTATGAAGGTGCTTGTACAGGTTGATCAGTTTGGCAAACCTGGAGAAACCCATCACGCATACAAATTAAGATAAACATGCAGCTAATACAACATCGCTGCAGTTATTTATTTTCTTTTCAAGTTGGAAGATGAAGTAACAACATAACAAAATCTCAGAGAAACATACACCGAGATCTGCCTAGAAACACAACTTTCAAAGAATAGAAACTATACGTCTTTTTAAGTATATATTATTGATTGGGAGCATAAATTATATAATACATTTTCATAATAACTGATAGATCATCAAGAGCTTTTTTATTTCATCTGCCGCTCATGGTGTGAAGCATCTCAGATATAGTCTATAAACTGGTTTCCAATTCAGTATTTTATATATATATTCATGGAACAAAGTAAGTGTGCAACACTTTATAGAGCACTGTGCGTGATTTCATGGACGAAATGAAATAAAAGTTGGCACACAATGTGGTTGAATATTGAATAAAAGACCAAGTGATCACTTTGATTTTAGTGAAAGTGTCATGAAAGAAAGATAAAAACTAAAGTCAGTGTGGCATCCCCACGAAAAAATGAAATCTTGATTTCAGTACCGTGTACGTCCACCTTGAGCTGTTATCACTGCTTGACAGCGCTTTCTCATCGAGCCAATGACACATTGGATCTGTTGTTGAGGGATGTTATTCCATTCTTCTTGCAACGCTTGTGCTAACTGGTGGTGGTTTTCAGGAGGATTTTGTCTTCTTCGCAGCCTACGCACCAGTTCGTCCCACAGGTGCTCGATGGGAGAAAGGTTCGGGGAAACAGGTCTTAAACCTGGAATGTTCCTGGCAGTCCATGTTGCCTGAATAAACCTGTTACGCAAGTGCATAAGGCGTATGTAACGGTCTTGTGCAGGGGTGGTAACTCGTGGTCGGCCACTTCTATGGCGATCAGCAGTGGATCCAGTTTGGTGGAAATGAGCTTGAATGCGTGATATAGTGTTCCTGTGAACACTTAAATGTTGTGATACAGCTAATATAGTCGCTCCAGCAGCTAACATCCCTATAGCTATTGCTCGCTGTTGTTGGTTCAATCTTGGCATTGTCAAAAAAGATGTTTCTGTTGGACTCGTGGTACTCTCTATTTCAACGATTACGTTTTCACAAGCTTGTGATTAGAGCTACACACTTACCTTCCTTTTATCTGTGATAAATTCTCCCCTACGGCACTTTTCACGTGATTTATCTTGCACGGTGATTATCTCCCCATGAATAATAATATAATAATAAATTCTTTAAGCACCAAACACGGCGCATAAGGCAGAAACCAGTGCTCTCCAGGTTGTACGTTGTGACGCCACTCCTCTTAGCTCTTGCACATTATTTAGGCCCAACGTTCTTCCTTCTCTTATTATTGTTCTTCTGAGTGTTTCTTTTGGTCTTCCTTTTTTCCTCTTACCCTCAGGAACCCAAGTGAGTGCCTGCAATGGTATTCTGTTGTTTTGCATTCGTAGGACATGACCGATATATGACCATCGTCTTTTCCTTATATAGTTGGAGACATATTTCTGCCTAGAGTCTTCTCTTATTTGTCGATTAGTCTTGAAGTCTTTCCAACTGATGTTTATGAGTTTACTAAGACATTTGTTCTCGAATGTATTCAGCTTGTTCTCCAATGATTTTGTTATTTTCCAACTCTCACAGCCGTATGTTAACACTGAGATAACATTTGAATTAAACAGACGAAGCTTGGTATGTATATTCAATGATCGTAATTTCCAAATGTTATAATCTATTGAAGGTGCTAGCTGCCAAAGCAATTCTAGTATGAATTTCTCTTGTTGTGTCACCATCCTGAGTCATTTTACTGCCTAAATAATTGAAACTTTCAACTTTCTGTAGTTTTTCCCCATGAATAGTGCGATCCAATTGTAATTGCACGGGTAAGTGAACAACTCACACAGAAATGTGTGCCAACTTGCATTTGAGTTCACCCAAGAACACACGCACAGTGCCCTGTTGAGTGCTGCACACTTACTTTTTTCCATGAGTATATATATATGGACCATACTATATAACGACAACCATAACATACAATCAGAAATATCATTAGATCACATAAAGACCTTCTTAACAGTATTCAGAAGAAAACTGACGTAGCAAAGCCGGACCTAAGACTTGAGAGAATGACAGCCACTGACTGAGAGGAAAGAATATGAAATGTTCAACAACAGTGAACCCGATTGGCTAAAAAAACTGAAGACATCAAAACAGCTAAAAATATTACAAAAATCTACTGAAGCTACACACACACACACAAAAACCTGGTTACATGTTTTAAGTACAGTCAACTAAAAGGTACCCACCTCATTGTACAGTGGTTGCAAGCAAATATTTTGTCTCCACTAGTGAAGTCAGCCCTCTCTTTAGATCCGTCTTCACATGAACCCTTCTTGTGCCGTCTCCATGCTGAAAAATGTATAAAACTACCATATTAACTTATTACAAAGATATTATTTAACATACTGCTGAAGATGGCAATACTATTTCAAAGAAAACACGTTTTGTTTGTCACGTCACTGCTGTTACAAAATTTCTTGAAAGAGTAAAGAAAGAGGGTTAATAAGGACAGAAGAAATAAACATGAAAGCAAACACTAAGAAAATTCCCTAGTACTTACGACGTTTTCCTTCTCTCTTGATATCAATCTTGTGCTGCGTCCGTAAATGCCTCAACACATGTTCCTTCTGGGCTGCCCTGTAGTTACAAACCCCACACTGGAAGGGTTTCATTTTGGAATGAATAGCAGTGTGACGTTTGAGTCGGCTCTGGCAGTCTGTGACAAAGCTGCAGTCCTTGCAAAAGAGTTTCAGCTCTGGCCCATCTTTGTGGAATTTCAAATGCTGCTTGAGATCCTTTCTGTTTCCTACCTGGATATTGCACTCTGGGCATGTGACCATCTCACCTGAGTTTTCAGTGGAATGTTTGCGTTTGATGTGCATCTTTAAGTCTGGCTGCTCATTGGCACAGATGTAGTCACACATTGGGCACTTAATGCTCTTTTCCTGCAAATTACAAAATTACACAAACAATTAAAAAATGGTAAGTGAAAGGACCAATATCAATTAAAACTGATATCATTAATATACAGCTCGGAATATAAATGAGCTCTGTATTCATTGGCGGATCCAAGGGGGTGGTGACGGGGCGATTGCACCTACCTTGGGACTTTGAAAACCTTTATTTCATCTCAACCGCTCAAGTATTTTTCCCCCATATGGGACTTAAATGCAAGTAATTGTTAGGTCGGACAAAGGACAAATAAAAATGTCTGGTACTGGACAATGGTAAGTACCCTAAATGTTACAAACGTAGTTTGCAAGTAATTCTATGTGGCGAGACAATGAAAGACAATAAAGGGAACCGCCAATGAGACAAAAGACAGCGCCAGGCATGCGACACAAGGGAACTTCACTTGAGCTGCAAAAACAGAGAACTTTGTGACGTGAGATGGATAATTTCTGTATCGGGTGGCTAATCCAAAATCAAAAAATGTTATGCTATAATATAAAATATGTATGTCCCTTTGTAGTTGTACCTTACTTTTATGAAATTATGTTAAAAATAGTTATATATATTTTTTTTTTAAATGAATATTTTTGAGTTACTGTATAATAAAATTATCAAGTTCTCCAATTTATTCAAAAATTCATTATTTTGTTTTTTAATTGTATAAAAATATGTGTAAATAAGGGGGGAACCTTATCATTCTGTTTCGCCTCTCCCTTGGACAATTCCTAAATCTGCCAGTGTCTGTTTCAAGATTCAACAAGAGGCTACCTATTAAAGGATTTCATTTACACTAGCATACAACTTCCAGTGTCCATGTCAATTTTAACTTCACATGCTCACTTCTTTAACTATGAATTCACACATTCTGAACAACAAAATTGTTCCATGGAACAGAACTACAAAATTTAAGTAAATGTAACCTACAATAATGGAACATTTACTTGTCAAAAACATGCTACCAGCAGGGCACAACATACATGAAGAAAATGAAATAGAATGTACGTATGTGTACCCACACACACACACACCCACACACATAAAGTGAGCCATCTCTTTCTCAGAGTCTCTGGAACTGAATCCTGTTTATTTCAAGTCTGCCTCTCTTGATTCCCTTCTTACATTCTTTTCTATGCATTTTAGGGTGTTCCTTTCTTCCTTCTACCTTGAGTGTTCCTGAAAAAGGACTAGCTTGTGATGCTAGTCATTGAATTCCTCAGTTTGTATGCTATCCATCACTAACATCCTTTCTCTACCTCTTGTTATGTTAGTATATTTGTGTGGTTCTTTCCCTCAGTTCTAAATCATTTATTGTTCACACAACTTATAGAACTATTATACTCACTTGTCACAAGAGTGAAAACTGATTAAAAGAAAAACTCCATTTGATATCACTGTTTCCAAAAAGTTATGGAAAAGAATACTCAATACATTATTTCCAATATCACATATGTGGCAAAGGGCGACAAATGTGCCACTACGGCCCTCATAAACTTCATTCTTACAACATCAACTACCTCATGCTTGTATTTTACATGCCGTTCCAGGTGAATCTTCTGTCGGAAGCAGAGGCCACAGATGTCACACTTGTGCTCTCTTATGTCTTTATGTATGCCCATGTGTCTCTTCAGGTTACTGCTTGTCCCTGCCTTATACAGGCACACAGGGCACACGTGAGGCTTGGCTCCTTATAAAATAACAACAAATATGGATTTAAACAATAAAGCTATATCATTCGTTTAAAGAAAGAAATGCTTATCGCAAACATGAAACATTAATGTTACAAAACCAAATAAGAAAGAACACCCAAAAAAAAAAACACCTTAAAGTTTTTAAGATGGGAAAGCTGTAGGCCCAAATGATATTCCAGTTGTGTCCTTAATAATAGACACAAATATGTAGTTTTATGGGGATTTTAAACTGATCTTTCATACCAAAAGAAAGCAAGGAAACTAACTTCCTTCCTTTTCCTTTGCACTTCTTATGGAGCATGAAACCACCACTGAAACTGGTCGCCTTACCAGACGTCTGCATCAAGCATTCACATGCTCCTGCAGCAGTAGTTTCTGTGGCAATTGGTTTGACATGATGAGGTTGCTAGAATCACATGCACAACCTCATATCAGTCACCTTGTACGACATACCTGAGGATGTAATAGTCCTATTCTCTCTGTATCCCTTCAGAAACCCCCCCCCCCCCCCCCCCCCCCTTTTCCAGATGTGAAAAATCAATCACAATAACTGACTGAGAAGAAGAAAAGAGTGCTAAAATGTAATGACCAACATTCAACAAATCAATGCACATACGTGTAGAGACCACACATAGTTTGCGGAATTTGTATTGAGGATGACTGGGTGAGAATGATAATGAAGAGACATAAAACAAGAGAAAGAAACTATATATATTATTTCTGACAGAAAGACATGGCAGCAGTAAACAATACCTGTGTGTGACCTGCGATGTTTATAGAAGTTGGCTTTTCTGTCTGTCTGGTAATCACACTTTTCACAACAGTACATGCCATTGTCATCTATGACCCAGCTAGCAGCGCTTGAGTACTGGGAAAGAAGAAGCACTATTATTAGGGCAGGTGAAACCAATAAAAGAATTTTTTGACATAAGCTTTACCACAAATAAACTGCAAGTACAAGGTAATTCTGCAAGAATGTAAAAGCCATTGCCAAAAAAAAACAAAAAAAAAACAAGGGCGAACAAACATAATTTCCAGACCACAGGACAAGCTGTTTTTCTAACCTTTAAAGAAAAAAAAAATACCACTTATGGCATTGTTTTAAAAGCAAAAGTACATTTTATGTGATTTATCTATACTGTGTCCGAAACAATGCTTTATTTTTACACCAAATGTTTATCAGAGCATGTTTCTGAGAAGTCAGGCACTAATAATAGTGTTTCTAAAAATTACAAATCTGTAATATGTCAGCATTTCTATTTTAGAGAAACAAATTTAAAAACCTTTATTCTGTTTAAAAGTTTCTTAGCATTTTTAAGAATCTTCTTTTTTATACTAATTTACTTTTTTTTGTGTGAAGGATTTAATGAATAACTAATTTAATGATAGCTGGCCATCCATTTTTTTGCTATGAAACATTATGGGACATTTATTTTCTGTTTTAATTGAACTTAGTAACAATAATAAAAATGGATCCCTAAAACTTGTTTTCTAGCCTTAACTTGTTTCTAGGGTGAGATGAAAGAACAGCTGAGTCTGGGTGTTTATGACCCATGATGACAGCACATGGGTTGGATCTATTTCTCCTTAAAATGTAAATATGCACGGATGTGCTAAATTATTTTGTGTGCATAAATAATGCGCACACTCAATACTTAAGCACAGGTGCACACAAGTTAATTTTTTTGTCTTAAACATTGTATTTGATTTTGTTAATGATCCTACTGGTAAGCAAGAACATTAAGCAAAGTAAATGTTTGTCTGCCTGCTATTCTGTGAACACAATATTTACCAGTAAAAAAAACTGCTAATCTAAACCAGGGTTTCTTAACCTTTTTTGTGCCATGGACCTCTATGAATGTCCGATGAAGGCTATGGACCCCTTTGATTGTCTGACAAAGGCTATGGACCCCTTTGATTGTCTGACAAAGGCTATGGACCCCTTTGATTGTCTGACGAAGACTATGGACCCCTTTGATTATCCAATGTAGACTATGGACTGCTTCTTCAATTAAAAAAAATGTACATAACAGCACAATTACACATTTTACTATTTAAATTTTAGGCCATGTACCTCTTACAATGCATTGACTGACACACCCCCCCAGAGTCAATGGACCACAGGTTAAGAAACCCCGACCTAAACAGCCTTTTATATGGAATAGATGTAATACCATTTTTATCCTCTGTATATACATCTCTGGTTCCGAGTTTAAAATGTAATTACTTCATTATTCGACATTTATTCTTATAAGATTACAAACGTTAATATTCAATTATAATGTGAGCTGGACATTTTTCTATTTGAGATGACTGAACAGACATACCATGCTTGTCTTCGTCTTTGCCATGATGCCTTTGTTAGGGATAACCGAGACGTAATATACATGTTTCTTCTCCGAGCCCTCCTCAACTACTGTGGTTAAGGTATGTGTAGTTGTTGCATTTGTTCCTGCCACATTTGTACTCTGTACTTTAGGTGAGTACACTGTCTGTGTGCCTGATGTTTGCCTGGGGTAATTATGCATTATAACAAATCTGATGTACTCATCCAAAAACTGTTAACATAAATGAATGCAAAAACATTTCTTACATCTATAATTACTTCACACCTCTTTGTCTCCATTTCTCTTCTTAAAGTCTATAGAGTTAGTTATGAAAACAACATCAGCCAACAGAAATGGAATTCAGTGGCTTAAACTGCTTGACGGTCTAGATTTTGCTAACGACCTCGCTCTTCTGTCCCCTGGCCATTACCAAATGCAAGACAAAATGAAAATACTGGATGTGAGGTCACAACAAGTGGGTCTGAAAGTACATAGGAAAAAGACAAATATAATGAAAATAAATGCAGGAAAAGATAACAAGATTGCACTTGAAGAAACACCTCTGCAAGATGCAGAAGAAGCATACACATATCTTGGCAGCAATATAGACAGTATTGGAGAGACAGACAATGATATCAAAATAAAAATACATAAGGCTAGAGGAACTTTCACTGCACTGGGAAAGAATATAAAGAAATTAAGCTCAACACAAAAATAAGAATCTTTAACTCAAATGTCAAGTCAGACTTATTATGTGGCTCTGAGACATGGAGAATTGCAAAACAAAATCAATCAACAAGTTACAGACTTTCATTCATGGGTGCTTGTGTAGAATAAAAGGATTAAAGTGGTATGACTAGATCACTAATGAGGAACTGATGATAAATAACCAGACAAGTGCCAGTCGGGCAAGTATGAGAAGATGACAAAGAGGATGGATATGACTTACATTGAGGAAGCCTGTTCATAAAATTATTAGACAGTCCTTGTTCTGGAAACCTCAGGGTAACAGAAGCAGACAGTGACCGAAAAACACACTAAAGAGAACCGAAGACAGAAAAGAAGGAATGAGGAAGTCATGGAAAGACTTTAAGCTGATGGCACGGGACTCTTATGCTCCCTTGGGAGCTGAAGGGTAAAGATGATGATAATGACTATATTCAAAAATACTAATCATGTAACCACCAAACCTGGCATATATTCTTCAATAACAGATTTCATTATTTTGTAACAACTTGAAAAAAAAAAAAAAAAAATTTTGTGAGCAAGAACATTTTGTTAGAGAAAATGTCACTGTATTTAAAACAACAAATGTGTTTCTGCCATACTTTTCAACTTCTGGTTTTATGTCCTCAGCATCACATTCTTGCTTAATTTCTGTCTCCACTTCTGCTGTGTCGGAAGCTGATTCCTTTATCTGATTTATGGACACAGGAAAAAAAAAAACATGATACAAGAAGATCACTCATCAAATTCAAACTAATTGAGTAAATGAAGATCACTCATCAAAATTCTGATTACCTTACAGAGATTCACAAAGATACAGCTTTATTCATAAAAATTCAATTTTACAGAAATTTAAAAAAAAAAAATTACAATTCAGATGACCTTAGTGGAATTCAGACTATCTTACTGAAATTCAAAATCTGTAAAATCAATACTAAAATTTAGATGATCTTACAGAAATTAAGAAAACCAATTCAAGCAACTTAAAAATAATGGCCTTTCAATGAAGCTAAACTTATACATTTATATTTTCTGACATGGTGTGTTATATGTAGTTGAATATAATGTGTACACGGTTTCTTCTTCTGCGTTTTCCCTCAAACGCTGACTTAAATATGTTCAAAGAAAGCAGTGGTCAGAGTGAGGCTGTTGGTATCTCCGTACAGTTTTTCCAGGAATGGTACTGGTGATGGCCATATACACTTTCTCTGTTCCTCATATGTTAGGCAATTTTGAAGTAGATGTTTAGCAGTCATTTTATCGGTGCTACAGTTACACTCATCAGTACTTCTTATCTTCAGCTTGTTGAATAGATGGTACCTTAATCTGTTGTGGCCTGTGTGAAGTCTGAAGATTACCACTTGTTCACTTCTGCTGAGCTGGTTATATGCATCATTTTTTTTTGGGTGGCCTGCATGTTCTGCTTCCCACTTGCTCCTGTAATCACTCTTGATAAAACTCTTGGCCTCTTCATAAGTTATGCTTGTGTTGTTGAGTTAGCTTTCCACCTTACTTAGCCAATCTATCAGCCTCTTCATTTCCGGGGATGTTGCAGTGAGATGGGATCCACTGTATCACAACTCTTTTGAACGGCTGACATAGTTTGTGGACTGTTACTCTTAGCTCATTCAGGTCTGCATTATTCTTACTTTTCAGCGCTGCCATTACTAACAAAGCATCTGTGAGGTCTGCTACTTGTCTCTCATAGCTTTCTTCTGGCATTAGGACTTCTGCTGCAGTTTTTAAGGCCTCTGCTCTGAAGTTACTTGAGAATTTTCCTGTTGTGACTGACAGTTTTTTTTCCTGTGCCACTGCTAAAGCTCCTCCAGGTTGGGGGTTTTAGCATAGGGCTGAAACCCCTCTCTATGTAAAAAAAAATTGAAGTTACGGAAACAACAACGAATAAACAAACTTTGCTGAGGGATGGACATCCAGAGTCTGAGGCTCGTAACCAGAGTTGGGGCACTGTACGATGGATGGCCGCCGACCGAGCAAAGTGGAATCAATTTGTTGTTGCCCTACAAGACGCCACTAGGCCTGATGGCCACTGACTGCTTTGATGGTCGGCGGCTAAGGATCAAAGAAGAAGAAGACTGCTAAAGCTCAGAAAGACTATTCCACCTTCATCTTCTGTTGCATCTTTTGCTGATCCATCAGTGTATGCACGGACAAGGATTTAAAAACAAGGGTAAAGGGCTTCCATGGCAAATAAATCAGCTACACACACAAAAAAACATTCAACTAGATGTTTCGAAACTATATACATATATATATAAATGAACTAGTTCCTACCTGTAGAATCTGGCTGGCAGCATTGTCAATTATTTCCTCTGCCACTTCCTCTTCTGACACAATTCTGACGTCATACTCAACTCCATTATCAACTACTGTGATTTTCTCAATACACTTATTTTTGTCCTTGCTTACACATGCTGATGTTAGGTTACTCAAATTACCATCAAGAGTAACTATTTTTGTCATGGCATTCTGATCAATCCCTTCAGATTCAACAGTTATTAATAGGCTGTCAGCTGAAATACTAGTCTGCATTTCTTTTGTATCACTTTTCTTGAGCACTAGATGTGTTGAGGGAGATGTAGGCATCTCTGGTGAGACAGCCCTTGTCATTACAATGTTATCCCCAGATGTGTCGGTGCTTTCTGTTATGTCCTGTGCTGTAGTCTGGCCTAGAGAGACTGTAGCAACGCCTTCCTCATGAACAGTGTGTGAAGATTCACAAAGTGCATCATCATTAAGATCTTTGGAGAGACTGTTATCCTGCGTATCTACTCTGACAGTTATGACTTGAATCTTTCCACAGCTACTCACTGGAGTTATCTTATCTTCAATATTTAATGATGATCCATGCTGTGATTCTTCTACCACACCACTATTTCCATCATGTGATAGGCTAGAAATGCCCAAATGGTCAGCACTTTCTGAGGTAAGTTGTTGAGAAGTTTGTATTTCATCCACAGTTCCACTTATTTCAACATCATATGCGTCTGCATTTGATGTGGGCTCTTGTGCCACTGCTTCAACTGCCTCCCTTGATTCTTTCAGGACTGCTAACTCTGACTGCAACTTAAGTCTCTGAAGAAGGATTTCTGAGGCAGTTTTAGGCATGGCAGACGCAGCCTTGTTAGAGTCATCTGTGAAATAAGATGACGCTTTCATGTTTTTGGTAGGTAGCTCTTGTGAAAAATTAATGACTGTGAGCATGTTTTCATTTGGGCTTGTTGCTGTAGGTTGCGAAACACTTGTTAATAAAGAAGTGTTTTGTGGTGTCACTATTCTCTGAGGTGATTGATGCACCTGTGAAGACTTGACTGAAGCTGGCAATGCTAAAGTTTTGGGAGCTGAATTTGTGGATTCACGCACCTGTGGCTTTTGAGGACAAAGTAGAGAGTATGTGACAGATGGTTTTGTTTCTGGAACTTCCTGCTGTGACAAGCGTGGTGGAATTAGCGTAGTTTTCATAATCATACTACCAGCTGGATTTCTCAATACACGGCCATGCCCTTTTAAAGGGTTGCTCGATTTAACAGCAGTCACATGCTTGCCTTTCAGAATGGAAGAAATTTTTGTTGCCTCTACAGATAGATTCAGGTATGTAGCGCCATCTTGTCCTACAACTGTAGCAAATGGTGCCTCTAATAACTCTCTCTTTATCACATGTCCAAGACTGTGAACTGTAGGACTCACAGTCACTAGTTTGGAAAAAGTTTTCTTTTCCTTTTCAGAGTCTACTGTCAAAAATGACATGCCCTCCTCTTGAGTTGAAGAGTCCAGTGTTAGATTTTCCTGCGTAACTTCTTTAAATGAGCTGGCTGCAATAGTGACTACCGCAACTGTCTCCCCATCTCGTTCTGTAAATGTCAGTTGCTGGCCACCTATTCTGATGTTGGGAAAAGCTGGTGTCAATTCCGATGCTGTATCCACTGATAATTCTGCTGCATGTATGGATCTTGATGATGAGTTTTGTTCCAGTGTAGAGTGTTCTGATACATCTGTTACCTGAGTTTCCATTGATTCTAAACTAATGTTTTTCACATTCTCCTGTTCCTTGTTAATATCTGCCACACTGAGGTTACTGTGTATCATGTCTTCAATACTTAAAGGAACATTCCCATCTTCTAACACCACTGCTGCAGAATTGACATCAGAAGCTTCATCTGTATTCGTAATGTGTGAAGACTTGTGTACCACATCTTCAATGTTGACAGCTGAGTGATCACTGAAAATGACAAGACACTTCATAAATGGCCACATATCCAAATAAAAAATGCCCATCTACAGAAAATACTCTTTTGTACACAACACCTACCATACCTACCTATCTAGCTATCTGTCTGTATGTGTCTATCTGTCTACTTTACTTACCTAGCTACCTATATGTTGGTCTGTTTAACGTATATCTCAATATCTATCCATTTTACACATGCACCTGCCCATGTGTCTGTCGGTCTATCCAACTCTTTCTTACCCCACTACCTGCCTCTTTTACATATATGTAATGTTGTCAGCAAGACAGGCACATATATGCAAATGGACAGTAATATATAAGGGCACAGAAAAGAAAACGGGCTCTTCACTACACTGGGACACATGGATTTTTTTTTAAAATTCATTTTTAACTCAAATGTTCAGGCAGACCTACTAAATGGCTCCAAAATATAATAACAATTTAAATTTTAAAAAAAGTAATTTTTAACTGAAATGTTCAGGCAGACCTACCATATGGCTTTGAAATATTATAACAACTTTAAAAAAAAAGCCACAACAAAAACATGTGTCTTTCTTAAAATGTATGCTTGTGCAGAACAGAAAGTTTAACATGGTACAAGTCTGTATCGTTTTATCCAAAATCGTCGGGGACAGCTGTGTTTCGGAAACTGGATTTTTTAGTTTCCAGGTGTTGCCCAAATCCTGCTAGAAAAATTGCCCAAAGTCGCTCAAAATAGCCAAAATTCACACAAAATGTGTTCGAAAATCAACAAAAATGTGTCAGAAAATCATCCAAAAGTAACCCAGTCATTTTTAAAAATTCAGATTTTCAGAATATTTTGGGTGTTCAGACAAAAGAACACGGACCCGTATAACAAGATGACCAACATGGAACTGATGGAAACAGCCAAATACCAGTGGACTAAGACATGGAGAAAAGATGTTGGCGCAGGACACATACTGAGGTAACATGCTGACAGTATTCAAAGGCAGTCCTTATTCTGGAATCCTCAAAGAAACAGAAGGGAGAAAGCAAAGAGAAGACAGGGAAAGAACTTGAATGGATGGATCAGAACAGAAGGGCTAGGAATGAACTGATCTGAAGGTTTTTGCTCAAAAGGAAGGTGCAAAAGTAATGAATGAAAGAAACTGAATACATCTACACTACGTGAGATGATTTTGTCTCCTGATGATAAAGCACAGGAAGAGAAAGTCATATCCTGTGAGATGAGATGCTTAAGAAAAGCAATTAATGTTACCAGGAGAGACAGAATAAGAAATGATGACATCAGAAGAATGGTTGGAACGACATCCTGCATCAAGTATATAGAGACACAGAAAATCAAGTGGTTTGGCCATCCCATGAGAAGGAGCCCAATAAGTTACAACTACTCACCTACAACACTAGAAGATCTGGGTTCAGAGAATGGGGAAGACCAAGAGACAGATGAATAGACAACATCACAGACATCCTACAACAACACCGGCTCACAGCAGCCACGGCGACACACTTGGCTCGGGAACGCAAACTTCTGCTCACACTACACCTCAGTAATAGTGGAAGGAAAAAAGTAAGTAAGAAACATGAGAAATGTATGTAAATGTCAGAAAATACCTTATTAATGATGCCGTAGGAATTTTTCGTACCATATTCAAAGAAACTAACATATTCATTATGTGACAATAAACACATAGCACTTTCATTTAAATCAAACACACTTAGAAAACCATGTAAAAAATGTCACTGATATTGTTTCAACTGCTCAACTCTAATGTTCTTTAGTTCTAAGGCTTAGCTTCACTTTTTAAGACGAAAAACCCTAATGCCAGGTCTGCAATACCAACATGAAGGATAAAACTTAATGGAGTTCAAACAGTCATCAAACTGACATCTATAATGAAAGCACTTGAACAAACCACAGGCTCAGTCTTTAGTGTTGCCAGAATCTTCAAGTACCATACTGGCATGTGTACGCAATCTACAGTTTTCTTACGTCTTCTGCAAAAACTACATATCCAATGGATCTTTGTTTGCACTGTCCATAACTGATTTCTATAAGAAAGAATCTATATGAAAGAATCAGCTCTGTTTACTGTGAAAACTCTTTATTACTTCCACTTGACAAAGAACATTCTTTTTCTTCAAGAACCATGCTGGCTGGTGTAGGCAATCAAGTCTCTCCACATTTTCCTGTTGCTAGTGATGTCTATCGATCTGTTGTTGACAGTTTTCCAGGATATGATGTTAATCAATTTAGTATGTCCTCTCTCCTTCCTTTCTGCACTGGCCTTTTTCAGGACATCTACATTTGTCTTTTTAGCTATCTATAGTATAGAGTGTTTGATTAACAAAGTGGTTAGAGCGCTGGTCTCTCGTGGCAAAGGTGCTGGGTTTGAATCACGGTACCGACACATTCCAGTCTACCTAGGTGTAAATGGGTACCCGACTCTGAGTTAGGGAAGGAAAAGGCAGCAAAGAAGGGAACTGGTCACCCCACCTCTCGATGCTGGACCTAGTCTCTAACACAGAACTCCCCTACAGCAGTATCTGCTATGGGACTACCTTGACCTTTCACAATGTAATAGCATTTTTCTGTAAAACCTCATCTCTAATGCCTCCATGGATCTTCCTGTTTGTTTACTGACTATCCATGATTCTCTTCTACAGGGTGTTCCACGAAAAAGCGGCCTGTGACGTCATGGAATGCTGACGTATTGTGTCGGAAGTAGTGTGAATGGCCAAGTAGTCCTAGCGTTGTAGAAATGTGACTCCCAACAGTTGGCACTCAACATTTTTTGGCATTAACGACCGACCCTGTTGTACGCCATTTTGAGATCAACTTCTGTATGCTACTCTTTGATAATCACGGAAAATAATTTAGGTCAATCTAGTACTACTTAGAACCTTTTATAACCGACATATTTGTAAACATTGAAAAATGCTGAAAAATCTGGCTACTTTCACTTTGTGAATGGGGCCGCTTTTTCGTGGAACACCCTGTATATGACAGAATCAGCTCTATTAAGTGAAAACTCTCTTTCTCACTTCAGTCTGACAATAATTTGTTACATGGGATACTATTCATATTTCTACAACTCTGTTTTTGTTCTTATGCAAAATCTGATCCTATTCTGGAGGCAAATTGTCTATCATTAAAGGGTCCAAGTAGTTAAATTTATGGACTGGATTCAAGTGTCCCATTTACTCTGATGCTGCATTCTAGAGCATTCTGCTTCTCTGAGAAGACCACGTTTTCTGTCATCTTGGTATTTACTTTACCTTACTAAAGCATTATACCAACGGGCTGATCACCCGTTTGCCAGTCACTTCGATTACGGAAACAACAGCAAATGGATTGATTTGTCGTTGCCCTAAAGACGCCAATAGGTGTGATGGGAAACAATGGCAAAGAAAACCTATCTGCTGTTGCCCTAAGACGCCACTAGGCGTAATGGCCACTGACTGCTTTGACGGTCGGTGGCTAAGGACGGAAGAAGAAGACTAAAGCATCAATCACTTCATGTGGGTCTACTGCAATCTTCGCTACTAAGAAAGCATGCTGCAAGTTTTTAACATTACATTCACCAACTGATAATCTTGGTAAATTCTCCTCAATATCACCAGAACACATTTTAGATTCTATAAAGTGATTCTGTCATCAAGGGAGAACCCAACATTAAATTACCAACTGACGAGGCTAATGTAAAAACTTTCAAGGCTGACTTAAGTATAGGTCTATCTCATCATGTATTACTACTCCTTCAGATGAAACTCCAAACTGATTCTTATCACTTTCACAGAAAAGGATGTAGATATTCTCTCATTCGTGAAAGTGGAATATAAGATGTAAGAATCATCCATAAGTCTAATATTCTACATGCCACATAACTCTACTAATATGAAAACACAAGCCGATATCTCTAGACAAAAGCCTCTTGACTATCACAAACCTTGTTTTCTTACTCTTCTTGACTCGTTCAAGCTCAGCTTCTGAATCTGAAAAAAAAAAAATTCGTCTAAAAAACTGATTTGAAGAAATGACGTTCATAGTAACTGTATAAAAGGCCTAATATGATGCATGTGATTGCAATATCTGAAAAAAAAAAATCAACTGACCAGAAATTCCCATTATGTAAGTAAGTGACAAATGTGTATTCCATCTTTAAAGGTATCAGTGGAAAACATCACTGCAGTGTGTTCAACATGATAACATATCGGAATTTCTTTTTTTCTCAGTATCTTTTTTTATTTTGCTGAAAGTTAGTTTCAATTTCATTGATTTTCTTTCGTAACTATCATGCATCCTTCTCAATAGAACATGCAATCAAGTTTCCCCACCACATTTCAGTCTTTTACTTCTTCCTATGCTACAGCATCAAGCTGTCCATTATTGTTTCCATCTTCCTCTGTTTCTCTTGCCATCAAGTTTCTGTTGCTACTTATTTATTTTTATGTAATTAACTTGTCCTTACATGTCCACTGCAAGCTTACTGTCTTTTCCTTACCTTTGTCATCATGTTTCTTTGTTCTATTAGCATTCTCTGAAGCATTTATCATTTGTCAGCTTAGATATCCACAAGAATTTTTATCCTCTGAACCCTATCTACCAGTTACTTGCCCCTCACTACAAAAGTAAGTTCCACATGGACGGTAGTTCACACGTCATTAAAATAATGATGCGCTGTTAACAATGCCACTGATACAGAGGTAACTCGAGGTATAAAGGTTAAATTTATGAATAAACCATATATCTCTGTTCTTGACTACCAGTTTCCAAGTACCTTTTCTATTCATCCTTCTATATTTTTCATTTGTTGGTTGCAAATCTTCTCTGTAACTCTGATCGCATCCATTCAAAGAACATGTTTCTTTCACATAATAATGCTTTATTTAATATGCTTGCTAATCCATACAGCTGAAATATTTACAATAAAAATACACCTCGGACTAAAACCTCTTCAGTATTTGTACATACCTTCCATTGAAATGTAAGATCTTTTCTTGCTTTTGCTCAAGTCTAATTCCATATCTTTGTACCTGCTTGATGGTACTGGTGCTCTGCCACTTCTGCGAACTGCGGGTGAAGATGTGGTGGTCTCTCTACCACTACCCTCTTTCACTGCAGCAGATGCAGTTAATGAAACTGTTTCTGTCTCTCTAACTTCAGCAACTGTAGACGATACCTTTGTTTTAGCAGGCGCTGCTGCTTCAGAGATGACTTCGTTGCCAGGTTTAGCAGCTCTGCCTCTTACTGGACTTGAAGGGAGAGGAGACTTTTTGACAGGTGCATCTTTGATGACACTCTGTTGATTCTTAAGAGCATCATCATTTTTAGGAGATTTTTCTTCCATAGATATTCTCTTGGGCGGCCTGCCTTTTTTTGTACTAGTTGTTGATAATGATTTGGTTCCTGTCAAGCATAAAATAAAATTAAATATCAGAGACAGTCATTCGTGTCACTTCAACCTCACTTCTAAATTTTACAAGGCTTTCCTCTGAGTGACATCTGCGTTCTGTTTACACATACTGATACCCTATAATATTTTTTTCCCTGAAATGACCAAAATGTGTTTATTTTAAATGCTACGTGTGCAATAAAAATTAGGATGTAGGTAAGACCTCATAAAACAATCTGAACATTTGAAGGCAGACAACATAGACACAAAATTTAGCATTCCGAAAGCATCTTTCAGCATACACAAATCTATTAATTAGTAATAACCAAGGACAACTGGAACATAATACTTGCAATTTGTAGAATCAGGTGGTAAAGTAAAACATTATGGACATTGTAGTGTTTTTTAAAAATGTGATTAAAAACAGAAATCTGTTATTATTTTTGTATGTCACCCTAAATGGCAAAGAAATTTCAAAGATCTTTTAAAAACAGAATAATAAACTGAACTTTTAAGCTATCTAAATGAAAGTGTATGCATATTTATATATTATGAGGTGAGGAATCAGTCTGCACACCAAAAACTGCAATATTATGCATGCTTAATAAGTTAATTTGTATATTATCAATCCACAATTTTTTTAATGTATACCAGACATTCAGATTACCACTTAAACAGTTCAAAACATCAAGTGACAACAAATTGTATTTTAAGTAATATTTCAATTCTGTTTTAAGTCACTGGCAAAATTAAGAATCAGTTGATATATTAATAATGGCAAAATGAGGTATATTTAATTAGCTAATTTGCGTAATTTATTCCCAATCTGTAAATTTTAAAAGCACATCCTAAATATCACTTTAAAGTGTCAAAACATGAGACATAACAGCAAAATGCAAAAAAAAAAAATATTACATCCACTGGACCGAGTGACAAGATTATTTAAATATTATTGCATACTGTGCTTAGTTATAGAGGAAGTCCGGAATGCAATCAAACACTTAAAAAGTGGAAAATCTCCTGGTTGTGATGAAATAACAGCTGAAATGATACAGGCAGGAAGAGAAGGCAGCGCTCGTATATACCATGCATTATGCTGCAAGATCTGGCAAAGCGGAATTTGGCCCAAGGAATGGAAAAGATCAATTTACATACCCTTGCCAAAAAAGGGCAACCTGAAACTGTGCACAAACTACAGAACTATAGCTCTTATAAGCCATGCCAGCAAACTACTTTTACAAATCATAATGAAAAGGATGCAACAAAAGCTAGAAACAGAAATAAATGAAGTACAGGCGGGTTTTCGACCAGGTAGAGGCACTAGGGATCATATATTCAACATGAGGATCATCATAGAAAAGTGTAGAGAATTCAACGTTGACCTACATACTTGTTTCATTGATTACACAAAAGCTTTCGATTGTGTACAACATCAGCAGTTATGGGCTATTATGAAAAATATGGGATTTCCAAACCACCTTATACAACTCATCGCACTGCTGTACCAAGAACAACAGGCAGCCGTAAGAATAGAGGGGGAAACATCAGAATGGTTTGAAGTACAGAAAGGAGTAAGACAAGGCTGTACCCTTTCCCCTTACCTGTTTAACATTTATGCCGAGAATATCATGAGAAACGTAAGAGATGACCAAGAACACACAGAGTTTGACTCATTTAACATCGGCGGGTACCAGATCCCGGAAATCAGATATGCTGACGACACAGTCCTCCTATCGACCAACCCAGAAGGACTTGAACAATTACTTCTGTCCACCAAAAAACACAGCGAGGACCAGAATCTATACCTAAACACCAAGAAGACCAAAGTATTGACAACAGACAAAGTAAAGACCGAAATTGAAATTGATAACGAAGAACTGGAAAGTGTCAATGAATTCGAATACTTAGGATCAATCATTAACAGCTCTGGCGACTGTGCAGTAGAAATTAAAAGAAGACTTGCAATTGCTTCACATAAGCTAATACAGATGAAAAACCTATGGCAAGGCACAAGCAAAGAAACAAAGTTACAACTGATCAGAGCATGTATATTCCCAGTAGCAACATACGGCTGCGAGACTTGGACACTCAATAAAACAGTTGCAAAAAAGATTACATCATTCGAAATGAAATGCTACAGAAGGATGTTGAGAATACCCTGGACAGAAAAAAAGACCAACAGAGAAGTACTGCACTCACTAAATGTACAGGAACATTGGCTCCTAAATACCATCGCAATAAGGAAGCTGAAATTTTTCAGTCATATAAAAAGACATAATAGTCTGGAAAAAACAGTGATGGAAGGCATGGTCCCTGGAAAAAGGGGAAGGGGTCGACCTAGACGGCGGTGGACCCAGGACATCACAGAGAGTCTGAACTTGTCTTTGGCTGATGCAGGTCGACTTGCCCAGAATCGTGATGCGTTCAGAGCAGCTGTAATGGAGACAACGTTCTGGAAAGAATACGTCACATGATGACTGTGCTTAGTTTATAGTCAGGCAACATCTGTTTATAAGTGATAAATATCATGCATATATGTGTTAATCCACGGAGAAGATAACTTGATACAGACTTATAAGGGATAAAGATCTGGAAAGCCTTTCAACGGATATCACAGGACATGAAAGATTGGAGTAAACTTGTCGAGACAGCCTATGCTTCACAGAAAGTCGAAGGTTAATGAAGGAAATATGTGCGTTTGTGGGCTAATTGTACCTTTTGATACTGTTACATGGAGAGTCAAACGTAATGGAAGTGCTCATGTCATAGCCGATTGTTCTAGGCTTTGTTACTTTTTAAAAGGAGCCATGACTATGTATGTGTATTAATAGTGAAAGCAATTACCGTATTTGCCGGCCTATAAGACGCATGGTTGTATAGGACGCAACCCTTTTTCCATGGACATTTTTTGAGGGAAAAATAATTTCATCATACATTCATTGAAAAAAAAAAATGATGTAATTTTCAGGGAATTGGTATGTAACAAAAAATAATCTATCAAGGAAAATAATGTAGAGTTACATTAAAGGTTTTAATTGTCATCTTCAAAACCCAGAAAAGCATCTTCAGAGCAGGATAAGCCATCTCTTAAAATCTCTTTTGTATCAGAAGCCGAGACATCACTGTCTTCAATTAGTAATTCCACATTTCTTAAATGATTTAACAGCTATCTATGGTTTCACTTGTGATGGTATCGAGGTCTCTTCTGAGGATGTGGCCAACCTAACTCCAGCGTCTGCCAGCTATGATGATGTGCATGTCCTTTTGGTTACTCCAAGTAAACAAGTTCTTGGTTGGTAATGGTATTTGGCCAAAAGAATCTGTGAACTTTCCTTTGGCAGATTGTGTGGAAAGAGGACAATATTGACATTTCCTTCCCTGTTACTCTCCAGCATTTCCCATCATACAGAAGCAAAGAAAGTACACAGCTCTCATATAATCTTAATTTGGTGTTTATATTAGGGCTGCACCGAATATTCGATTCGGTGCCGAATAGTGAGCTGCCATCAAATATGAATAGTAAATATAGGTTAACCCACGTCGTGATAATTTTAGACCCAGAAAGTAGGCTGACTTTAAGTTTCAATTGGTCCCATTAATAACTCAACACACCACGCCTTGTGATGCATACATACTTTAGCGTGTAGCGAGTTGCATCAGCTGACTAGGCAGCGGGAACAAAGTCGTGGGCAATAGACAGTGCAGAGGCAACGAAAGTACATCAAGCCATCGGCAAAATTATGGCACTAGACATTCAGCCATATTCTATCATGCAAGATGTCGGTTTCATGTTTCTGGTTGGTTTGTTGGAGCTGAGAGAGACAATGCCAAGCAGGAAATTTTTCTGGACATAATTATTCTTAACATGTACAGCTCTGTTAGGGCTAATATCCAGCACAACGATATCTCGCCGGGCCTCCACCAAGCGTCCCAAGTGAACGTCGGTTCAGAACTGCTGGCAACACATTTTCAGATAACAGATGTTGTCTTTTGGCAGAGAATGTTGAGAGACCTGTTTTTTTAAACGTCAATGCATGTTTCATGCAGCAATTTAAAAAGTGATTAATGGCTATTTGCCGTATTTTTTGTAACAGCTTATAATTAACAAAAATGTCAACAGACCTATTGAGCACAACTTTTTATGCCCAACATTCACTCACTATTCGTATTCGGCCGAACAGTTAAAGGCCTCTATTCGCATACGACCGAATAGTAAAAACCACTATTCGGTGCAGCCCTAGCTTATATACATACATATATATATATATATATATATATATATATTTATATATATATATACACACACTTAAGTATGTATGTATGCTCTATTGATACGTTTTTTGGTCTGTGTACAGGTTTTTGGGATTTTTGTGTACAGGTTTTTCATCTCCGATGGTTGCCATGTATGCACTGACCACAGGTCAACTTCATCCCACTTAGCTTAAAATTCATACAGGATATAACCAGTTTAAGAGTCAAGTACAGTGTTAATTCTGACTGGCTGGCAAATTTCAACCAATCTGCATTGATAGTGTACTACTGGATACATTTTAAAGATGGCAAGTTTGTGAAATGCAAGACCATTCCTTTTTTTTTTTCAACTGGTGCACGGCCCCCATGCTTTTCAACACTTACATCTCACTTATTATTTATACAATTCAAGAAACATTTACATACATTTTCATTCCTGGTTATTTTTATATATAATACAAAGTGGTTTCATTTTCTTTAGGACAGCTGTTCCCAACCTTTTGTAGGTCACACTCCTTTAATACCCACTCTATACAAATGTGACTCAGGTGTATTCTGCATACATTACAGATGTGAGCAGTTATTTCACAACAAAAAGAGGTGCAAATTTATTAAAAGTCAGGTCATTAAAAATTTTGACTTATTAATAATTTTCTGTATTTACTAATTTCTAGTTCTTCAATAAACAATATGGAAAAATTATTAATTCAGTGAGATGACTGATGTTGTTTCACAAGAGCAAGCTTTAAAAAAATTAAAAATGGGGGTCGGAGCGGCTAAGAGGTATGGCGTCCGCCTCGAATTCCAAAGGTACCAAGTTCGATTCCCAGTAGAGGGGATATAATTTATGGAAATTTTTTTTCCATAACTGTGGTCCCAATGATGTCATACTTCCTTCTGGTTTCATAGGAGATTGGATGCCTAGCCTTCTCGGATAAGGGCGAAAAAATAAGAGGTCCCGTGTGCAAATTGTGCATGTTAAAAATCCCACGGCAGTTAGAAATCGTAAAGAGTAGGCCTACCAGACAGCTGCCCTGGCAAAATTTAAAAATTAGAAACCTACCCACCACAAAAATATTTATAGAATGTGATTCCTATATTCACACATTGGGATTCTCGCCAGTGCTACAGAGTTTGTGCACTGTGCTGAGATCCTCCTTGTTTGATCTAAGGGAGGAGACTGGAGCACTGATGATGTCCATGTGCAATGAAGATAGTCCTTAAAACCAAATGAAGCATAAAAAAGTATAGATCCAATGACGATATTTTAAGTCACACGCCTGACTCCACGTTAAGTCTGTTCCTGCATTTATTTTCCCTATGGATAACAGTTGAACATGTACACTCACACATGTATATAGGGGTGAAAGGCATCAAGTATATTATTGCCCGTCTAGAAATACCAGTTACGAAGGCTGCAAATGTAACCAAAAGTCTACCCAAATAACATTTTCAAAGAGGAATCACACAATAAATCAAGAAGCTGATCTTCATTTGACCACAGCTCACGTTCAGCTTCCAGGAATGGGTTTTTCATCCAATCTTTGTTTTTCTTCCTTGGAAGATGCTAAATAATCTCTGAAGTAAATATAATATCATCATGTGTTCAATCATGCACTCAACATTACTTGAAAGTTGTTGTAAGGAAGTCACTGACAGTAGAGAAAGTATATCCATTACTGTCAATGTGGCAAGTCCAGACTTTTAATTTCTTTACTGTCGACTCAATCTTATCCTGCATAGAAAATACAGAAGCACTGGGACCCGGGGTGCAACAGACTGGATTTGTGCAACACGCCCCTTGTCCTTAACCAATTTTGCCAAAGCACAAACCATACAGACTAAAAACCTTTACCCCATTCGATTTTATTTTGGAGAACATCATTAAGAACTTCAAACAGAGCTCTGCAGTTGTGTGCAAGGGCAAGGTTTTACAAAACCAAGACATTTTCATCAATTGTTTTACTATGCCCAAATGTAACAAGTGTTACAAAATTAGCACTGCCCATAATGTCAGTACTTTCATCCATGTTTAACTTAAAGTAGTGACTGAGCTGTTTGATCAAAACTTCTTTCACATTTTCAGCCATTGCATCAATTCCTTGTTGAACAGTGTTATCAGACAATAATAATGCTGACAGTTTCTTCTAATATTTATCAGCAATCAAAATGAATGCTATCATCTTAGAAGGTAGGAAGAATTAAGTATTTGCCAATAAAACCACCTGGAAGGAAGTCAAATCAGCCTTTTCACAGTGAGAACCCAAAACAGCATCCTGAATTACACTGCGAAGATAATGAGTCCCAATAGCTTATGTTTGAAAAATTATATAGTTTGCATCGCTATGTTTAGTTTCAAGATGTCTTAGCAATTCTGAAGAGTTAATGCACTCATCTGACAAAATTTCCCTACAAATAACACACTGTGGTTTCTCCTCACCATATCTGTGAACAACCGTAAACTCAATCTCTAAAATGTTTAAGGAAAACATGATGCAACTTTTTCTAGACCACAACGTCATCCTTGCTTGAAGGTGTAGGCATACTGGCATTTTTACCACTATTCGTTGGTAATAATCACTTTAATGAACCCCATTTTAGCCACAGATCTATTATTTTTTTTAAAAAGCACACAAAAAAGTTAGTATAGCATAATTTTAAATTTTAACTTAGGTCGAATTTATCAGCAGAATCCTAATCACCAGCAACCGATATTCACATCTGTTATGAAATGACGATTTGCATTTCTTTTTTGCTACATGGTTTATTTAATTTTTATAATTTGTAAAATTGTACTTTAATAAATTGTAGCTCCTGCGGATCATGTCTGGTCGGGAATGCTGGTTTAGTATACATATTCTGTAAGCTATGTCAACTAACTACAAACAATCTAAATTTTGCCTGGAAACCAAGTGCACTTGAGGAATGCAACACATCTATGCATATGATGTAAATCAAAATACATTCACGAAGAACATAAAAGATTGCCCAGAATTCAATAAATACATTACTACTAGATTCTTAAATCTGGATCCAGAAATTCAATTTTTGCTACAGCTGATACTCATCCTGATATTAAACAACATTTCTAATCATATTAGCAGTAGCGCAATGGTTAGTGTACTGCCTTCCTAGATTGGTGGTCCATGGTTCGATCCCCAGTTGAGGCAACATTTTTTAGACCGTAAACGGCTCCGAGGTTGACCCAGCCTCATGAATTGGGTACCAGAGCAACTCTGGGAAGGTTAAGGCGGCTGGCGTGATGCAGACCACATCACCCCTAGTGTGCCGATGGTCAAGACAATATGGGTCTAACGCCATATTCCCAATATGCCTTAACGGGCGTGTAACGCGATCCCTTACCCCCCCCCCCCCCCATATGCTAATAGTAGCATTACTTACCATTATCTGTACTTCTATCTGTATTTTCGGCATCTGTGTTATGCTTCATCTTCACCACCCTTCCTGATCGCGTTGAAGCGACTGACATCTTTTATAATAATTCAGTTCTCATCAAGAAATGTATCGTCTGTAACCTATTTCAAACCAATTGTTCAAACATGATATACTGTAGTGTAATCAAATATAAAAAGATAACAACAATCATGGATATCAATTACATGCCAGAACGAGGTCATCATCATCCTCACTCTTCAAGTCCCCCAAGGAGCATAGGCTTTTGACAAATTTATGCTAAGTCTTTCGTCCCGTGCCAGAAGCTCAAGGTTCTTACATATCTTCTTTCGCATCTGTCCCCAATTCTCTTCTCCATGTGTTCCTTGGTCTCCCTCTACCTCTATTACCCTGGGGATTCCAGAACATGAACTGCCTTGTAATGCTATCAACAGGTTTCCTTAATGTGTGTCCTATCCATCCCCAGTGTCTTCTTCTAATCTCTTGTTCCACAGTTACTTGTCTGGTTCTTATCATTAGTTCCATTTGAGTGATCTTGTCATACCACTTCAGTCCTTCTATTCTAAGTAACCGCACATTTATGAAAGTCTATAGCTTTTTGGTTGTTGTTCTCAATGTTTCAGAGCCATACAACAGGACTGACTTGATATTTGAATTGAAGATTCTGATTTTTGTGTTGGGCTTGATTTCTTTAAATCCCCTTATATTTCCCAATGCAAATAATGCTCCTGTAGTCTTTTGTATTGTTATTTTGATATCAATGTATTTCCTTCCAAACTTTGTCTATATTACTGCCAAGGTATAAGTATGATCATACATCTTGTAGAGGTATTTCTTCAAGTGCAGTCTTGTCATCATTTCCTGCCATTATTTTTGTCTTCTTGTGTATTTTAAGATTCACTACTGTGACCTCTCTTCAAGTATTTTCATTCTGTCTTGCACTCAATTACGGTTATGGGACAAAAAAGCTAGGTAGTCAGCAAAATCGACATAGTCAAACTGTTTAGTCACAACTCACTGGATTCCACTTCTGTTAGCTGAAGTCATGTTTTCAAAGCCCAATCTACAGCTAATAAGAAGAGAGATGGTGACAAGAGTATTTATATGAAACAGTTCTCTAAGTTGTCCTTCATTAAGAACTCTGCACATCAAAAGAAACTGATGCAGACTAATTTGGAAATGTGCACTAACAAAAACGACTGAAATTATGTCTAAGCTTGAACATGGGGGTGAAAATATGCTTTGTCCTAGAAAAGGGTTGCATGATTAACTGCAACGGTGTGTAACTAAATCATCTAAAGCTGAAAATGATGGTCTATGCCAGCACATGTCTCCTTCTATTAACATCCAGTTGATGCTTGATGCTGGAAGGAGACTGCATGCGCCATATAGTTTTCTTCAAGCAGTCCATCAAATCAAAAAAGGTACTGTATCTTGACATGATTATTAACATAGTAATCAATCAAACACCAAGATTTTGGTAACACACCAAAGAATATCAGTTCGAATCAGGAAAAGTTTTGTTTTTATAAGATTTTTTTTCTTTTCATCATTATTAGTTGGAGCTGCAGAAATCAGTGATAGTTCAACCAGTTTACTGTCACGGAGGTTGTTGGAAGTAAAATTATGTGTACAATATCACAGAAATAACTAGTGGTACATTAAGGGTATATGGTACAATGAATCTTGACATGAGAAAAAAAATACAGAAACGTTTGGTAATTTATAAATACATCAGGCCAAGAGATACCAGCTCAATTAGAAGAGAATTTTGTCTCTAAAGAACATATGTTTTATTTTTTCTTTCTTTTTCATCATTTGTTCAGGTGAGGCATTATTTGCTACACAAATAAAGTGTACAGTCCTGAAATTTAGCGGCAGTACATCAAGTTTCTGTGTGCAGGAGACTGCATACTACATCAAGTTATGTGTGCAGTCCAGCCAATATTCTGTGATGAAAAAATATCCCATCTGGCAAAATAATATAGGTCATACTGGTGAAAATATTCCACATCAAAACAGATTTTTTGCACAAAGATTTTCAATGTATGTATTTTAATGCAGGTTCTATTTCCAGACAAATGCCTACTATTTACATATTTTCATTCATTATTTATATCCTGCAAGGGTATAATAGTATATAAAATAAGATAAAATTTCTAAACAATACTGAATTACAGTTCACTATAATATGTGCCATCTTTGTCGCTAACAGTGTCAGGTCTGAATTAATGTTATCTGTTTATGTTCGTTCAATTTCATTTGCAATTAGTGGCTGTGTAGTAAATTAAGACTGCTACTGTTTACATTTTGAAATAAAAACAGTGGGGCATGTTCTTCAATGTCATCCAAATAAGTCGCTCATGTAGTTACGGTTAGGATTATGGTTAAGTTTAGGAATCCTAACTCTAATTACAGCATTTCTGAATGATTTTTTAAGGCCATATCAAACACACATCTCACTACAGTATGAGAACTAAGGTAGAGTCAGCTCCTACAGCCTTAAGGTGACCGTCTGAAACTTCATTAACAAAAGCAGTTACTGTGTCAGTCCATGCTTCGGAAGGTCCAAAATGGATGACTACGGCATGAATGGGAAAACCTCCATGGAAGGCTCGAATCTTCAGGAACTGGTGTGGATCTACTGGGTATGTGGCAATGAAAGAGCTGGCAGGCTAGCTTCTAGAGCACCATAGCAGGTGCATTGGATATGAATAAGGGAGAGATACTGAGGACAATTAATACTTGCCTATTAGAGAATGACACTGCAATCGATGAATCATTAAGGTTAAGACTGCTGGAATTTGGCATCAAACGTAAGATTAGCAAAACTGACATATGAGAGGATGCATCTGGCATATATACAACCAGGAACAATCAGCATTCAAACTGTTCAACATTTGCTGAGGGAGACTAAGCACCTATGGGTTTGACTTGAGTGCAATGACGTCAAGTCTGATCAACAATAGGCCTAACAATAATTAATTAAAGAGAATATTGTTAGGGGTTTTGCATCAGGGTTCTGCTTTAAATAAAAGCCACTAACTTTAACCCTAAAACTGACCCTAGCCTATTTGCGGCAAAGATGATGTATTTACAGTGAGCTGTGATTCAACCAAAACAACTTCCTTTCCTAAGAATTGAACCTCTTCATATAGATCGTGAGACCTGCTACTTATCCACTTTTTCTCAGGTGATTGTCGATTTTGATGACAAAAATAATAGGCCTATCTACTAGGATGAAAAGTAAATAAATAGGCTAGAACTATTGGCTGGACTACTGTTCATTGATAACAGCATTAAGTCCTTGCCTTACTGGCCTAACTAACGGTGCAAGAAAGAAAAGTATAATTGTCCACTTATACAACAACACACACATAGGTTTTTGTAAGAAGAGTTCCACAACACAAATCTTCAGAAATGGAGGCAAGATTACCAATATGGCGTCTTCGACGATGTCAAAACTGGAGAGTTCTGTCCTGACATGACGGACTTGGTAGCCAGATAAAGTAGACATAAACAATGAATTCAATTAGCAATTCAGAATTAATCAACGTAATAAAATTCATAACTGCTGCATGGGAGCACATTATAAAGTTACTTGTAAAATAACATATTAAACCTTTGTAAAACTTTGAAATACTGTTATTTTTATGCCAATGTTGATTCATAATACTGACCCAAATTTTGTGAAAAAACATTTTAGCCCAATCTGGCAATACACCGGGTTTCCAGATGAAAGATTTCCTTGGCTATTTTTACTCTTTGTTCCAGGGCAGTAACTGTAATATTCATTGATGTCAATTTATATTTAAGCTCCCTTAGTACTTGATGTAACGCGTAATGAGGTTCTGTCGCTTGTACATACTGAAAATATAATTTATCCAGCCAATAAGATTTGTCTGATTCATTTTCATCTCACGTTTGTCTTTATTCCGTTTCTTTTTGGCGAAGCCTTGTAATCATGGCTGATTTGACTGCATTCTGAAGAGCTGCCTATACAGTTTTCTAGGTAAATAAATAAATAACCTACTGCTACACCTGACAGAATGAAACGTGTTTTAACTTTCCATCCTCACTACTTGGAAGAAAAAGAAGTTTATTACGTCATCTGCCTATTTTCCAATCTAGTCCTGTTACCTGAGAGTTGTTTCGGGATGCCCTTTTGATGGGCATATCGCAGGGATAAGAATTGTAGGTATATTCTTGCACGCAGCCGCTTGGGAAATATTAGCCCTTTAAACTGTGGTACAAAGCCGTGCCAACGCTGTATATGCAAGACCTGTCCATTTGTATTAAAAACTCACACTATTTCGTTTCCAAAGGGTGTTTTGTCATTAGAGATTCATTAGAGACATGCGAATCCAGAGATCTATTTTTAAGCGATCGTTTGTCAAAGGTGTGGTACTGCCTATGCTGTTGAAACTGACAGATGCTTTGCAGACATGTTTCGTGAGCACTTAAATGGCATTAATCTTGGCAAACCCACACCTGTGGCTTTTCATTTTAATAAATCTAACCATTCAGGTAATTCTGATATCCAAATAACTGTCATTGTCACAAGATGGATTTTGGGGCGACCTCTTTCCCATCTCGCTTTCACTACGGAGGTAATCAGTAACATTTTTGTACTGATTTTATTGCGATATTTTCCGAGTCGCGCCCTTTTCTTTCTCTGTCCACTGTAGCAGATATTTGGTATCTACATTCTTTCACTCCTCTCACTGATAAGTCACCATGTCTGTTTGTTACCCGTCCCTTCCCTAAAACATTTGAAGGAGTGGCAGAGATATTAACGACAGGCTTGTTGGTGATTCTCGCGTACCCAACCTTGGCCGCTACTGATTAACACTAAAAATGGCCAGCGTATTTGTCTAATTGCTGATAAGGCCAGGGTTCACGACAGATAAGAGATCACTTGTCTGGGTGACACATTTTGTACAGACAAGGATGACCTAATCACTTCTGTCCGACTTGCTATGACAAGATTACTTTAGATAGTAATAATTTGTTACATCTGAAACACATTGTCGTATGAGTTTACAGAAATAAATATATTTTTACACCCCCCCCCCCCCCCACCCAGCATGTTTTAAAAATCGTTTTTAATTTTTTTACGGATAACAAACATATCGGGGGAGGACGACCTGACACGTTTTCAGTGTTAAGACACTGTGAAGATGACACACCACCTTGCCGAAGTCAGAATTCCATTTTATCAGACTGGACATCTTTTATTGGAGAATCTTACAAAACAGCCCAGGAAATCTCTATCATTTTAAATAAGGAAATCCGGAATATCCGAGCAAGATGAACACACGAAGTCAGAGGGAATTAAAGTTAAAATTTACGACCCCAAGTCTTCTTCTTTTCTTCTTCCGTCCTTAGCCAACGACCGGCAAAGCAGTCAGTGGCCATTACGCCTAGTGGCGTCTTAAGGGCAACAGCGAATAGATTTTCTTTGCCGCTGTTCCCATCACGCCTAATGGCGTCTTTAGGGCAACGACAAATCAATCCGTTCGCTGTTGTTTCCGTAATCAAAGTGACTGGCAAACAGGTGATCAGCCCGTTGGAATATTTTCATTACTAACATGTAAACTAATATTTATATATTACCATGTGAATATTACTATGTGAAAATCGCTAGAGGACGTCCCAGTCATTTGAGGCTTGCAACCTCAGCGCATAGAATGATGATTTCATGAACCACTACTGCACGGGCTGGTGACTGCTTTATTGTGAGTTTCTTAAGGAGAACTAAAAGCATAAAGTAGTCCCAAGTTCCACATGGAGCAGGGAGGGAAAGATGAAAGAAAGGATGTACATTTTAATTATAATACTTACAGTTTCAAACCAGTGTAAATGTCGATGTTAACATATTCACTTTAAAATTAATGGAAGTTTCAAACTTTTCAAATCAGTGTAAACACAAATGAAAACATATTCAATTTATGTGGTGAACAATTTTCAATCAGTGGAAATGTAAATGTAAACAAATTCTATATGTACTATTAACCTTTTCATTTAAATGTAAAGTAACTATAAAAGCTATTCAATTTAAATGTGAAGAAAGTTTTCTCTCGTGGGATTAAAGCTGATTCTCATCTAGGGTAAATTCTGAGGTAGAGGGATGGTGGAATAGTAAAAGGGGACACATCAGTATGTGTCGGGAAACGCAATACTTAGGTGAGCGTTTCGTTTCTATTCTCTTACCATAGTTGATGGTGGTGGTACCAGTTGAAGAGTACTATCTCTGGAACAAGAAGGGAACAGTGGCTTGAGCTTTAAGACGAGGGACCAACTTTGTAGACTCTCCCTGACACTCCTGGGAACGAGCTGCACCCTACAACCTTGACCAGCAACGATCGTTATCAGTGATCAGTCCATCAAGAACCAACCCAGCGGGAGCAGAAACAACCACTGGCAGCTAAGGGCAATATAGAAGCTGCCAAAGTGAACTTTTTCCATAGAACCTACTATCAATCAATGATGAACCTTTGCTTTTAAACTATTCAATTATTTTCAATTTGTTAAAACTTAAGTGGTTATTAAATTTTGTTATTTGTAATTTTACAAATTTTACTTCGATTTAATCATTTTAAATGTACTGCATGTTTGTCTCGGACAATTTACTAAACACACTCTAAACAGAGCTATACCAGAATAATAAGAATTCCACTGAGTAAATCAGCGGTGGGGGCTTGAACGAGCTAACATTAATCATTGCTTAATTCTTCACAAAAGTTGGCAGATTCTAGAATTAACGTGCTCAGCCAATGCAGCATTGTTTTCGCTTATCTGAATATCTTGTGAAAACTCAATTGAGATAGAAGCGTCATTACCCTTCTATTTACAAATCTGCCAAGAATAATCTTGTGCGAAGGTAGACACCTTTGAAGCCCATATTAGATACTATTGAGTTTTGGCCACTGTTAGACCACTACTGCAAAGAAAGGGAGGCAATACCGTTACAGCCATCCGCTCTTACTTTGGAGATGACCGGACTTGCTTTTTCTTTGAGAGTCGTCTCATATTTCAAGTGGTTTGTCTTTCTCCTTATGGCTGGAATATTCAACATCATTTTGATTGAATTCTGCTAAATTGTGATTTTTCACTATTTCAGTACCTTCTTTTCCCCACTTTTTCACAATGTTTTTTCCCCATTATATTTGGTTTCGTAATATATATACGTATTTGTGTGCGACTACGTCACCTCCTTTCTGAGCTAGATTTTATCAAGGCTATCAGTGGATATATTCCCAGGATATAATTTGGCTTTGTTACTTCATTTTCTATTTTCATTATTTGTTGAATTTCTGTAGTTAATACACTTTTTTGCTGGTTTCTTATTTTTTGAATTTTTTTTCTTTTTGTATCATACATCATATAGGTTTTTATTCACTTTCCCACGTCCATTGCCGTTGTCTGTTGACCTGTCTATATGTATCTGTGTCACCTATTTGTGACTGTGGCTGACGAAGGGTGAATCGTCCCGTGTTTCCTGTATACGTTAAAATGCACAATTGATTCCATAACATTTTATTTTTTAATGTATATATTATATTTACTTACTTAGTCGTTCCCCTTCTACCATGAGGTGTAGAGGTTTGGAAGAGAGAGCGCCAGACTATCCTATCGGCTGTCTTCCTCCTGGCCTGGTTCCATTCTAGTCCTCGATCCTTCAAAGATTGTCTAATATTGTCCTCCCAGCGGACTCTGGGTCGTCCTCGGGGTCTGGATCCCTGGCTCTTTGTCTCCCATGCCTGTCGTGGTATCCGATCTTCTCCCATTCTGCAGACATGGCCAAACCATCCTAATTGGGTCTGCTCCACCTGGGTCTGCAGGGGGTAGGATTTAAGGCCTTGACGTATCGTCTGGCTGCGTACCATGTCTCCTCTTGCCACTTCAACCACCCCCCTCAGATACCTCATTTCTGAGGTTTGGATCTGGCTTTTATGGGTTGCAGTCATTGCCCATGACTCGCATCCGTATGTCAAGACTGGGACATAGGTGGAGCGGCACACAGCCATCTTCGTTTTCTTACCAACCTCTCTCTTGCTGAGGAATCCTCGATCTACGGCCTGAAAAAGTCTCCCAGCCGCTGCCCCTCGAGTGGCCAACTCTTCCCTGATGCCTCCCCCTCGGTCTACAATAGCTCCGAGGCATTCAAAGTGGTCGACCTGCTCCAGGACCTGCTCTCCCAGCTCAATCTGATGTCTTCCTTCTTCTCGTGATATCACCATGGATTTTGTTTTAGAGCTGCTTATGACCATCCCTCTCTTCTCCAGCTCTTCCTTCCAGACTTGCAGGTTGGATTGGAGATGTGCCTCTGATTTAGCAATCAGGGCAACATCATCAGCAAATGCCAGCTCCGAAATATAGACCTGTCTCATCTTCCAGTACCCCACTGAATACTTTCTTGTTCTCTCCTTACATGCCTTGATGACATCGTCCATAAGGAGTATGAAGAGGTAAGGTGATAGGATATCACCTTGTCTTACACCAGTGGTGGTCCTGAACTCTTCCGACTTATGGTTTGCTGTCCTCACATAATTTCTGCAAGACTTGTAGAAGCTCTGTATAGCATGAATCAGAGGTGCTGGAATATTCTTCCTTGCCAAACAGTCCCAAAGTTTGCTCCAGGGGACCCTGTCAAACGCCTTTTCCAGATCTATGAAACAAAGATGCATCTCACTCTTATACTCAAGGGCCTTTTCACTCAGCTGTCTGAGTGTGAAGATTAGGTCTTGAGTACTTCGGTTTGCTCGGAATCCGCACTGGACCTCATCCAATTGTGGCTCAGCTAGGCGTCGGAGTCTCTACTCTAGGATTCTAGAGTAGATTTTACCAGGGACACTGAGAAGGGATATGCCTCTATGGTTTCCACACTGTCGATTGTCACCCTTTTTGAAAATTGGTGTTATGATGGCAATCTCCCAATCCTTTTGTATTGTCTTGTTGTACCACGCTGCCTGTAAAACCCTTAAGAGTAATAGGTCGCCTGATGCTCCCATGAACTTAACCATTTCTGGTGTTATACCATCATGCCCTGCTGCTTTGCCCATCTTGATTTTCTCCAGTGCTGCCTTCAGTTCTTCCATCTTTATGTCATCTTCACCATCATTGGTTTTCTCTTCTGTGCTAGTGTTTATCATTTCTGATGCTTCACCATGCTCACCATCCAGGAGTTCTGAGAAATATTCTTTCCATCTTCCCATTACTTCCTTCGGGGCAGTAAGCAATTTGCCTTGCTTGTCCTTTATAAATTTGAGAGGGCATTGTTTTTTTTTTTCCTTCCTCATGTTCTTTAGGGTCTTATAGAACAATTTCTGGTTTTCTTGTGCATCTTTTTCTAGCTTTTCTCCAAATTCTTCCCAGGACTTCTGTTTTTGCTGCTAGCACTTTATTCTTTGCTTCTGTTCTGAGTGTCACATATTCTCTATATTTTTCCATTTGTCCTGTTGTGTTTTTAGCTCCTAAGTATTGTTTCCATGCCATTTTCTTCTCTCTTATTTTCTCTTTGACTTCCTCTGTCCACCAAGGTGTCCTCTTTCTCTTGTTCCCAAGTCGGACTTCACCGCATGCTTCTGCAGCAGCTGTCTTTATGATATCCTTGAATTTAATCCAGAGGGTTTCCAAGTCATTAGGTCGTTCTTCTGTGTTGCTCACCGCTGCAGCAATAAGCCCCTGATATCTGGTCTTAATTTCTGGCTCTCTCAGCTTGTAGGTCCTAATGCTGATTTCTCCTGCTCGTTTACTTGGTTTCTTGCGTGATGTTGGGCAGTTCCTAGGCTGAGCAACTCTTTCAGTTGTTCTTTTGATTGTTAGCAGGTAGTGATCACTTCCAATCTCTGGCCCCCTCCAGACTCTAGCATCTCGGACATATTTGAATGAGCTTCTCCGAACAATGGCATAGTCGATCACTGACTTCTCATTCTTTGTTGGTTCACATCTAGTGTATGCATGTATGCGCTTATGGGGGAACTTTGTGTTTGTAATGATCAGATTCTGCTCACTGCAGAATCTAACGAGTCGCTTTCCATTGTCATTGAGAGTATCTTCTCCATATCTTCCGATAACTCCACCCCATCTAGCATGGTCATTTCCAACTCTGGCATTAAAATCTCCGAGCATGATAACTTCGTCTAGGCAGTCATCCACTGTCCTTTGAAGCAGCTCGAAGAATTCCTCCTTGACCTCTGCTCTCTCATCCTCATTTGGCCCATACACTATGACCAGGTTGACTATGGTTTCTCCTTCTTAGTTTAACAACCATAATGCGCTCCGAGACAAAGTTCCATCCCTTGATACTATCTTTTTGATTTTGGGCCACAATGCAACCCACGCCCCCTTTAGCTCTTTCAGACATGGGTACACCACTGTAGAGCAGCGTGTTGCCATCGAGATCCATAACTCCTTGTCCTGTTTTCTTTGTTTCCGTTATAGCCAGGATTTCTAGTTTTGCTTTCCTCATCTCTTCCACCAGCTCCTCTTCCTTCCCATTTATACTTCTTGTGTTCCAAGTTCCATAAGTCGTAGTCCGTAGTCCGTTCCAGTTCGTCGCCTTTAGAATCCGTCCGGTTTTCTCTCTTGTGTTGCTAGTAATCATAGTTTAAGACAAACAGGTGATTGGCCTGTTGTGCCTTTGCATGGTGGAGGGGCTGCCTCCTTACGGCTTCCATGCAGGCCGCCCTCCTCCTTTTTCATCCGGGCTTGGGACCGGCATTGGCGGAGTTGTATATATTATATACAGTTTTCTATTTCTGTCTTTAACTTTCTCTCTGTCTCTATCTATCTCACTCACTGTGGGTGTAAGTAGCTTGCGTTGTTACCGCCAACTTTCTAATGTTTTCGTTTCTTCTAAAGTCGTAAGAGATTGGTACAGCATGACATATGTGGTTTAATATAAAGTTACTGGTTATTCCACTCAACCGCTACGGTATCCATGAAGACTGAGTCGAAATACACTGAAACGTGGCGACTAAAGAAGGGGATGCCTAGCTGGCCGTGAGGTTAGTGTGATTCGCTTGTATAGCTAGGCGGTGTTGTCGTACGGAAGGTACGGGGTTCGAACCCTGGGTAAGCCACTCACGTCTGTTGTTTTTCTGTTGTCTAAGTGTTCTACTTCTTCATTTCTTGCGAGTGCCTGAAAACATACCTTTATGTTTGTCTAATATTAATTTACTGTTTACAGGCCTCGGGTTTCCCTTCCTTATGTGTTATTAATGTTCGACTAAAGAGGCTATCATGAAACTTCATTCATGTTCAACAAGCCACTGAGGGATTTATTACTGCTCGAGAATAGTATTAACAAGTAAAGGTTTGTCCCATGGCAGATAGTAGTACCCTTAGATGAGTTTTTAAAATTTTTTTTTATTCATTCCTTCATTCATAACCCTCCACTCCCAAAGGAGCATAATAATAATAATAATAAATTCTTTAAGCACCAAACACGGCGCATAAGGCAGAAACCAGTGCTCTCCAGGTTGTTCGTTGTGATGCCACTCCTCTTAGCTCTTGCACATTATTTAGGCCCAACGTTCTTCCTTCTCTTATTATTGTTCTTCTGAGTGTTTCTTTTGGTCTTCCTTTTTTCCTCTTACCCTCAAGAACCCAAGTGAGCGCCTGTAGTGGTATTCTGTTGTTTTGCATTCGTAGGACATGACCGATATATGACCATCGTCTTTTCCTTATATAGTCGGAGACATATTTCTGCCTAGAGTCTTCTCTTATTTGTCGATTAGTCTTGAATTCTTTCCAACTGATGTTCATGAGTTTTCTAAGACATTTGTTAAAGGAGCATAGGCCTTCAACAAACACATGCCAAGTCCTCCTGTCACGTGCCATCATCTCAAGTTCTTTCCACGGTCTCCTCATCATTTTCACCTCTGTTTCCAGCTCCCTTCTCCATGTGCTTCTTGGTCTACCTCTGCCTCTCTTGCCCTGGGGATTCCAGAACAAGGACTGCCTTGTAATGCTGTCAACAGGTTTCCTCAGCGTATGTCCTATCCATCGCCATCGTCGTCTTCTCATCTCTTGTTCCACTGGCACTTGTCTAGTTCTTGTCATAAGTTCCACGTTGGTAAACTTATCATACCATTTTAATCCCTCTATTCTACGCAATCACCCATTTATGAAAGTCTGTAGCTTTTTGGTTGTTGTCTTTGTTGTTCTCCATGTCTCAGAGCCATACAATAGGACTGACTTCACATTTGAGTTGAAGATTCTTATCTTCGTGTTGGATCCGATTTCTCTTGATCTCCATATATTTTCCAATGCAATGAAAGCGCCTCTTGCTTTTTGTATTCTTATTTTGATATCGCTGTCTGTCCCTCCAACTTTGTCTATATTGCTGCCAAGATACGTGTACGATTCTACATCTTGCATTGGTGCTTCTAAAGCAGCAGCTGGGAGACTTTTTCAGGCCATAAATCGAGGATTCCTCAGCAAGAGAGAGGTTGGTAAGAAAACGAAGATGGCTGTATATCGCTCCTCCTATGTCCCAGTCTTGACATATGGATGCGAGTCATGGGCAATGACTACAACCCACAAAAGCCAGATGCAAACCTCAGAAATGAGGTATCTGAGGAAGGTGGTTGAAGTAACAAGAAGAGACATGGTCCGCAACCAAACGATACGTCAAGGCCTAAAGTCCCACCCCCTGCAGACCCAAGTAGAACAGTGCCAACTAAGATGGTTTGGCCATGTCTGCAGAATGGGAGAAGACCGGATACCACGACAAGCATGGGACACAAAGAGCCAGGGATCCAGATCCCCAGGACGACCCAGAGTCCGCTGGGAGGACAACATTAGACAATCTTTGAAGGACCGAGGACTAGAATGGAACCAGGCCAGGAGGAAGACAGCCGATAGGATAGTCTGGCGCTCTTTCTTCCAAATCTCTACACCTCACGGTAGAAGGGGAACGACTAAGTAAGTAAGTATTGGTGCTTCTTCAAGTTAAACACTGCTACCGTTACCTGCATTTATTCTCATTATCTTTGTCTTTTCCCTGTGTATTTCTTTTTTATTGATGCTGTAAAAATATCCCGTTCAACGCGTGTCTTTATGTCGAAATAATATGTTCAATGCAAAAGTGACATATGTCTCCAGACTCCAGTCCAATTATTGCAACTTAGAGGAGTGAAGAGTAATTTCCCTCTACTAGGTCTCAGCTTCATTTTGGGGGCGGGGTGAGGGGCGGTAGACATGTTCCTATTTTCTGACTTTGCCTTTCTTAACTCAAAAGCAGAGTCAGGTGCCAATTTATAGATTGGAGCATGATAAAACAGATGAAGAGGAGTGTAAACTTGCAAGGGCAGCAAGTAAGACAAGTGATTAGAATACATTCCTGTAACGTCTGTGAGATCAGATAAACAGGACAAGCAATCGCCGACTTCATGAAAGACTCAAACATATATTATGGAAATATCATATTATAGGAAGAAATGTTACGATACAAGTGAAAAACGTAACAATCAAGAGCTAACTTTGAGTTGTGTTAGAAAAGAAAAGAGAGCGTCACATTGAGTATACTTCATGCTCAGTGCAAATGGCAAGCAAATATCCAACACAGATAACTTATCTGAGAAAACTACAGCATTAAGTCTTGGTAGAATAGGGAAACTAATATCATCCAGGGAAAGGGTAAAAGGTAAAGGATCCCGTTACACGCCCATTTGGGCATATTGGGAATATGGTGTTAGGCCAATATTTTCTTGACCATCGGCACAGAAGGGGTGACGTGGTCAACATCACGCCGGCCGTCTTAAACTTTCCAGAGTTGCTCTGGTACCCATTTCATGAGGCTTGGTCGTCCCCGGAGCAGTTTGTGGTCTAAAAGATCCCACCTCAACTGAAGATTGAACCATGGACCACTGAGCTAGGAAGCCAGTGCACTAACCACTGCTCTACCGCGACTCCCCCATCCAGTGTTATAACATCTAAATTTCCAACCGAGTGAAGAAAAATTACAATAAATACAAACATTAAAAAAAAAAACGTTTGCACACCATGCGGCTAAATACGACGTCTACAATAAACTTCGTGGAAAGCACAATGGGAGACATTAAGATAGTCATGGGAGATACGAATACAAAATTTAAACTGACAAACACAACAATGGACTGATTATAGGAAGAAGAAATCGTAGATTAGTTTGGATTTCTAAGAGTTATATAGCTCATAATAAATGGTAAGAGGCAATAAAGGGAAATAATATTAGATAAGTAACTAAACGTATATTTCACATTTTTTTATATTTTTCAGTTGAATATTTTTGTGGGTTAACGTATAAATAGTGCTATAATATCAGAAGTATGTAATACGTACGAGTCACGGTAATCTCCAAAAGAACGTTGCCGATCGTTCCGTACATAATTTTTACTTGTAGTTATTTCCCTTTAGCAGTGTTTTGTGGACATGTATCGTAGTGTGCAAGTATCGATTGTAATTATGAACTGTTACACTGTGAGGTGCGAAACGCAGAGGCAATTATAAACAAAATAAATAAAAAAAGAGATAGACTGCTAATTTGACGGACCGACTTACGAACTGATGTACGGTACGAAAGCTGATCAGTCAAATTAACAGTTTATCCGTTGTCCGTCTGACTGTCCATTGGTCAGTCATAAGAAGTACATCAGTCAGTCACTCGGTTCGTCAGTCAATACATGAATCTCTTAGTAAGTAAGTTAGACATTTCGTCAGTCTGTGAGCCAGTCCGTCGGGAAGGGGGGTTATTCCTATAAAAAAATTAATTATGACCAATAAAAATCAGTTAAACAATATACCAAAAGCCTCATGCTTTAACACCCCCCTTCCCCCCCCCCCACCCCCCGGTCTTAAAATTTTGTTGTTGTTGTTGTTTATAATTGTCTTTGCGTTTTGCACATCAAATAGTGTGACAGTTCATAGTTACAATCGATGCTTGCTGTCGCAGAGTGAAGATAATTTGCCTATTTGAAATTTTCTGTCCATCCTGTATATTGCTTTATTTTCTGTCTATCCTAAGTTTCTGGAAAAAAAAATGTTTCTCACGCACCTTAACCCAGGTGAAGATTCGGTCAACCAGCGTTCAGGTCTGTTGGGATTTTCCAGACTCGTCTGTCTAGAAATTTATGGCCTGTCCTCTTCCTCATTGTTAAAACTTTTGAGCTCGGAAACCACAGCACGTACAAGTGACATTCAATATGCAAACTACGGTAATTTGCAGATACTTTTGGCTATCGTGAGAACTTTAAAAAATGTAGCGGGTAAATCGAAAATAATTCTTTCATTCTTTCTTTAAGAAACTAGTTTTGTAGACTTCACTTGGTGTTAAGCATACTGTAAGAGAAAGACGCATTTCTTAGTCTTGTAAAGTAAAACTGTGCATAGGGAGACTTGAGTTAAACAAACAAAGTGCCCTCTAGTTTAACTTACAGAATATAAAATTCCGGAGCGGGTATGTATTTGCTATTCCAGTATATAGACAATTAGCTCAAATATATAGATATGAAATATATTACTATCAGGGTGAAAGTCTAATGAAATATATTACTATCATGGTGAAAGTCTAATGAAATATATTACTATCATGGTGAAAGTCTAAGTGTATTATATAAACGGGTTTCCTTTATCATGTATGTATCATAAATGCTTACGAAAATTCATTTATTTTCACTGCTTGTATTTTAAAGCGATGTTATGTTACAATGTTTGTATCATTCATAATTTCAATGATCATTTTACTTTTCAATGTTTGTAACATTAATGTATGAGCATATTATTATGAATGCGGGAAGGAATGAACGGTGGAAAGCACAGGAGGATTCTCTAGCGGACCCTCATGTAACTTTGTCTGACAGGGTAGGAAGCAATAGTCTTGTTATTGTGTATGTACCTGGACTGGCCAGCTAATTCATTCACAGCAGACAGGAATGTTTAAGAATGGACTGACCTATTTTAGGAACGAGACGCATGCATGGATATCAACATGCCGACGCTGGACACTGCTTAAATTGTTTCTGTTGTAATCTGCATGTTGCAGCAGAAGAGTAGTTACACATGTATTTTTGTTTTGTCTAACAGATTTACGCAGTGCAAGTCTTGTCTCGTATTGCTGAAAAGAGGTTACCTTTGGCCAGTGGCCATATAGTCCTCGTCCACCAGTCACAATAATTCCCTTCAATTATTTCAATAATTTCAATCATTTCAATTACTTCAATTACTGCAATTATTGCAACGATTCTCAACACCAGATATTACCCTTAACAACCATCACCCGTACCATACTCCACCCATTTTAACCCTCCATCCCACCTTTGGAAACAAATTCGTTATCTGTGGATATCTCATCAACTGTGGATACGTTACACCAATCTTGGATTTATAAAATCGTGTTCAGATTCTGTGCCCTTTGTGGATACCTTATTCGAACAGTGAAGTTAATTTCAAAGTATTGGATTACGTGATATTTTTCCAAGAGAACACCAGGATATAAGTTGTTTCCAACATTCACACCAAAGGAACAAACATTCATTTACACACAAACAGTATTTCACATATTTTCCAGCAAAAGCTTATCAGGCCTGCCGGGAACTTTACTAACACAATTCATTCATAATCCTTGTTTTCACTATTTGTGTAATAATTTTTTTTCTTCTTTAAAAATCATCAAATTGTTGTGAGTTTGTTTTCTCGTGATAATCTTTATTATTATGTGCTGTAAAATCCTTATTGATTTATTTACATTTCTAAATTGAAATAAATTGAGTTAACCTCGATAGGATTGTTCGTTCAGTTCAGACTACCAAATCCTCAATCTAACTTTACTCCTTTACCCTACTATTTGTGAGTGACACAGTGTGTGCAAAAGAGTAATATTGTCGCCAGAGAAAACAAGAAGAGCTGTGTGTGTGGTTTTCTTAGTGAAGAACTCACTGACTCAGCCTGTGCATTCTGCCTATCTCTCTTGCGCACCACTATCACACGTCCGTGTGCACTATTGTCCATCACGCCTATACAGCTGTCAAGCTGTACCTACTATTAATTATATTTTCATGCGACAAATATTTTGAATCTCGTCCTTGGATTTGAATTTCTGGATTCTTATTTCACAGTGACTATAGGGAATCTTGTCTTTAAATTGTTCTGCAGAAACTGTAAGGAATCTTGAACTATTAGTCTATACTGTGGACTATAATTTTATAACGCCCTAGACAACGACACTTCTGGTAGTATCTGAACAGAACAATTATAATTTTAAAGTAACAGAACGTTGCTGTCACTAATTTAATTCAGGGTTATTTAATTACGTTAAATAGTTAACTAAGGTAATTAAGTGGTACATTTAACAGGCAGTAGAGTGTGTATATGTGTGAGATATTGAAGGGAATTGTTTATACTTGAGTATTACTCAAGTGATGAGACCTTAATTCAGCAGAAATAAGGAATTGTCAAAAATCCAATTATACTAAACTTCCATTAATGAGTTACATTACTTCATAGAATTAATAGTACTCCCTGGGGCTTAGTAAATTGATTATCAGTTAGTTGTATTGGTTTGTTGTAATACAATACTTCATAGAAATATTAGTAATACCCAGAAACTAGTGTAACATACTGAGAGAGTGTAACAACCTGCACAGAAATATAGAAAATGACTGATTTACTAAAACTAAGGATGGGTCTTTTAAAATACACTAAAGAGGTTGGAATGAGTGAAGAAGAAGGTAATGCATTCATAGAAGCCGAAATAGAAAAACAAAGAGAAGAAAACGAAAGGATACGAGCTCATGAGTTCCGGCTCAAAGAACTAGAGGTTCAAAATCGTCCCGCTTCTCCCACTAACGCTTCATCACCTGACAACGCCTCTGCTGATCTAGCACTCAACTCACCTGCAATGACTTTCCCAATGGAAAAATTTTGCGAGCGAAATGAACAAATTGATCTGTTCTTGGACAGATATGAGCGAACTGCTTCATCGTATGGCCTGCCCAAAAGCATGTGGAATCTTAAACTTTCTCAAGGATTAAGAGGGACGGCTTACGAAGTTTTTGCAAAATTAACACCAGCAGAACAGAATGATTATGACGCTCTCAAGCAAGCACTGTTACGGCGTTTTCAGCTTACAGCCGACAATTACCGAAAACGTTTTCGCCGATCTCACAAAGAAGGAGGAGAAACATTTGGCCAATTTGCTGCTAGGATTGAATCATATCTCGAAAAGTGGCACGATTTGGGAAAATTTTCTAAGACTTACGAAGGATTACATGAACTCTTCCTGGTAGAGCAAATCAAGGAAACAATGTCACCAGAGATGAGAAAGTTCCTAGTGGAGCACGGGGCAGACCGACTCGAACCAATCCTTACGTTAGCAGAAAGGTTTCAAAATGCTATAGCAGAGACTCAAACCTTCAAACGGAAGCCTGCTGAACTTCAACCTAAACCAATCACCCAGCCCACCCAAAATCAGCGATCACAGGTAAACGCTCCAACGCAGGATACACGCAGAGACCGGTCAACTAACTCAAACACGAAAAATGCACAGGAAAACCCCCCTTACTTCATGAGGAGGGAGATGAAATATTGTCATCATTGTAAGCACACCTCGCACAATACAAAAGAATGTAGAAATCGGCCCAGCCCGCACTTGGCGGCGTGTTTACAAGGAGACGCACCAGAACAGCGTCAAGACAGAACAAAATGTGGTAAACCAGAACGGAATTCTGTAACGGATCAGATTATCGCAAACGGGAAATTTGTGCGCTGTCTTTATGACACAGGATTACAGTTTGACTGTATAATCGCTTCACATTTGGTCACACCTGAGCAGATAACCTCGGAGACAGTAGATCTGTGTGGAGCCGTGAAAGGAGACACTCCTATGACATTGAAAATAGCAAACGTTTATATTGATTCAAAATTTGTTAAAGGATGGATTCGAGCTGCCATTATGGAGAATCCAATCTACGACGTAATTCTTGGATGTCGCTATGTGTTCTTGGGGGAACCAAGAAAACCTCTGATAGTTGCAGCAGTAACTACAAGAGGTCAGGCGAGGACAGAACAGGAACCAGGACCAGTGACAAACCTGCTACCACGGGAATTGAAGGATGCTCAACACAAGGATCCAACACTGGGACCATGTTTTAAGAAACTGCCACTTGCCAGTAACCCGCTGAAAAAGGGAAACTTTTATTCGAAATCAGGATTACTATACCGTAGGTCGGGCAACACTGGACAAGAACATAGCCAGTTGGTTGTTCCAACTACTTATAGGTCGCAAATTTTAGAGATGGGACACGCTCTTCCTTTTAGCGGCCACATGGGACAAAATGCTACCATGCAAAGAATAGCAGCGCACTATTACTGGCCTGGGATGAACGTGGACATCATCCGATTTGTGAAATCCTGTGCGCAGTGCCAAAGGGTGGCACCAAGACACTGGACACCCCCTGCTCCATTGGGGGAAATGCCTATTGTCGGTACTCCATTCGAAAGAGTAGCTGTAGATATAGTAGGCCCACTCTTAAGAACAAAGCGGAGAAATTGCTGTATTTTGACTCTAGTCGACACCTGTACTATGTGGTCAGAAGCAATGGCGCTCCCTTCTTCTGATTCTGTGCATGTCGCAGAAACGCTCGTGAGTATTTTCACAAGGCTCGGATTTCCACAGCAAATACTCACTGATAATGGATCGCAGTTTAGAGGACATCTGATGGAAGAAGTCTTTAAGATCTTCCGTACTCAGCATATCCACACCTCACCCTATAATCCACAAGCAAACGGACAGGTAGAGAGATATAACGGGACCCTCATCACCATGCTGCGAAAATTAGCACAAGAAAGACCCGAAAACTGGGACTTATTCTTGCCGGCTGCCTTATTTGCCTATAGGGAAGTGCCGCATGCCTCCACTGGTCTACCTCCTGCAACATTATTATTTGGACGGCCAATAAAGGGACCCCTGGAAGCATTGCTTAGGTCTTTAACCGACCAGAAAGCAGACGAATCTATTGTATCTGCATCAAAATATGTGCAAGAACTAAAAGAAAGGTTAAAGATAGGTTGGGAATTAGCCAACACTAACCTCCGACAAGCTCGTGCCAAGCATGCAAAACGGTACAATAAGACTGCAAAGAAAGAGTACTACAACCTGGAGAGAAAGTACTGCTGTTACTCCCAACAGGGAATAACAAACTTCAGATAGATAGATAGCAGGGACCATTTGAAGTACTCGAGAAAATCTCTCGAACAAACTACAAAATCTCCATACGAGGGAAGGAAAAGATTTATCATGTTAACTTACTTAAAAAGTACATGGAACGCCTCGCTGCTCCTCAAGCACATCTCCTGACCTTAGCGGTTGCAATGGAAGCGGATAATGAGCCCCACGAATATGCTGAATACCCGCTAAAACAGGAAGAATCACACACGGATGTGAAGCTCTGTGAAACATTAACTGAATTGCAACAGCATGATGTCAAACAACTGTTAGCCGAATATTCAGAAGTGCTCACCGATAAACCGGGACTAACCAACCTCTTGGAGTTTGATATAAAAGTATTAGATCCTAAGCCTGTCAGGACTAAGATTTACCCAGTCCCATACGCTAAAGCCAACGCTTTACGAGAAGAGATTGACAAGCTACTGCAAGATAACATAATCTCTGAATCGACATCCCCATACAGTTCGAGTGTAGTGCTTCTACAGAAACCCAACGGGGAAACTCGGTTATGCATCGATTATAGGTTACTCAACACTGTAACAGAGTTCCAACCAGAACCATTACCGAGCCCTAATGAACTCTTTACAAAGCTGAGCAGAGCAACCATTTTCTCTAAAATAGACCTTAGTAAAGGCTATTACCAAATTCCGGTAAAGGAAGAGATTAGACCATTGCTCGCCTTTAGTACCAGTGACGGACATTACACGTTCAATGTAATGCCTTTTGGATTACATAACGCACCTGGAGCTTTTACCCGGATGATGAGAAAACTATTACACCCTTTACAAAGCAATACCATTCATAATTTTATGGATGATATTCTCATCGCAACGGCTACATTTGAAGAACATGAAGAAGCGTTAGCCCTGCTCCTCAGGCGGCTCAAGGAAACTGGTTTAACAGCACGCCCAAGCAAGTGTCTGATTGGATTCAGAGAACTTGAATTTTTAGGACATACGATCACTCATGGTTGCTTGTGGCCAGTAGAGAAAAACGTTGACAAAAATCCGAAATGCAAAGCGACCCATAACGAAAAAGGACACTAGGTCGTTTTTGTCACTCTGTGGTTATTATCAACGGTTCATTGAGAACTTTAATAGTTTGACTGCACCATTGACTGACCTCACAAAGAAAGATCAACCTGAAAAGGTAACATGGACGGCTCAATGTGAGAGCGCCTACACCACACTCAAAGAAAAGCTGACGACGAAGCCCATATTACGCCTCCCTGACCTCACAAAGACCTTTGTGCTAAGAGTAGATGCCAGTAATCTTGGAATAGGATCAACGTTGCTTCAAGCTGATGAAAACTACCCGGAAATGCTTTTTCCCGTGGCCTATGCTAGCCGAAAATTGAACGCTGCAGAATGCAACTATTCAACCATTGAAAAAGAATGCTTGGCTCTAGTGGCGGGAGTAAAAAGGCACCACGAATTTCTTTATGGAGTCTCATTCGTAGTGCAAACGGATCACGCATCCCTCACGTTTCTCATCATCATCAGTTGCCATCTCCACAACGGAGGTTGGCTGTAATGGATCTCCAACGTCTTCTGTCTCTTGTCTTGGTGGTACACTCTGATAGACTCTTTCCCGTCCATCTCTTGATGTTATCTTCCCACTTATAGCGCTGTCTTCCCCTTGCACGTTTCCCATCAACTCTCCCTTCTGTTATGGTCTTCTGCAAGGTGTTATGCCTTTTTATGTGGCCAAAGTATTTTAGCTGCCGAACTTTGACCTCTCTCATTGGACCATTGTTTTTCTCTTTTCATACCTAGATTTTCTAGGTCCTCCGTATTTGTTTTCATCTCTTTCCATGAGATACGCCCCATTCTTCTATATATCCACATTTCAAGAGCCTCAATTCTTTCTTCCAAATGCTTATTCATCGTCCACGTTTCTGCACCATACAGAAATGCAGAATATATATAACACTTTATGATTCTCAGTTTTAATTTTGAGATAACTGTTTGGATGTCAGTATATGTTTCATGTTGTTGCCTGTAGCTTTGGCCATTCCTATTCTCTTCTTGATTTCTGTTTCACATCTGCCATCTTCTGTTATTATATGACCAAGATATACGTAGCTCTTGACTTGTTCCAGGATTTTCCCATTTACGCTTATCTTTAATGTGGGTTTATCGTCTGTTTTGCTAATTATCATAGTTTTAGTTTTCTCAATATTAATGTCGAGTCCATATTCATGACTTATACTGTTCACTTGCTTCACTAGTTCTTGTAACTCCTGTTCGCTTTCAGCTAACAACACGGTATCATCTGCATATCTAAGGTTGTTTATTGATCTTCCACTGATGTTCAGTCCTGGTATTTCCTGTATCTGTTTGAAAATTTTTTCGGTGTATAAATTAAATAGGCAGGGGGGACAGCACACAACCTTGTCTGACACCTCTTTTTATGTCTATGTATGGTGAATAATTCCTTCCCGATCTTACTGTGGCAGTTTGCTCCCAATAAAGGTTACTGAGTTTCTAGCAGCTTGTAAAAACCAAAATGCAAAAGTAATGCGATGGGCTATTTTGCTAAGTGTCTATTCCTTCAGGGTCGAGTACATCCCCGGTCCTGAAAATGTAGGAGCAGATTTTTTAAGCAGACATTCAGTAGAGGAACTCGCTAGTGGTGGAGAAAATAATCTTCTAACGCCAGCAGATAAGAACCAATCTGAGGAAACCTCGGAAGAAGGAACAGAGAAGGAATTAATGGACGACACTGGGAGTGATACACAATAGCCAAATTATCATCTCTCTCTGATTTAGTTCGGCAACTAACTTAAGTTCGGGGTATCTGTCGCAGAGTGAAGATAATTTGCCTATTTGAAATTTTCTGTCCATCCTGTATATTGCTTTATTTTCTGTCTATCCTAAGTTTCTGAAAAAAAAATGTTTCTCAATGCACCTTAACCCAGGTGAAGATTCGGTCAACCAGCGTTCAGGTCTGTTAGGATTTTCCAGACTCGTCTGTCTAGAAATTTATGGCCTGTCTTCTTCCTCATTGTTAAAACTTTTGAGCTCGGAAACCACAGCACGTACAAGTGACATTCAATATGCAAACTAATTTGCAGCGATACTTTTGGCTATCGTGAGAACTTTAAAAAATGTAGCGGGTAAATCGAAAATAATTCTTTCATTCTTTCTTTAAGAAACTAGTTTTGTAGACTTCACTTGGTGTTAAGCATACTGTAAGAGAAAGACGCATTTCTTAGTCTTGTAAAGTAAAACTGTGCATAGGGAGACTTGAGTTAAACAAACAAAGTGCCCTCTAGTTTAACTTACAGAATATAAAATTCCGGAGCGGGTATGTATTTGCTATTTCAGTATATAGACAATTAGCTCAAATATATAGATATGAAATATATTACTATCAGGGTGAAAGTCTAATGAAATATATTACTATCATGGTGAAAGTCTAATGAAATATATTACTATCATGGTGAAAGTCTAAGTGTATTATATAAACGGGTTTCCTTTATCATGTATGTATCATAAATGCTTACGAAAATTCATTTATTTTCACTGCTTGTATTTTAAAGCGATGTTATGTTACAGTGTTTGTATCATTCATAATTTCAATGATCATTTTACTTTTCAATATTTGTAACATTAATGTATGAGCATATTATTATGAATGCGGGAAGGAATGAACGGTGGAAAGCACAGGAGGATTCTCTAGCGGACCCTCATGTAACTTTGTCTGACAGGGTAGGAAGCAATAGTCTTGTTATTGTGTATGTACCTGGACTGGCCAGCTAATTCATTCACAGCAGACAGGAATGTTTAAGAATGGACTGACCTATTTAGGAACGAGACACATGCATGGATATCAACATGCCGACGCTGGACACTGCTTAAATTGTTTCTGTTGTAATCTGCATGTTGCAGCAGAAGAGTAGTTACACATGTATTTTTGTTTTGTCTAACAGATTTACGCAGTGCAAGTCTTGTCTCGTATTGCTGAAAAGAGGTTACCTTTGGCCAGTGGCCATATAGTCCTCGTCCACCAGTCACAATAATTCCCTTCAATTATTTCAATTATTTCAATAATTTCAATCATTTCAATTACTTCAATTACTGCAATTATTGCAACGATTCTCAACACCAGATATTACCCTTAACAACCATCACCCGTACCATACTCCACCCATTTTAACCCTCCATCCCACCTTTGGAAGCAAATTCGTTATCTGTGGATATCTCATCAACTGTGGATACGTTACACCAATCTTGGATTTATAAAATCGTGTTCAGATTCTGTGCCCTTTGTGGATACCTTATTCGAACAGTGAAGTTAATTTCAAAGTATTGGATTACGTGATATTTTTCCAAGAGAACACCAGGATATAAGTTGTTTCCAACATTCACACCAAAGGAACAAACATTCATTTACACACAAACAGTATTTCACATATTTTCCAGCAAAAGCTTTTTAGGCCTGCCGGGAACTTTACTAACACAATTCATTCATAATCCTTGTTTTCACTATTTGTGTAATAATTTTTTTCTTCTTTAAAAATCATCAAATTGTTGTGAGTTTGTTTTCTCGTGATAATCTTTATTATTATGTGCTGTAAAATCCTTATTGATTTATTTACATTTCTAAATTGAAATAAATTGAGCCTCGATAGGATTGTTCGTTCAGTTCAGACTACCAAATCCTCAATCTAACTTTACTCCTTTACCCTACTATTTGTGAGTGACACAGTGTGTGCAAGAGTAATATTGTCGCCAGAGAAAACAAGAAGAGCTGTGTGTGTGGTTTTCTTAGTGAAGAACTCACTGACTCAGCCTGTGCCTTCTGCCTATCTCTCTTGCGCACCACTATCACACGTCCGTGTGCACTATTGTCCATCACGCCTATACAGCTGTCAAGCTTACCTACTATTAATTATATTTTCATGCGACAATTCATATTAATAAATTCTGTACATATAACTTGTAATTAAAATTGATTGTGATTCCTGGTTCCCTTTGTATTTGAATCAGGACACATATACATTCATGACAGCACTGAATACATATTGTTATTTGAAAAGTTATCAGTGACTCCTTTAAGATATCCTCTTAGAGTGTTATATGTATGTGAGTGTCACAGTGTTGTCAAGTGTGGTGGAATAAATTAAATTGTTTATCTGTCTGTTATTGTTATGACTTACACTTCATCATACACATACCCTAGACATATAACGTAGTCATCACACTATTCCAGAATAATTCTGACTGAGGTATACATATGTGGCAGTAAGTAAGGTTATCTATAATACACTACTCTTATTAGATATAGATACCTTCACAGCTGATCTCAGTCAGTACACTAAGTCCCCTATAAATAGTTGGAAACATCCCATAATACCACAGCATCAAAGAAGTAGTTGCCACTCAAAAATGCTGCAGCTGGGAGACTTTTTCAGACCATAAATCGAGGATTCCTCAGCAAGAGAGAGGTTGGTAAGAAAACGAAGATGGCATTATATCCACCTATGTTCCCAGTCTTGACATATGGATTTGTCTGGTTTTTATTTTTATTCTTGTGACTGGGCACAGTAAAACTGTGAATGTTTTTAAATTTCGGAAATGAGGGGCACGGTTGAAGTAACAAGAAGAGACATGGTCCGCAACCAGACGATACGTCAAGGCCTAAAATCCCACCCCCTTCAGACCCAAGTAGGTGGCAACTGAGAAACTATTGAACACCGATCTCGGTCCACAGCCTGTAGTATTCCTGACAGATGCAAGATCAGCACTCCAAGCATTCAGTCCAGAAAATTTGCCTGGAATACAAGCCCTACTTTCTGAACTGTACAACCAGCGCAGGGTCACCATGCAGTGGATAACCGTCTCATTGTGGAATACCAGGAAACGAGAGAGGCAGATGGACTGGAGGCTAAAGAATATGGCTTTGCAGACGAGCAACCGGATGTACCAGTTACATACCATCAGAAGAAAAAGATGATCAAATCTATCAGAAAGCCACCAACACCAACGCAGGATGACTACCAAGCTATGAACAGATCAGAACAAATAGTCATTCTGCGCCTCAGAACAGGACACAACCGCCTCCGCAGCCACATGTATACAAAATTCAAGATTGGCAATTCAGCCATGTGTACATGTGAACAGAAGACTGTAAAGGGCAATTTTTACTATCTTGCAATATAATACATTTATATTCTTATGTTCGCAAATATTTTGGTAAGCAAAGTATTTCCTTTTTAAGTGCTTAAGGAGAAGTCATTTTTGGGTTGCTTCCCTTGAAAATAGTTCTGTCATCTTCGATCGGACTCCGCAGACGACTCTAGGCCTACTGCGATTTATTCTGTGGCTGGGTAGGAATAGATTGTTCTTGCTTCAGTATATCTATGGCCTGAATTTATACGTAGTGTTTGTATGAGTAGGACGAGTCTGTCTTATATATGGATATCTTTGCATTTCCAAGTCGAACTAATTTGGTTGTCGCTAGAAAAGGTCAAAGGCTATGCAGCGGAAGTATCGCTAGCAAGGGGTGTGATCCATGGCTGTCATCCTGTGAGGATGCCGAGTTTTGTTGTAGCAGGCTTTTTGCCGAAATAGTGATCTATATATGGATGGGGAAAAGTGATAATCATTTAGACATGTTGTATGTACTTTACCCCAGTGTTTATTCTCTTTTGCCAAGGAATGGCAAAGTTATATTTCGCATAAAAAGGTAAAACCACAATTTATTATGAACTTGGGCTTCGCCATCGTTGTTGATAAGCAGATGCACAGTGGTACTTTTAAAAAGAATATCCATTCAAAGGAAGAAGACATTCCTATGTATCAGCACTGGATTGTATGATATTATTCAATTACCTCTATGAGAGAACCTATGAAGAAATGAGGACATTTAATGAATGACTAATTTTGGTCTATATTCTATAGTGAGTGAAGCTCACGAGAGAGAGAACAGCCATGTTGAAATTCATATACTTTGTATTTATCGAGTGAGAAAAAGGGATGCCTGTACTATCGCTCGATGAACCAAGAGATCACTGCTACATGTGAGAACCCATGTCTGGGATTCCTATATTATGAAATATATATATATATTGAACTTTACGTGAAGGAATATTCGCTAGACGAGGTTAGGTCTAGGAGCCTTCCTATGTATTGGTTATGGTCTGACGTGCCCAGTCAGTAAAGCCAGATGATTTACATGATGGAACGCTGAATGCTTATTTACGAATGCTCCATTATGATATTTGCCAAGCATGAATGCTAACTTAAGATGATATTCCTGTGATCAACATTATGCTGTCTATGTCGACATTTGTTCCTGTAACCATACACGTACTGTCCAAGTGTGCGTCCCATTAAATGTTATAAAAAGACCACCGTAGTTCCAGTACTTCTTGAATTCGAACAGTGTGAGTATGAGTGATGTACTACCAACCTGTCAACTCTATCGAATCATTCTACCATTCGCGTACTGACATTCAGATACACACTCATTGTTTACACTCACATTCTTGTCGGAGCCTCATCACGTTCCAGGACAAGATGACCTGTATGACCAAAACTGTGCTGGGTTTGATGAGTTGACAATCGTTACACTTTACTACACCAGTCCCAACATCTACATTTATCCACTGGTGACATTCACATCATTTAGCAAATAAAGCATGATTCAACAACTAGTAGCCAGTATGAGTTAACAACTAACAAAAGAAAGAGTTTTAACAACTGGTGTGCCAGCTTCCTGGGTCAACCTGCACAGTGACCATATTGAGAAGTAAACTACTGAGACCAGACGTTCCTTGGGGTCTGTTACGACACACAAATACATCAACAGTACAAACTCTACAGTGATGTCAGCGTGACCTGTCCTGTCGAGAGTATGCAGTAACTAGGTCAGGGTTTGTTGACATTTGGTTCATTGGACATTTGCCATACAACTGACAGTGTTACACAGCGAGCTTGGTTGAAACATAGAACATTACACATCAGGACTGGAGAATATTTGACAGTGTTTGCGAAAGAAAATGTTATTGAACTGAGAAGTCCTACATTGATTGTTATCATTCAAATCAACGATGGAGCTTCTATTTCTGTGTTGAATTTAAAATAATTAGACCAGAAGTATTTGTTTAATAAAGTACCACAGTACTGTACTATTAGGCAGTGTAACTGAGCCTTCATTCCAACACATTCTTTCTGCAACACTCTATTTACATCATATTGCCATACTATTTATGCATTTATGTATTTATGTTTAACTATTTATATGTGATATTTGTTTGTATCCAGCGGGTTGTTGTTTCGGTTGGGCGGTGTCACACAGCAGAGTATCCCACGTAATAGAGGGTCTGATGTGTGCGTTTCTATAGGTGCAATTTTCTTCATTGAAAATTTGCTGCGACAGCTGTTGCTATTAGTGTTAGCTGTGAAGTCTGTACTCATTGTTGTTTTTGTAATATTCCTCTGTTCTTTAGTTTGTTTTGATTTGTTTGTAATTTGTTGGTCTACCCTATTCTATCTTTCAGTTCTATTCTCAATTTATATTTATATACTGTGGCGTTATTTGTATTTGTTATCCTCTTGCGGTTTATCTTTTATTGTTTTTCCAATTTTATTTATTTCATTTCCGCAAATGTTTTCATGTTTTTCTGTATAACTGTTTTGTTTTGTGCCTGATCGACATACACTATTTAAAATATAGTTGATCATATAAATTGATGTACAAGAATCAACTGATAGTTAATTGCTATTACTAAAGGTACACAGTTGATGATATAAAACACTATTTCTGGTGCACTGCACTTATATTATAGAGTGAACCAGCAACTTATAGCTGTTATTATATAAGGATTTATACAAGACCTTTGTAAGGCTTGTTTCCCACAGTGATTGGGATAGTTAAGTACTATTTTTCACAGGTTACAAAGTTATCATACAAAGTCTTTGATTAAGACTAAGAAAGTAAATTTATTTACTTTTGCAAATTACTGATCTTATTAGACAAGATGTCTACCTTGGATTATTTTATCACACAAGGCAGGGCTCTTGATAAGACTGGTCAGCAGTTAGAAGAATGGGCAGTTGCTCAATATGACAAAGCATTGGCTGCTGAAGAAAGAAAAGCATTGATTGAAGAAAAGAAATTAGAAGCTGAGGAAAGAAAATTACAAAGAGAGGATGAACAAAAGAAATTGCAGATACAGACTGATGAAAAAAGATTCCAGATGGAAATGGAAAAAGAGAAAAGAAAAGATGAAGCTGCTGCTGAAGAGAAAAAATTACAGGCTGCTGCTGAAGAGAAAAAATTACAGGCTGCTGCAGAAGAGAGAAAATTACAAGCTGAAGCTCAAGAAAAAAAAGCAATAAGAGAACATGAACACCAAAAAGAACTTTTAGCATTTGAGTTAGAAAAGTTAAAGTTAACAAACATAAGTAATGTTAATCAAGCATCTAGTGGTAATGGTAAACCCTTTACTTACAAGGTCAAGGTACCAGCGTTCAACCCTTCCAGTGATGACATAACATTCTGGCTAAACAGATTTGAACGCTCGTGTCGAGCACATAATGTGGACAAATCACAATATGCTAACCAGTTATCAGAAAATCTGAAAGGTGATTCTCTGACTAGTTTAAGTTTGGTTGAAGAGGCTGACAAAGATAACTATGATGTTATTAGGGCAGCCTTATTAAAGAAGTATCAGTTGTCTGAAGAGGGTTATCGGAAGTTGTTTAAGACAATGGTGCCTGAGGCAGGTGTAGAATTCTCAGAATTCATTGCAAGGACACGACTTACATTTGATCGTTGGATTGAGCTATCCAAAACAGAAAAGACTTATGAAGCCCTTATGGACTTGATACTCAGAGACAAGATTATGTCAAGTATAAATAAACCTTTCCTCGAATTCTTACATGAGCGTAAACCTAAGTCTCTAAAAGAAATGGAACAGTATTGTACCCAATACGTCACTGCACATCCGGACGTAGCCATTAGCAACAGTAAGGTTAAAGAAGGTATGCCAGTTGCTTCTGCAACACCATACAACCCTAATCACTCTCACAAATTCCAAGGACCTCAAAATAGGTTTAATAAAAAAGGTAACTATTACAGTTATCAGAACCAAGGTAACCAATCATTTCAGGGTTCTTCTTCGAATACCTGGAGAAGAGCTGACAGCCCTCGATTCAGGGGTGGTCATAATTACAGGAACTTTCGCAAAGGAAGTCATTCTAGAAACTATCCAAGTTTTCCTTCATGGAGACAACAGGATCATAATTACCGAGATACTCATTATAATGAATATGATGATAGTAACCAAAGGAGCTATGATTCAAACCCGAGTAGAGGTTATAATAGTGGAAACAATGCTAAGTACAGAGGCAATAATAACAGAGGTAGAGCACAATTCAAAAAACATAAAGCTCATTACCAGGCGAACTCTGCACAGCAAGAGTCCCACGAAGCCTATAAACAAAATAAAGATAATGATGACTCTAATAATATGGCATGTGCCGCTTTTGATTTTGGGAGAGCATCTCAGTGCCCCCAATGCAAAACATTATTTGAGCCAACCACAGTGTCTACTTTAAGCTGTGGCCATCCTCTTCCCGCTCTTCCTGCGTCAATCGCGCATGATGGGAGAGGTTCTCTTGTCTTACACAAAGGTTTAGTAAATGACAATCCAGTCTCAGTACTTTTTGATTCTGGATGCACAACTATTGGGGTTAGGCAGTCACTCATAGATCCTTCTCATTCTACAGGCAAAGTAGTCAAATGCGTAACATTTGGCGGCACCATAGAGAAATACTCTACCGCTATCATTAGGATTGCTACTCCTTTCTTCACAGGAGATGTACACGCATGTCTTTTGCCGGATCCGATCGCTGATCTTATCATCGGTCGCATTCACGGAGTCAAAGAATGCACTCCGGAGCAAATTTCCGTTTGGGAAAATCAAAATATGCAATCTGCTAATGCAGTAGTCACTAGAGCTCAAGCTCTCAATATGCCTGAAACTTCATCTGTTGAAGATAATGAAGTGCATAACCAAGATGATCCCTTGGTAATTTCTCGTGACTCGTTTTATAAAACAACAAGAAGAAGATCCGACTCTTAAGAAATTCTTCACTCTTGTAACAAAAGGTGATCCGAAAAAAGATTCAAATTGTAAATCTTGGATTACAATGAAGAATGGCGTACTTGTACGTATGGTGCAAGACTCCACTAAGTCAAGTCATTCTCAGATTCTTGTACCCAAGAATTTGAGAGTTAAGATCTTACAACATGCACACGACTCTCAGTGTGCTGGTCACATGGGTTTTTCCCGTACTAAGTCAAGAGTTCTTGCGGCTTTCTTTTGGCCTTTTGTGAACAAGGACATACGGATCTATTGTCGATCCTGTAAAGTATGTCAAGAAGTCAAATCCAAAGGTCCTCGTCATGCTGCGCCTATTCAGGCTGCAGATATTCCTATTCGTCCATTCCAGAAAATGGCGATAGACATCATTGGTCCATTCAAGATCAAATCTGCTAGAGGACATCAGTTTATCTTAACGTGTGTAGACATGTGCACACGTTGGCCAGAGGCTATCCCTCTAAAGAGCATTACTACCGCTGACATTGCAGATGCTCTTTGGCTTATATTTCTCGGCTGGGATTCCCCGGAGAAATATTATCAGATCATGGCACCCAACTGATATCGGATACCATGTCTCAAGTAATGTCTACTCTACAGATAGAGAGATCTTTGAGTAGCATCTATCATCCTATGTCCAATGGGATGGTCGAGCGACTAAATAGAACACTTAAGAACTTATTAGGGAAGATAACTGAGGATCATCCTCAGGATTGGGATAGGGTTTTACCCGCGGCCCTCTTCGCGTACAGAGAGGTCCCCAATGAACATACAGGGTTTTCGCCCTTTGAACTTGTCTTTGGCGCGCGACCGCGCGGCCCAATGTCTTTGCTGCATGATCTTATAACAGCTGACAATATTGACGATGACACAAAATCTTCTTACGAGTATGTCATCGCGCTGAGACAAAAGATTATCGAAGCATGCAAATTGGCAACGTCCTCTTCTGAATTTGCTAAGCAGAAGGCAAGACAATTTGCTAATAAGAAGAGAGCTTTACGACAACTTTGTCCTGGTGACAAAGCATTTGTTTTGCTACCTTGTCGTGAAAATAGACTCCTTATTAGTTGGAAAGGTCCGTACGATATAATATCGAAAATTTCAGATGTTGACTACATCGTCGATATTAACGGGAAGCATAAAACCTTCCACATCAATATGCTTACGGAGTTCCATGAACGTCCTGACTATTTACAGCCTATTTTCCAGGCAACGGACGATTCTCATGTCAAACATGGTCATTACTCATCACTGTCTGTAATACAGGATGAGGAAACAAGTTTTTCGGATGTTAATCTCCCGCTTCCAATGATCCCACTTCATTCTAGTGAATCATGGAAAGACGTTACTGTTTCTCCTGATTTGACCTCTGATACGAAGGATCAAACCCGGCGACGGCATTTGAGGATTTTTCGTCGACCGGGATTTGGACTGGATTAACTCGAGATCCATGTCGACCTGGACATTGATTTTCTGAAAGGAGTTCTCGACCATGGACTGGCGGCTCCTGAGCCGACCCAGCTGCAATGGGTACCTCCGAAATCGGCGAGTATTTGCCTGAATGGCGAGGGACACCTGTCTCATGTACAAAAAAATCAGGGATCACTCACTGTAAAATCAATGTCAGGTTAGACATAAAAAAGTTTTTCTGATGTTAATTTCTTCCCGATTTCCAATGAGCGGGCGAACTGCACTTCATTCTAGTGAATCATGGAAAGACGTTACTGTTTCTCCTGATTTGTCTCTAGGAGAACGGCGACAAGTTTCGTCTATGTTACAAACATTTCAGGATGTCCTCACTGACATCCCTGGACAAACTCATGTCATTGAGCATGACATTGTTCTAACTGAACATACTCCAATTAGGGTTAGGCCTTATCCTATCCCTATACATTTCCAAACACAGGTTGAAAAGGAGTTGGATGAAATGATAGATTTACAAATAATCGAACCATCCACTTCTGCATATTCTTCGCCGATGGTTATTGTTCGAAAAAAAAGACAATAACATACGTCTTTGCGTTGACTATCGCAAATTGAATCAAGTTACGAAGTTCGATGCTGAACCTATGCCTTTACTAGAAGAGTTACTTACTCGTCTTTCTAAATCGCATTTTTTCACTAAACTTGATTTGTCTAAAGGATATTGGCAAGTTCCATTATCCGAACGCGCCAAACCTCTTACCGCTTTCTCTACTCCCAGAGGCCTTTTCCAATGGAATTTTATGCCTTTCGGCCTTATGAACGCACCAGCTACATTTGTACGCATGATGCGTCGAATCCTATCGTATCGGTCAGATGTCATTGCTTATCTAGACGACATCTGTCTTTTCAGCGATACTTGGGAAGATCACTATTCAGGATTAGTTGAATTATTATCAACTCTGCGTGAGTATAACCTGACAGCAAAAAACCATCTAAAGCTTGTATTGGCTTTAGCGAAATTGCTTTCTTAGGCCATCGAGTAGGTCACGGTTTCTTGAAGACAGAAGACCATAATATCACTAAGATACTTAACATCTCTATCCCTAGGACTAAAAAGCAAGTGCGAAGTCTTTTAGGTCTCATACAATTTTATGGACGTTTCATTCCGAATCTGTCCTCTATCATGGCACCTCTCTCTACACTATTAAAGAAAGGGTCGCCTAACATGGTTCACTGGTCTCATGAATGCCAATCTTCACTAGAGAAGATCAAAACTATGTTTTCATCACCACCTATTTTAGTGTTACCTACAACAGATAAGACATTTGTTCTTCGTAGTGACGCTTCATCCACTGGGATTGGAGCGGCACTAATGCAAGAGTACTCTGGAACTCTGCATCCTGTAATGTACATATCCAGAAAACTTAATGCTGCAGAAAGGAATTACTCGGTTTTTAGACCGTGAATTATTGGCAATGGTTTGGTCAATTCTCAAACTCCAAAGATTCCTTCTGGGCGCGCATTTCGTAGTGGAAACTGACCAAAAAGCTCTTACGGCTATCCAAAGTAAAAACTTGAAGAGCTCGAGATCAACTCGATACGCAATCGCTCTTCAACCTTTTCATTTTTCGGTACGAGCTATCCGTGGTTCAGAAAATGTGATGGCGGACATTCTGTCCAGATGCCCACATGATGCCACTTAACTGTTAAATATTGGATCTTTTTAATATGTATAACTTTACAACAGTTATTTTTTGTTTCTTTACTAAGATACACATTTGTAATTTAATAATAGAATGATGGTATCGCTACTTAGCGGTTTATTGATGTTAATTCACCGCTGTTCTTTGATGATTGTTTCTTCATAAATCATAAATTTAAGATTGTAGTGTGAATTTTTGGTATGCATTGTATAATTACCAGAATTGTATTATACGTACATCACACCTTCCTGGAAACATTTATTCGTAGGGAAACAATTTCTCTCAGATTTTGAGATATATATTCTCACCAGTCATATTAGGAATTATAGTTATTCCTGATATTTTCATCTGCGCAGTATTCTTGCGTTGTGAGCCTATTCTACGGTGCTCCTAGATGTATTTAAAAAAAAAAAAATTTTATTTTTTTTTTTTCCCGGGAGGTGTGGTAAGACTGTAAAGGGCAATTTTTACTATCTTGCAATATAATACATTTATATTCTTATTATGTTCGCAAATATTTTGTAAGCAAAGTATTTCCTTTTTTAAGTGTTTAAGGAGAAGTCATTTTTGGGTTGCTTCCCTTGAAAATAGTTCTGTCATCTTCGATCGGACTCCGCAGACGACTCTAGGCCTACTGCGATTTATTCTGTGGCTGGGTAGGAATAGATTGTTCTTGCTTCAGTATATCTATGGCCTGAATTTATACGTAGTGTTTGTATGAGTAGGACGAGTCTGTCTTATATATGGATATCTTTGCATTTCTAAGTCGAACTAATTTGGTTGTCGCTAGAAAAGGTCAAAGGCTATGCAGCGGAAGTATCGCTAGCAAGGGGTGTGATCCATGGCTGTCATCCGTGAGGATGCCGAGTTTTTTGTTGTAGCAGGCTTTTTTGCCGAAATAGTGATCTATATATGGATGGGGAAAAGTGATAATCATTTAGACATGTTGTATGTACTTTACCCCAGTGTTTATTCTCTTTTGCCAAGGAATGGCAAAGTTATATTTCGCATAAAAAGGTAAAACCACAATTTATTATGAACTTGGGCTTCGCCATCGTTGTTGATAAGCAGATGCACAGTGGTACTTTTAAAAAGAATATCCATTCAAAGGAAGAAGACATTCCTATGTATCAGCACTGGATTGTATGATATTATTCAATTACCTCTATGAGAGAACCTATGAAGAAATGAGGACATTTAATGAATGACTAATTTTGGTCTATATTCTATAGTGAGTGAAGCTCACGAGAGAGAGAACAGCCATGTTGAAATTCATATACTTTGTATTTATCGAGTGAGAAAAAGGGATGCCTGTACTATCGCTCGATGAACCAAGAGATCACTGCTACATGTGAGAACCCATGTCTGGGATTCCTATATTATGAAATATATATATATATATTGAACTTTACGTGAAGGAATATTCGCTAGACGAGGTTAGGTCTAGGAGCCTTCCTATGTATTGGTTATGGTCTGACGTGCCCAGTCAGTAAAGCCAGATGATTTACATGATGGAACGCTGAATGCTTATTTACGAATGCTCCATTATGATATTTGCCAAGCATGAATGCTAACTTAAGATGATATTCCTGTGATCAACATTATACTGTCTATGTCGACATTTGTTCCTGTAACCATACACGTACTGTCCAAGTGTGCGTCCCATTAAATGTTATAAAAAGACCACCGTAGTTCCAGTACTTCTTGAATTCGAACAGTGTGAGTATGAGTGATGTACTACCAACCTGTCAACTCTATCGAATCATTCTACCATTCGCGTACTGACATTCAGATACACACTCATTGTTTACACTCACATTCTTGTCGGAGCCTCATCACGTTCCAGGACAAGATGGTCGCTGCTATCGCAACATGACAAGATGGATTAGCTGAAAATTGTTCCAGATTCGTCCGTAATTTCATGAATACCATGCATATCTCACTGTCGTGATTTCTGGAACTCAAGGGTACTGACTGTCATTTGTGATTCGCCACGCCTAGTTCTGGCGTTGCAGACGCGTCCAGTTTCATAGAAGGGCGTGATTTTTGCTCAATTTGATACTTTCCTGGGCACACTTTAACGCCCGATGCTGAAAGTCGCGCCTGTTATCGGGTTCATAACAGAGGCGGGGGAAAAAAAAGGCAATGAATTTAAGGCAGATTATATGAAATGTTTAATGATAGACACGGGATTTGCTGCTGCATTGATCGAAGTACAACAGCACTGATTCTAACAAAGAATTCGATAATGATTTCAACGACAGTGCATCTAGCAGAGAGTTTGATAATGATAGTAACAGAAATAATCCTAGCTGAGAGTTTACTAAAGATCAGAACAGCAGTAATTCTAGCACAGAGTTTACTAATGATCGTAACAGCAGTCACTCTAGCAGATAGTTTACTAATAATGATCGTAACAGCAGTCACTCTAGCGGATAGTTTACTACTAATGACCGCAACAGCAGTAACTATAGCAGAGAGTTTACTATTAATGACCGTAACAGCAATAACTCTAGCAGAGAGTTTACTACTAATGACCGTAACAGCAGTTACTCTAGCAGAGAATTTACTACTAATGACAGTAACAACAGTAACTCTAGCAGAGAATTTACTACTAATGACCTTAAAAGCAGTAACTCTAGCCGAGAGTTTACTACTAGTGACCGTAACAGCAGTAACTCTAGCAGATAGTTTACTTCAATGACCGTAACAGCAGTAAGTCTAGCAGATAGTTTACTACTAATGACCGTAACAGCAGTAACTCTGGGAGCCGCGCTAGCGTAGTGGTTATAACACCGCTCTGGCGACCGGGTGATTTAGGATCAAACCCGGGCGACGGCATTTGAGGATTTTTCGTCGACTGGGATTTGGACTGGATTAACTCGAGACCTGGCGACGACATTTGAAAGTGTCGTCGACCAGGGACTAGCGGCTCCTGAGCCGACCCAGCTCTAATGGGTACCTCCGAAAACGGCGAGTATCTGCCTGAATGGCGAGGGACACTTGTCTCTGTACAAGAAAATAGGATACTCACGTAAAAATCAATGTCAGGTTAGACATTAAAAATAACCTGAGATTTCGCCTTGAGTATTAGCGGGCGTACGAAAAAAAAAAAGCAGTAACTCTAGCAGAGAGTTTACTACTAATGATCGTAACAGCAATGACTCTAGCCGAGAGTTTACTACTAATGACCGTAACAGCAGTAACTAGCCGAGAGTTTACTACTAATGACCGTAACAGCAGTAACTCTAGCAGAGAGTTTACTACTAATGATCGTAATAGCAGTAACTCTAGCAGAGAATTTACTACTAATGTCCGTAACAGCAGTAACTCTAGCAGAGAGTTTACTACTAATGGCCGTGATAGCAGTAACTCTAGCAGAGAGTTTACTACTAATGACCGTAACAGCAGTAACTCTAGCAGAGAGTTTACTACTAATGGCCGTGATAGCAGTAACTCTAGCAGAGAGTTTACTACTAATGACCGTAACAGCAGTAACTCTAGCAGAGAGTTTACAAATGACCGTAACAGCAGTAACTCTAGCAGAGAGTTTACAAATGACCGTAACAGCAGTAACTCTAGCAGAGAGTTTACTACTAATGGTTGTGACATTAGCAACTGTAGCAGAGAGTTTACCAGTGTCCGTAACAGCAGTAATTCTAGCAGAAAGTTTACTAATGGCCGTAACAGCAGTAACTCTTGCAGAGAGTTTACTACTAATGATCATAACAGCAGTAACTATGGGCAGAGAGTTTACTAATGACTAGAACTGAAACAGAGAGTTTGATAATAAGTGGAACAACAGTGCATCTAGCAGCAAGTTTGCAAATGATGGGAACAGCAGTAACTGTAGCAAAGAGTTTGCTAATGATTGAAACAGCCGTTTTTAAAGATACTGCTGATGATGATGTTAATGAATTGAAGTGATTATCATCCCAAACTGTGGCAATAAAAACAAATTAAAGATAGTGAATTTGTGGTATATACCAGCTTTTCACTTTACCTCCTTTTTTTTTATCTTACTCACATTGTTTTGCTAATTCATTCTGTTTTTCTTTTCGAATATCCGGGTTTTCGTTCGCAGTATAATTCATATTTTTAAAATTGTAAACTGAAATATTGGCATATTCAGAAACTTTAAACGCTGTCATAGAATCTTTCTGAGTTCAAAGTTCATGGTAGAGGGGTAAAAATGGTGACTGGTGAATATATCTGAAACAATGTTGAAGATGGATGTAGATGAATTCATGTCTTCTCAAGTTTAATTCGTTTATTATATAATGGATTATGTACATTTATTTTTTCTAAGAAAAGACTTATCTGTCTCCTCCAGTGATTTTCTTATCTGTGCGCAAAGAGCTCAATTTCTGGCAATAAAATTGGTCCTGTATACACACGTAGCCCTCTTTCCCTTCTGGCCAGCAATAATTTATTAATAGGATATTTCCCATTGTGCTGGAATGATTTAGAAACTTGATATATTGTGGCCTTGACCTCGTTAATACAATCATTATGATGTTATTAATGCACAGTATCTTCTTTCTTTGTTGTCCTCTAACTTTTCCTGCACTCTTTCCTGTTGTCATAATATTTTCCAGCTTTCGTTTTCTGACAACATGTCCAACGAAAGCGAACTGTTTCCTTCTAATATAAGCAATAAACTTGGTTTGTGAACTGGTTTAGTAGTAGTAGTAGTAGTAGTAGTAGTAGTAGTAGTAGTAGTAGTAGTAGTAGTAGTAGTAGTAGTAGTAGTAGTAGTAGTAGTAGTAGTAGTATTAATAGTAATAATATTAATAATATATTGCAGAATATCCCCTGAAAACTATCTCAAGAAGATTTAAAATAGGGAAATTAGTCAGTCAAACAATAGAAAAGCGTATTTAAAAACATTCTCACATTGTAGAACATCATCACAGCCTCCCTTTCAGTCATCACTGACTATAGGAACTCACCCCTGAAACGATATCTCGGTGGGCACGAGGTTGGGCACTTGGAACAAGCCTCTGCTGGTGAGTTCAGAGGAACGGCACAGCGATACAGTAGGGTAAAGCTAACCTGTCTCACGACAGTCTAATCCCAGCTCACGTTCCATATAAGTGGATGAATGATCCAACGCTTGGCGAATTCTGCTTCGCAATTATTGGAAGAGCCAACTACCTTTATTTGAGCCATTAATTAATGTAGAAGTCTGAGGGCGAACAAGGAAGAAGATTCTCTGTAAATGTTTACGGATATTTCTCTTTTAATTTTTAAAATTTGAAAAAAAAAAATATCATCATATGGTTCTGAAATGGAACCCTACAGAGAAGAAATTAAAAGGAAGGACTAGCAATCATGAAGAAGACATGTTGAAAGGGAGTAAGCAGAAACAGGAAAAAGAGCCTGAAATTAACCAGGCTACTTTGCACATGCTAATGAGGAAAAAATCCAGCGTAGTCCACGGGGGTCTCTGAAGATACGAAGAAAGAATATGTCTACTGTTACCTCAGACGAGTCTACTGTTCCCTCAGACGAGTCTACTAATACCTAATTCATTTCGTCTTCTGTGGTACTTGGCGACTGACTGACGAAAGTAATTAGTGACTGTCATGCCTGGTGGCTCTTGTAGGGCAGCAATAAACTATCTCCACTTTGCTCGATGAGCAGTCATCATGCGTGTGATGTCCCAGCTCTGGCTTATTCATAGCATCTCTGCTTCCGCAGTCCTCTGTCAAATTGCTTTTGGTCAGGCACTTTTTTGCCTTCCTTCTGGGGTCAAGAGCATGGCAGTTCTAATGATGGTATTAGAGTCTCCTCTGAGGATGTGGACAACCCAATTCTAGCGTCTACCAGCTATGATGGTATGCATGTCTTCTTAATGGCCCCGAGTTAGCAGGTCTTGGTTAGTGATGGTATTTGGTCAGAACATTCGGACATTTTTCCTTAAGCAGGTTGTGTGAAAGAGGACAGTTTGGACATTTCCTTTTCTTTTACACTCCAGCATTCTGCACCGTACTAAAATAAAGAAAGTACAACTCTCATATATTTTTTTATTTAGTGTTTGTTCTGTACTGAGAAGATTTTCAGATGTTCTTTAGATAGAAAAAATCTATTTGGCTTTGTTCATTCTGTTACTGATCAGCAATTAAAAAAAACCCACAAAATATTGGCCAATCTGACGGAAGAACTTGGCCTAAACCCATTTTCCTAGAATTAATAGAGTTCTCTCCCCCGACAACAGCGAATGTAAAATTACGTCCACAGCAAGGCGTGCTTGCCTCTCTGTTTGTTTACCACATCTCGGCTCTTTTGGTCGTTTAAATTCCTCCCAGCAATCGGGACCTTGGCCAACTGTCCTTGTTTGATGATCGTTGTGAAGATCTTGAACTAGTACCCAGGTTTGCGGTTTCGAGTGGTTTTTCCACTTTGTTATCGGAGAAAGGAAAAAACTAATAATAATGAAGTGGCGTGCTTCCACTCTAAAGTCATTGAGTTGTTCGCGGACGAAATTTAAAAAAAAAACTCAGTATATTTTAAAACATTGCCGCGAGTAATTAATGCGAATAAGGTAAATTAATAGGAAAAATATTACAATCTTCCATAATTTAGGCAGTCTAAAATTACTGTTTTGGGACCAAAGTATTACATTTTACAGTGTGCACGCGCGAGTTTTACTGAGCGATAAATTCATCAAACAAATTTCACAATAAACCAAGATAAGGTCTTGACAAAAATAAGTGATGACACTGCTGAATTATTTGAATGAAGGGAATCTACAGACCAACAAAGAATCAAATGAGACATTTTTTTGGCCTCGTCTTGGCAAGGTGAGCCAGTTTCAATCTTGACGTAATGTCCATCGGTTAAATTAGGATGCATGTCTAAATATAACAAGTCCTGTGGTCTGGTATAACGGATTTTTATTTCTTCTTGGCCAATCAGTATAATACAGAAGAAAAAACGTAACAAAAATATTAACCTTTTTCATATTTCACTCTACCTCAAGTTCCAATATACAACCAGTTCCGTTGACCCTCCTTTCACTCATTAACGGGAAGAGGGGAAAAATACATTGCGCTACCTGACAAATGTCACCGCGAATATAGGGCATACGATTTGATATCATATAAAGAAAAAAAAAATTTTAATAAAAATTTATCTCTCCCCTACATCCCCCCCCCCCCCCCCCGTCATTGTATTCCCCTTTAGTAAATACTAAATTATCTCCCCTTTTCTTTTCGATGCACTTATGCGATGATTTGGCACCGGGCTGATCACCCGTTTGCCAGTCACTTCGATTATGGAAACAACAGCAAATGGGTTGATTTGCCATTGCCCTAAAGACGCCACTAGGCGTGATGGGAAACAATGGCAAAGAAAACCTATCTGCTGTTGCCCTAAGACGCCACTAGGCGTAATGGCCACTGACTGCTTTGACGGTCGGTGGCTAAGGATGGAAGAAGAAGAAGAAGATGCGTTGATTGTAGATGGAATGGCTAGCGAAAATGAAATAGTTTTTATTAGCCCTGACACGGAGACAACGGACATAGCCCAACAGCCAGGACAGACTAACCGCTATAATTTGACTATAATAGCAAAGCTTCACAAGAATGTATAGAAATGTTTTTCTAGCTCAGATGTTTGTGCACTTTAAAATACAAACTATTTGCGTGCGTTGAAAGAGAGGCACTGAAAACATCAATGGTAATCGTGATTTAAATAGATTTAATAAAGAAACTAGCTGTACCATTAAGAACACTTCATGCGTTGGGGAAATGTTGAATAGATATGTACATTTGGAAGTTATATTTGCTTACTTTTCCCTTCCAGTTTTGTCGTGAAGCGGTGTGGAGCTAAAATTTGCGTTCATGAACCAAGTCTGTCGCCGTGGGTGACGTGAGCATAAGATATCTGTGATGTTGTCTATCTATCTGCCTTGTGGTCTTCTCTGTGATGAAGTCTGAATCCTATCTCGGCCATCATTCAAAACATTACACCGTACAGAAATTCCGAGAAGTCAAACAACCATTCAAAACCGCAGTTCGGTACATGCAATGCTAATATTTTGTAAGGCATTTTAGTAGGAAGACGAGAAAGTGTAGATGTTGACAATTTTTCGAAAGGCAATGTGCAGATATGAACAGAATATATCAATGATGAGGAACATAATTCGATAATAGGGATCATTAGCTATTTGCAGATATCTATAATTTCACTGGAAGTGTATAGAACCGGAGAAAATGTGTGTTTAAGGCATCGAAGCATGAACTATGTTGTGATTTGCCATGTTTAGGCTGCTCCAGTGAAAAGACGGATTAATCTAGACATAAGAGAGATACTGCAATAGATAGTGCTTAGCCCTAAGAATAATATAAGCTTTGGATGAAGGAAATCCGTTCAGAGATAAAGAAACTAGAACGATTTCAAATTTGTCATACTAGCACAGAACGCCTAAGATTTTCACTTTTGCTAGTCTGCAAAATACTTTGGCCTTGATGCTTTCTCGTACGGGAAACCTTGACCTATAAAAGGCGGAAGGTACCAATAGTAATACACTTGCCACACAATTCAAACTTCAGACACGAGCGAAATCGTATACTACCAGACTCCATTGCCATCTGCAGGGTAACACAGTCTGTAGAGCCATTAAAAGCCGGTCTGCATGTATTTGAGGGTAAGAAAGAATGTAATTACATATGTATATATAATTATATTATTAATATGTGCCATATAGAAGTAGATAAGTGTGTGTGAAATCACTGTGTAATTCTTGGAGGGAATTCAAACATATGTCAGCTCAATTTAATTATGAAATGAAAGCAGATGGACGTGTAGATTGTAATGTTAGTTTTATGAAAGTATTTTGAAGTGGTTAAGCTTGCTGAAATGGACCACCTTATTGGAAAGATGGAAAGAATGAAAGAAATTATTTTACTGTACAAATTGAGTTATAACATAACTCTTTCCACAAGGCCATCTGATTGTAAGGAAGCAAATCATGGACAAACTGTAACCAGATAGTTACTGGAATAGTGTACTATTAATTAAATGAATTATGTTATTTTTGACTTGCTATGATTCTCATGAGTAAACACATCTTGTCTGATCTGTCGTATCTTACCTCCTGGCTGGATAGAGAGTCAATGAGCGATACTACGTGGGTTATATATATATATTATATTTCAGGTTATATCCTGCCTTGAAGAGTCTACTATATCCTACGTGCCTAAGCTGGAGGAAGCTCTTGTTGTTTTGAGCCCTTTTGAAATGTCAGAGGGTCTTCAACAGTGCCACCTTTAAGATTGGAAGAACCGCAGTTGTGGGATTCTTTCCAGTTCCATTGCTGAGCCAGGCCTAAAAGAACATTTCGAAGATAAGTAGCTTTGTTTGGTGCTACTTAACTTACAAAAAAAACTGTACCACACCAAAGAAATTAAAAACTTAAGATTATAAGAATCTAAAGACTATGGAACATATAACCTACGAGTTTATTCTCTACAAGTGAACATTGAAATGATGAAAACAAGTATGTGGTGTCAAAGAACATAGCAAATGCCATTATAACTTGTGGTATAATAATATTAACATTTGTTCAAGTTTAGCACAGAAGAAAGACAGTTTTCATCAAAGATCAAGAAAACAGATGAAGATGAACTTTAATTAACTTTAAATGTAATATAAATACTTGACAGTGAAACCATAAATATACTTTGAATCAATTTGAGTTTATTTGAAAATTATCCAACAGAACAAAGAAAGATCCTGCACATAAATATATTATAAATTGTACCAACAGTCTTTATTCTTCTTCTTCTTTTTCCTCGTTCGTCCTGAAAAGGACATTGGTTGCGTTGTGTCCGTTTACAGCAAAGCTGCGATAATTGCGCCTTTCGGCCGACACATCCGACTTCAGCACGGTATTTTTTGGGACCGGGTTAGCCTTCCCACTTCGATCCCTACTCTCTCAGCAAGACTGCAGTGATGCAGCCTGTTTCCAGGACCACCACTTGGAGGTGGAGTAGGGTCTTGGTCAGCTCTGGTTCGCTGACCCTGACGCTAGCAGTCAAGCTATGGGTCGCTGACTGCATTTATCACTGTTGGTGCGTTTTCGGTCCCAGTCTTTATTGAATTATTTAAGTTTGGTTCTTAATTCTTGTTGGTTAGTTAAGTACCCTGTTGCGCACATATTCTTTTGTGTGACGCACAGATTACTGTTGGTAGGCATATAAATGTAAAGTATAACTATTTGTCTGATGAAAAGTATTTATTTGAGAATCAATGATTCTCAGTCTGAGGGACAGAACCCTGATTGGTCGATGTTGTATTCGGTTCTATGGGTTATCTGTTCTTGTGTCTCAATCTGGCGTATGAATACTAGATTTACGTCATTTTTCGTCTGGTATGGCCAGAAACAGATTGGTCTTGCTTAAAATGTTTATGGCCCGAATTTATATTTATTCCTTGACTATTTAAGGTGATTCGGTCTTATATCTTTGTATCTTTGTATTTCTATGTCGGACTATTTTTTGAGCTGAACTCTGGGGTCAAAGGCATTTCTGCGCATGCGTCGATTTGGTGTATCGACAGAGAAGCGGGTGTCATGTCGTCGCTGCTATGGGCTGGTCGATTAGAAAGTCGGAAGATTGATCTCTGTGATTTATTCTAGGAAGGAGATTGTTTCTCTGTATGATCGTAGTATCAGAGATTCTCCTAATGTTGATTATTAACGCCAAGGAATGGCGTGCGTTATTCGCTAGTGTGTGTTTTCCTAAAGCCAGGTAAAACCACAATCTTTTTGCTGAACTTTTTTGCTAAGCCTAGATGAGAGACGTATTATCGTACATCTAGGATTGTTGACTACAGATGAAGATGACGTGTTATCTAGCAGCACTAGATTACTCCAGTAACCAGCCTTATTGATAGCAGAAAGTATAGAAGCCCAATGAGGACATTTATGTACGAATTACGAATTAATGCTGCTTCATAATTTTTCATCCTGGGTGAGCGAAGCTCACGGAGGAGAGCCATTTTGGATTCCCGCCATTGTAAGCGGATCATTGTCGGAGAACAGAAAAGGTCTTATTATCTGATGATGGTACAGAGATCTATGTATTATGAAAACCCACTACTGTGGTTTAACATTGTTGCTATAAACATTTGATGAATTTACGGCTTGAGAAACTTAGCCAGGAGAAGGTTCTGACAGTGAACCATTGTTGATGATTATGTATCCACCTTAACTGACGCGATTAGTCAGTTGAAGCATGAGACGATAGACAACCAGAATATTGAGTGCTTGCCTACTATCGTTCCATTATATTTTCATGCCACATAAATGTACACCTGATATTGTCACCCATTTTTCAAGTATACGATGATTATTTGCCATCCTGTTCAAGTGACTGTAATCGTGATGTCGAAGTGTACGTCCATTATTAAATGTATGAAACGTCATCAGCAGTCTACCCTTTATTGACTTCTGCTTATGATTGAGTGAGTGACTTGTCAACTCCACAGAACTGTACACACATTCGCGTCCTTTACATCTACATTCTCACTCGATGTCAGCACTGTGTCGGAACGAGTTGACCATTCATCTACGTGTCCAGTATGACCTTATGAAAGCAGTAACATCACAACAAAACGCCCTTATCATACCCCTAGCAGAGTCAGTGTCTAAGATTAGTCTGGAGAGGGGCACTATAGGAACCTAAGATAGTACATTACCATCTCATCTAGGAACCTATACAGCTTCACTATACCTTTGATGTCGATACACCATTACTCTTTTCAGAGAATGGGGTATTTCTTGTAAGACCAGTCTCTTATCTGGCACTATCTTGGTATCATCTGATACATCTATTCGTCCAGGATATTATCATCATCATTATATCTTTCCTCTCGCTACATTCTCCGTGATCTGAACCTAGATCATCTAGTGTTGAAGGTGAGTAGTGGTAATTCATCGGGCTCCATTCTCATGAGATGGCCAGACTACTTGATTTTCTGTGTATCTATATCAGTGTGGTCCAACTGCAGTCCCACAGGCCAAATGTGGCCCACGTAAAATTGTTTTATGACCTGCGCTCATTCAAAAAAAATTTTCTTTAATTAGAGGCTATTATTAACACTTTTGAGATTAGACTCAAAACGTCCATAGTTTCAACATAGCAATGAAATCTCGTGTGATATCAGGAAATTCAGATCGTTCATTGAAGAACAGAATGCCGAATACAGTGACATTCAAATATCAGGTGGTTGAGTGCTGAGAAGACTCTTCAGCATTTCTTTGCTCTTCAGAAAGAAATACCCGGTACTATTGTTTCTTCAGATTCTATATACTTGATGCAGGATGTAGTTCTAGCCATTTTTTTTAATGTCGTCAGTTCTATTCCGTCTCTCCTGGTAACATTAATTGCTTTTCTTAAGCATCTCATCTTATAGATTAAGATTTTCTCTTCCTGCGCTGTGGTCAGTGACCATGTTTGACACTGATAGCAAAGAGTTGGTAAGAATATACAGTTTATCAGATGTCGTTTAGTTTCCATACTGATATTCTGGTGTTTGAGTAGTGGTGACAGTTGGTAAGTCACCGCACTGGCTTTTTGACATCTTGGTTTCAATTTCTCTGTCAAGGTTTCCATTTTCAGTCAAAGTACTTATTAGATGTTTGAGCTCTGGAACCTGCTTAACCCTGATGTCCATCCAAGCTCTAGTTACGATTTCATACCCCGTGGATGCCTTTGTGCATTAGGTATTTTAGCAGTTACTGTTCGATCTATCAAATCAACAGTGGTAAACCTATTATCTACATTTATTAAAAAGTTGGCATTCATTTTTAAGTATAGTCGCAGTATGGTTACATGAAGTGATTCTATCAGCACCATTTTCCACGTGTTATCATTGCAAGTTACTAACACATAAGTTACAAAATAATACAACTAGAGTTATGCGGTAAAGGCTTCCAGTTCAAGTTATACATTTATTTATGTTTTGCAAGTTTATTTATTCAAGTGCCAGTTTACATAAACAACACACTCTTTAATGGCGGCGAGAACTTTTAGTTATCGTAATTATCATTGCATCAACAAGAAAATATAATAAAAATATGCAGTAGTAACATTATCATCATCATCATCATCATCACCCCGTCTCACTGCTGACAAGATACCATATCATTATCTTCTCATCGTTGTGCGATACTTCTACTCTGCAGGGAGTCCAGATGTGTCCATTCTCCGTCCATTGTCCACCTCGGCTACTTCAGCAGGTGACCACTCTATCATATTACAGTCCCGCCATTGGTGCCCAAGAGACCATGAAGTGCCCGGACAATGGTGTTGAGAACGACCCGAGACTATCATAGTACCGTCAACAGTTTCTGCCTTCTTGGGGGTGAACGGGAACTTATGAGTTCCTCAATGATGGTCATAGTGCCAAACTTGAACGCCTGTCGAGGACTGCAACCATTCTCTCGATCCACCAAGAGATTAAAAGAATAGCGGGTGGCTTTGATGTCCTGTAAAAGAAAAATGAAAATTAATTTTCTACACTTTTGACAGCCGGTTCGCCGGTCTATGAGGCGTAAACGGTAGCGCCCCGCAGCGCTGAGTGACGTGTGTGCTTTTTATGGCAGATGACAGTTCCTTGGTTGTTTTTTGAAGAGTGTCGAGGATAATTAAATCAAGAGGCGAAGTCAAGAGCTTTTGTTCTGACTGACCAAGTAACATTTTTGTCAGTCTGTACTTCAGCGAGGAAGGGAACTGATCACCCCACTTCATAAAGCTGGATCTTGTATAGTGGAGTCTCTAACACCTCAGTTTCCTACGGCAGTATCTACTATCGTAATACCGTTACCTTTTTACAGCTTGGTTTGGTTTGATTTAGATTTAAGGACCACCTTCATTGCACACGGACAACGCCATCATAGCTCCGATCCCCCCCCCCCCCTAGATAACATAATAAGGATCTCAGCACAGTGCATGAACTGCGTAGCACCGGCGAGGATCCCAATGTGTGTATATAGGAATCCCTTACTTACTTAGTCGTTCCCCTTCTACCGTGAGGTGTAGAGGTTACATAGGAATCACACAGTCTATAAAAAATTTTGTGGCGGGTAGGTTTTCCTAATTTTGTAAATTTTGCCATGGCAGCGGCCGTATGGCATATACTTTAAGATTTCCAACTGCCGAGGGATTTTAACGTGCGCAACATGCACACGGGATCTCCTATTTTTTCGCCCTTATCCGAGAAAGCTAGGCATTCCATCTCACTACCCATGAGATCAAGGGGGAGTATAACATTATTAGGACCCACTGGTTCTGAAAAAAAATGTCTATCAAATATATTCCTTGTACTTGGAACCGAACACGGTCCCTTTAAAATTAGAGGCGGACGCTATACCTCTTGGCCACTCAGACCCTCTCTTTACAGCTTACATGTACCAATGGAAAATTGCGGGTGAAATTAACTAGAAATCTTGATAGATAGTTTTACCTATAATTGTGATTTTTTTTTTTTTCATTCTTGCACTTTTCATTTTCTGGTTTGTATTTAATTTTTTTTTTTCAATGATTAGCCTATATCAGCAGTAGGCAACCCAGGAACGGTTGGAATCTACTTTAGAAACACTAAGCTCACTAGATATTCACCTTGATAAAATCACGTTTGTTTTCAGGTTTCAGAGTATTTGGAATATGGAATAAATCCAGCCTATATTAACTATAGACACTGACTATAGCATATTAAACAACATTAAGTGTGAAAACAGGGAACTCGAAAATGCAGCAATATTACGGGAAGAAGTGGAAGAGGCTATAAGTTCGATGAAAGGAGGGAAGTCACCAGGTGTGGATAATATCCCAGCAGAGCTCTTGAAATATGGAGGACCAGATATAGTAAAAATCATGACAACAATTTGCCAGAAGACATGGAGTACTAAAAAATGGCCAAAAGAGTGGGCGCAGTCATTAGTAATAACGCTTCCAAAGAAAGGAAATCTAAAAATGTGCAAGAACTACAGAACCATTAGCCTTATTAGTCATCCAAGTAAGGTGATGTTAAGGATACTTTTGAACAGAATAAAACAGAAATCAGAAGATATCTTGTCCGAGGAACAGGCTGGTTTTAGACCAAAAAGAAGTACCTCAGAACAAATCTTCAATATTAGATTACTGATCGAAAAACATCTTCAGCGTCAACACGATTTATACCATAACTTCATCGATTTCACAAAAGCCTTCGATCGAGTCTGGCATGAAGGCTTATGGCAAATAATGAGAACATTCAATTTTGATACCAACATCATAGATATCATTGAAGCACTATACAAGGACGCAAGCAGTGCTGTTTTTGCAAGCAATGACATTGGAGAATTTTTCAAAACAACTGTAGGAGTTTGTCAGGGATGTATGCTGTCCCCAGTGCTCTTTAATATATATCTAGAACATATTATGCAGGAGGCTCTCTACGATTGTAAAACAACCATATCGATTGGAGGCCAACCTCTTTGCAATCTACGTTTTGCTGATGATATCGATCTTATAGCTGGAACAGAATCAGAACTTCAAGACCTTACCTCTAGACTGGAGAAAGTAACAAGAGCGTATGAGATGGAAATTAATATAGAAAAAAGCAAGATATTGGTGAATAGCCATAAGAAACATGTTCCGACCAACATTACGTTAAATGGGTAAATGTTAGAAGAAGTTGACACCTTTAAATATCTGGGGTCCTCTATATTTAGTGATGGAAGATCAAGTAAAGAAATCAAGACAAGACTTGAGATGGCCTCAGCTGCCACGACAAGGCTGAATGTGATCTGGAAAAGTAACATCAGTTTTCCTGTGAAGATCAAATTATACAAATCACTTGTATTATCTATTCTCTTGTATGGGTTTGAGGGCTGGACACTCACTGCAGATACGGAGTGAAGGATTCAGGCTTTCGAGTATAAATGTTATAGAAGAATTTTGCGCATTTGCTATAAAGTGCACAAAACAAATGTCTATGTTAGAGAGAAAATAAACACCTATGCAGGCCACCATGAACCACCTTTGTCAGTAGTGAAAGGTCGAAAGCTTGCCTGGTTTGGGCATGTAACTCGTCAGGACTCCCTTTCGAAAAAGATCCTCCAGGGAACAGTTGAAGGTAAACGGAGAAGAGGAAGGCAAAGAAAATCCTGGGCTGATAACATCAAAGAATGGGCAGGGCACGGTTTTTCCACACTTGTACGCATTGCTGAGGATAGAGAGCAGTGTAGGACCCTGTCTGCTGATCCTTCAACCATGGCACCCTTACGACCCATGACGGGTTACGGGTTGAGATGATGATGATATTAACTTTTATCTGTGCCGCACGATCTGCTTCTGAAATCCCATCAACCGAGCGATGGAAAGTTAAAACTAAATATTTTACAGAATGTTAGTTTCTTTTCAAATGAAAGATAACTTTCTAACTTAAACAGTATATGAATAAAGTGAATTTTAGAAAGATAACTTGCGGGTTTTCACTGGGAATGCAGTAAACGCAACTTAAAACCAGGGGAACACCGCTCTTTTAAGTGCCGGTGGGAGAGGACAGGTCCTAAATTTACTCAGGTTAGTAAAGATTTTTTTAACCTCTTCCGTCTCCTGGAGATGTACCAAAAAAATGCCTTGAGATCTACCAGTAAATCAAGGTTGACCGGCTGACGATCCCCGGTCTTTCCGTTTTCTATTTTACTACCAAGCTTTATTTATTTAACTATTCTCTTATGACAGTCGTATGTGGTCTTGTATCATTTTCTCGTATTTTCTCAAAAGCCATGTTCTCCTCGGTTGATTTTTTTCGTTTCAACTGTTCGGTCTTAATATTTTCCTCATGTATATATGCTGTAATTATCAGCTATTGATCTACTCTCAGCCTACATCGTTATATTTTATTTTCTGTTTTTCACGAATACACTATTTCAGGTTACTTTAACAATAGCGAAAGCGTATACTAATTACTTCTGTCAAAGCAACTTTGTGAGGGGAAAGTCGGATTCAAATAAGTAAATAAGTAGTAATAAATTACAATACATTCAGTTCACTTTTGTGCTTGGAATCCTGGGTCTTGTAAGATTTACCTAGTCCCAAGGTGAGAACGGAAAACTTCGTACTTCCTTTGAAGGATTTCTTCTTCTTCTTCTTCTTCGTTCACCCTCAGATGTCAACTTGAATAAGTTCAAAGAAAGCAGTGGTTAGCCTGAGGCTGTTGATATCTCCGTAGATTTTCTCCAGGAATGGTATTGGTGATGGCCATATGCGTCTTCTCTGTTCCTCATATGTTGGGCACCTTTGAAGCAGGTGTTCGGCAGTCATTTTACCAGTGCCACAGTCACACTCATCCGTAGTTCCTATCTTTAATTTGTTGAACAGATGGTATCTCAATCTGTTATGACCAGTGCGAAGTCTGAAGATTACCACTTGTTCACTTCTGCTGAGCTGGTAATACGGATCATTTTGTGTGTGGCCTGGATGCTTCTCTTCCCACTTGTGCCTGTATCTGCGCTTGATAAAACTCTTGGACTCCTCATAGGTTATATTCGTGTCCAGCTGAGGAAGTTTTCCCCCTTCCTTTGCCAATCTGTCAGCCTCTTCATTTCCAGGGATGTTGCAGTGAGAAGGGATCCACTGTATCACAACTCTTTTGTATTGCTGACATAGTCTGTGAAGTGTTACTCTTAGGTCATCCAGTTCAGCATTTATTTGACTTTTCAGTGTTGTAATCACTGACAGCGCATCTGAGAAGATAACTACTGGTCTTTCTGAGCTTTTTTCTGTCATTAGAATTTCTGATGCAGTTTTTATGGCCTCTGCCTCTGCTCTGAAGTTAGTTGAAAATTTCCCTGTTGCGACTGCTATCTTTTTTTGTGTGCCATTGCTTAAGCTCAGGAAGACTCCTCCACCCCCATCTTCTGTTGCATTAGTTGCTGATCCATCTGTGTACGCATGGATCCAGGTGTTGCTTGGGTAATGTTTCTCTATATATTTTGTGGTTAGGACTCTCCTTTCTGTTTCAGTTTGACTGTTCTTTCTCTCAATACCAGGAACATTTTCTATCATTTCAGGGAAGCACTGTTGTTTCCAAATTGGTAGCTTGTGTGCAGTACATATTGGCGTAGCTGTTGATATTGCATTTATGGGGTCTGCTCTCATCTTTGTTTTGACTGTCTCTACAAAGTTGCTTCGCTTCAGTCTTCCCCTTCCAAGTCCATTTATCCTCTGGTGCATTGGGTGATCTATCAGCCTCCTGAATTTCTCGGCTTGTTGCTGGGCTCTGCTATCTCTTCTATCCTCCATAGGCTGGAGGCGAGTAATCTTTTCCAACTCTTTTATTGGTGTTGATTTCATGCCCCCAGTTATGATTCTCATTGCTTGGTTTTGGGTTCTGTTTATTTTGTCAAAGTTCGACTTAGCGGCTGTTGACCATGCTGCAATGCCATATTCTAAGACTGGTCTCACTCGCCCAGTATATATAGATTCTTTAGTACTCTCTCGTCTGCTCCCCAAACCGTGCCAGCAAGTTTTTTCATGATTGCCATTCTCTGCCTTGCTCTTGTCCTGTTTTTCTCAATCTGGGTTTTCCAAGTCAAGCGGCGATCAAAGGTAATGCCTAGGTAGTTTGGGTTTTCATCCAGATGTAGATTTTCCCCATTTAGCACCAATTTGAAGATCTGTGGTTTGTTAGAGAGAGAAAACACTGTGAATGATGTTTTCTCCTCATTTATCTTTACTAGCCATTTGAGATTTTGTCTATTTTTTCCCCTCAAGGGTTTTTGTAGCAAGTCATGATCCTTTCAACCTAGACTTTAATCTGTCGGTTGTATCAGATCACTATTTGCCATTAAAGAATAGATCAACCCTGTTAAATGAAGTATAGTGTTGATAAAAACTAAACCCTTAAAAAAGACTACTAGCTTTTATCGTTGATCATGAAGTAGTTCTGTAAAGGGCTCGTCTTGAAAGGGACCGCTAGCTCGTGCAGCATTTTTTTAGATTTAGTCATATTTCTATGCCTATATTATCTTCGCTTTTATTAAATAAGGAGATTATGCGTATGTGCTGCTGCATAAGCCCACCAGTTCCTCTGTTAAATCATATCAATTTAGTTAAGTTAATAAAACAAGCAATGTTAAGATCAACATACGAATACTTATATGTATCAAGTTAACAATGAACAGAAATAAAAACGCATAAGCCATTCTTTAAAAGAGATCTTTCTATCTTTGCATTCGGCGTTCAACTGGTTCAGACAACGACTACTTATGTCAATGTTAATTCCAGAAGGCAAGATCCAGCGGCGCCATTCGATCTTGGGGAGGTCAGGCGAGGTTTCTAAGGAACACTGGTCTCCCAATTGATTTCGGCAACGGTGATTAGGTTAGAACATTGCACAGGGTCGGTATACGTGGCCTTCACGTTTCGTCACAAGTTGCGGTGCCAAAATTCGAGTTGTCTAGATTGTCATGGGAGTTTCAGCTGTAGCCAGTTTCTGTACAGGAATACCTCTGATTGTAAAGAAGCGGTATGCGGAATAATAATAATAATAAATTCTTTAAGCACCAAACACGGCGCATAAGGCAGAAACCAGTGCTCTCCAGGTTGTTCGTTGTGACGCCACTCCTCTTAGCTCTTGCACATTATTTAGGCCCAACGTTCTTCCTTCTCTTATTATTGTTCTTCTGAGTGTTTCTTTTGGTCTTCCTTTTTTCCTCTTACCCTCAGGAACCCAAATGAGCGCCTGTAGTGGTATTCTGTTGTTTTGCATTCGTAGGACATGACCGATATATGACCATCGTCTTTTCCTTATGTAGTCGGAGACATATTTCTGACTAGAGTCTTCTCTTATTTGTCGATTAGTCTTGAATTCTTTCCAACTGATGTTCATGAGTTTTCTAAGACATTTGTTCTCGAATGTATTCAGCTTGTTCTCCAATGATTTTGTTATTTTCCAACTCTCACAGCCGTATGTTAACACTGAGATAACATTTGAATTAAACAGACGAAGCTTGGTATGTATATTCAATGATCGTAATTTCCAAATGTTAGATAATCTATTGAAGGCGCTAGCTGCCAAAGCAATTCTAGTATGGATTTCTCTTGTTGTGTCACCATCCTGAGTCATTTTACTGCCTAAATAATTGAAACTTTCAACTTTCTGTAGTTTATCCCCGTTCAAGATGATATCAACGGTCTCGTTAGAAAAGTTCATAGCTTTAGTTTTAGAGGCATTTATTTGGAGACCTATTTTAACCGAGAGATGACACAAATTATTTATTGCTTCTTGGGATTGTCTTGGTGTTGAACTTAAGAATGATACATCATCTGCGAAATCCCGCTGTTCTAACTGTCTCTGAAATTTCTTAGATATTTGTAGATGTCATTGAGCGTTTATATTCCCTGTGTCATGTTCCCTTCCTTGATCCGAATAAGATAAGAAGTATTGATATGCATACTTGAGTGTGTGAGTTACTAACCATTGGATGTTGGTTCGTTATGTTTCTGGTTAAGACTAAAGGCAAGGAAAGTCTAAGGTGTTAATGATAGAATGAAAATGACAAAATAAGCTTTCTGTGTGCCCATACTTACATACGTTTATTTTGGATTAGTTTTTCTTGCGTTAAATCTTAATTATATTTGTTCTCGAATACCTGCTTTAAAAAAATTAGAATTACTTACTTTCATTTCCTTCTTCTTTTTCTTCTTCCATGATATATATGGAGAAAGGCGAACGGAGTCTACATCCCGAAGGAAACAAAATTCCACAGACATCAGTCAGTTCAGACCAATCTCACTACTCAATGTGGAAGGGAAGATATTCTTCTCAGTGATGGCGAAAAGACTCACTACATACCTCGCAAATGGGTACATTGACACTACCATTCAGAAAGGAGGTATCCCAGGTACACCAGGATGTCTAGAGCATGCCACAATGATCTGGGAAGCAATCCAAAAGGCAAAGTCTGACAGAACAAACCTCCATGTAATCTGGTTGGATCTAGCGAATGCTTATGGATCCGTTCCACACCAGATGTTGTGGCAGGCCCTAGAAATGTATCATGTTCCACAAGAGATTGCAGCAATGCTGAAGCTGTATTTCGCAGGGTTTTCTGTCAGATTTTCAACCAGAGAGTATACAACGAAGTGGATTGGCCTTGAAGTTGGAATTGCGATGGGATGTACCATCTCTGCGATACTATTCGTGATGGCTATGCAGGTAATCCTCAATGCGGCTGAAGGAATGGCTATTGGTCCAAAGCTCGGTGGAATGTGTCACATGCCACCGCTCAAAGCATTCATGGAAGACACAACAATTCTGACATCAGATGAACATCAGGCCCGGAGGATGTTAGCACGCCTGGATGAACTAGTCAGCTGGTGCAGAATGAGCTTCAAACCCAAGAAGTCGAGAAGCCTATCAGTCGGAAAGGGAAGATAGCAGAGGTCATATTCATGGTTTCCAACCAAAGAATCCCTACTGTCACTGAGGAACCTGTTAAAAATCTTGGCAGGGTGTACGATGCCTCATTAAAAGACTCGAAGGTAGTGCAACAGACAATAGAAATGGCAGACAGAGGACTACAGATCATAGGCCAAAGCAGACTCCTGGAAAAGTTCAAACTGTGGTGCCTCCAGTTCATGTTGATACCCAAGTTGCTGTGGCCACTGCTTATATATGAAATAAGCACAAGTACAGTGGAAGCTATAGAGCAGAAGGTCAACAAGTTCATGAGGAAATGGCTAGGGGTACCACCAGGTCTGTCAGATGTATCACTGTACTGCAAAAAGTCAAAACTTCTGCTTCCCTTCAAGTCAGTTGTTGAAGAGTACAAAGTTGGAAAGGCAAGGCTTGCAATGATGCTACGCGAGTCAGCTGATGACGTAGTTAAGTCCATTCAGCCCACACTGAAAACGGGAAGGAAGTGGAGAGTGGAAGAAGCTGTTGATACTGCCCAAGAGTCACTCAAACTGAGGGAGGTAATCGGATACACACAATGGAATAGACGGGGAATTGGTCATGGAGACATCCGCTGGTGGTCCAAGGCATCAAGCAGGGAGCGCAGAGACATGGTAGTTCAGGAGATACGAGGAGCTGAGAATGATAAGAGGTTGCAAAAAGCAGTGCAGCAGGTCTAACAAGGCCAATGGACTACATGGGAAGGAGCCCTGCAGAGGTCAATGACATGGAATGATATATGGCATATGGCACATCTTAGGCTCAGCTTCGTTGTTAGATCAATGTACGACCTGCTGCCGTCGGCCACAAACCTTGTGAAATGGGGAAAGTCGGATGATGGCAGTGCCCCCTGTGCCAGAGGAGGCAGACACTTGATCACGTGCTCTCAGCGTGTAAGGTTGTCACAGAGAGTTTTTGATCATTAAATTTTCTATATTATTCTTTCTTTCTTCCACCCGTATCCTCTATTTTATTATCACTCTCTATCCTTTTCTGGTATTTTTCGAATTCGTTCGTTTGCGAGAAATATTTTCTTTCCCATTTTCACTTTTCCGGTTTCGTTTTCTCATTTAGGAACGCATTAGATTACCTAACGCGTCAGTCCCTTGCACGAGATAATTTTAGGTGGGATTTCAGTCCATCAGACATGATGAGCAGACAAATTGTCTACATTTGCACCTGTCACGCGAGTTTCCTTGGCTGAGTTGCTCGGGGAAGGTGTGAATCGCGCCAGACAGGCTCGCTCAGAGCAGACATTTGTCTGGAGATTTCCATCTGACAAATAGTTTTACGGCTAAGTTGCTCGGTGAAGTGTGGTAACTGCCACCTAAGGAGACGTACCGTCTACATTTTCACCGGACACAGCGTTTCTTCAGGCTAGTCGCTCGGGGTAAAGTGTGATATGACACTCATGCAGCGTGCTGGAATGAGAAAAAAGTCTGGATTTTTCCATGACACTCACGCATTCGCTCAGAAGGGCCATTTTCTTGACGTAGGTGTCAAAGACGCACTGCTGGCAGTTGCGGCATGCGTTTAAGGGACGTAGGTGTTAATGAGAAGGGAGATTATTTCGTTTTGCGAAATAAGTTGGGACCCCTTTGTCCTGGTTTAAGATATTAACCGGAGTTTGAAACTAGATTTTCATTTATTCTCCTAATTCGCAGTAGACAGGTTGTTCGTGAATAGAATAAGCTGTATAGCGAAGCTCCTAGTTTGTTCGGAAATTTGCCGAGCTTTTAGACTTCTAATAAATATATCAGCGTATAATTCTAAAGTGTGCGATTACCTGTAGTTCTGTGTTGAGGTAAATATATTATATTAAGTATCTAATATTTTGTGAAGTGTTTAAAGTGATAATCGCTTATTTCATATTTCACTAGTTAGATTTGGTGCAGAGTGCTTAATTTATAATATAGTCTGTATTATTTTCTAGTGACGTGTTTCAGTGGAAAGCAGAATAAAGTATAATTTCTAGCTTAAAACCAGGTAGCTATCAGGAATTAAATTTAACTGCTAAATAATCAGACGAGAATATATTTTAAAATTAACTTATAACTGAAATGCTACATCAGTGAGTATTGACGGGATACGTAAGTATTCCTAATTCATGATGATTGATTTTATGTATATAACTTATTTTACGGGAAGTTTTAAATGATAAGTCAAGCTGTACGCTTGCAGTTTAAAAATGTAAGTTATAACGAGTACCTAGTATGTATAATTATTGAATATGTGTTTTCCTTTATTCAGTGAATACTGGGGTTAACCCAAAACTTTGCCAGCGTTAAGTACTGATGAGTGATATCTGTGAAGAACTAAAACATTTTCCTTAAAAAACCTTGGTGCAGAATCTTTACAAGTAATTTAAAAGGTAAATGAAGTAACAGGCCTATCGCGCCATATTTAATTCTTCCTGAGAAACAACTCAAGTACATTTTTAGCCTGTGTGGCAAGTAACATATTAACGTCAGTAACATTCCGACGGAGTTTTGACTAGTGGTGTGGTGACCAAATATAGTCCTTTCCTGAAAGTACACACCGATCTGACATTCCTCAATTCTAGAAACCTAAGCTATTGACACGGTGCTCGTTGTTACTGTTCGTGCCTGGACAATTTTAATGTGACCTAAACAGCATCCGAAAAAATAAGAACACCCAAGGAATCGTTCCCTGAAGCAGAGAATTCGTCCCGTCTTTTTGGAACTGGGGATTTCTTGGTCAAAGACTGCCTTTGACGATTCTGTATGTGAATGTCCTAAAAATTGTGTTTTCCAGAAGTGGCTATCAAAGCTGTGAGTATGAACAAATGCACGTGATCACTGCTGACTGAATAGAGTGAATGCAGGACGGAGTGTTTTCTTTATTGTTGTAATTTGGCACCCATTTTGCTGTCTTAACGTTCTGTATGCAAGTATTGCTAATCATATTTCCCTTAAAATAGAGCAGAGATATCAAGTCTGTCCATACCTTAAAAAGGGGGAAATATTAGACCTAATCATATGTATCCTTGATTCCTTGGGGCTATCACTTTCTTCTAACAGGACTGTGGGCATACCTTGAGGGATAAAATCAAACTGTGGGTCTATCATTTGTGTAGCATTTGTATTGACTGTATGACTATTTGTATATGCTTTGATGTAATTTCTATGTGTTGTGATGAAATTTTAGATGATAATTAAAATTTCTTTTTGAAATTAATCAGCGCGTTGGTCAGCTCGTTCCAAAATATCTATTTAATCATTTGTTATAGGTTTCCCACGTCTGTACGTCTAACTGTCGTCTTGTATGTGCGTGCACGTGAGTGGATAGAAATATATATGATATATATATGTGTTTAGACTGTCTGACTCCTCTAAAATCTGTCGTAGAAGATAGGTGAAAGAGAGAAGATTTCTCGATTTCAGAGACAGCCTCTATCACAGTCTACCATCTCACTAGTGGAAATCTATTGCTATTACTATCTCTCACTGTGACTATCACTTATTCAAATCTATTCAGAAGGGACCAACCCAAGTCTTATTTCTCCTATCAAAAATCTACGAAAAAGGTGTCATTAGGGCAAGGGCGATACAGTTTGCGCCATAACAAAGTGCTAAATGAGCTTGCTGCGACAATAGATCTGGCAAGGAGGAAGGCGAATAGCAAACCCAGGCCGAACACCGCAAATACATACTTTCTGAGGGCAGGAAAGTCAGCACACCCCAAACCGAGTAAACCTGGTAGCAGTTTACCATCTCTTCTTGACTGTGCAAACGACTGGGAGATGGCGGTAGACCTACCTAAACGAGGGGCATATCCAGAGAGTATCAGAAAATCGCGGAGACGGCCGGATATAGTGCTTCATTCTTCAGCAACGCTTCAGGTCATACTGATTGAACTGACCGTGCCATTTAAATCCAGATTGGACGAGCAACATTCGTTCAAAGCGGCCAAGTATAGTAATCTGGCCGCGGATCTGAGACACGATGGGTTCACTGCAAGGGTCATGGCTGTTGAGGTGGGCGCAAGAGGGCTTGTGGCTGCATCAGTGTATGATTTATTGAAACTGTTGGGGCTGAGGGGACAGTCGAGAACAAGGGCACTGAATAGGCTTAGTGAAACTGCCGAAAAGGCATCAGGCTGGCTGTAGAACAACCGCAATGGGCAATGGAAATCGTGACAATAAACGCTGCGGTACAGAAAACACCAGGAATTTTTCTAAGTCCACAATACGTTGAGTTTTTTGGTGTACTTGTGAAATGGCTGTGACTGAGGGGCAACAGGCGGAGTATATTATAAGAGGTGTTAGGCACAGAATTTCAGTGGCTAGCGCGCAGTGGCTAGCCTCGTCGGCTTCGCGCAGGTGTCTCAGTGTGTGTCCTTAGTTGTGATGTGCGACGGAACGAACGGAATAATTTGTCTCCTCTTTGTTACTTTCACAATTGCCTCCACGGCTGGCGGAGTTGTGGATTTTAAAGTTGCTACCATAAGTGAAATGGGTTCATTTTCGATACAAGACAACAGGAGGCTGAGACGCTTGGGAGTCATGACCCAAGTGGGCCCGCCCCCCTTAGAGTGTAAAGGAGTATATCGGGCCGAAACACTTGTCGGACGGGGGGGGAGAGACTTCTTCTGATGATCAGATTGCCTCCTGTTGTATCGCTCTGTAAAGAGTTTCCTATCATACTCATGTTTTCTGTTGCAAATGTTTTATTTTCTTTTTCCTTCATTTCGCTGGTGATCTTTCATCTGCACTCTATTTTTATTTTCTTTCGTTGTTTAATATTCTTGTATTTGTAGTTTCGCGATCTTTTTCTGACATTCTTTTCTTCTTATACTACTTTTTTGAGTTTATTTTCTTTGTTTCTTCTTCTTCTTCTTCTTCTTCTTCAGGTACCTTGCCCGGCGACGAAGGCGATCATGTCTCTCCACAACTTCCTGTCTCCAGTACTATTTATAAGTTCTGTTGTGGGAGCCGCGCTGGTGTAATGGTTACCACATTGCGCTGGCGATCAGGTGTTCAAGGTTCAAGCCCGGGCGTGAGCATTTGAAGTAGTGTCATTGATAGGGATTTTGACTGAATAACCTGAACGGCTCCTGAGATAAACCCTCTGTGGATGGGAAGGAGCGAAGCTCCTGACCGGGTTGGAAGGAAAGTCCACAGGCTCCCCAGCCTCGCAGTGACATGTCATTGGGCCGAATGGCTGAAAGCTAAAGTGACGCAGGTTAAGAAAAAAAAAAGTTCTGTTGTTGACTTCTTGTTATGCCATGACGTCAAACTGTCCAGTATTATCTCTCCTTTTCGTCCTGTATTTCTTGTTCTTTCAATCTTTGATGTTGCCACGATATATTCCTGTTTTCTTCATCTCATAAAATGCCCAAAGAAAGGAGATGTCTTCCTACTTACACGAGGATTAAGATTCCTTTGCGCATTGGTCTCTTTAAGAATATATTCAACTCTTTAGAAGTCCAAGGTATTTTTTAACATTCTTCCGTAAAACCACATCTCTGTGATCTCTAGTACTTTTCCTAGCTGTTTACTAATTTGTCCATGACTCACTTCCGTATATAAGGATTTGTTCTGGATAACACAGAAGAACTCTCGTTCTTACTTCCATTGACAAAAAATTGTTGCATAAAATACTTTTCATTTTATGGAATGCTGCTTTTAACTTGTCTATTCTACTCTTCACTTCTGAGATGCATTTTTCCACCATATGTCACTAACGTGCCAGATTTTTGAATCTATTGACTTGTTTTAACACTTTTCCGTTTACATTGATAGTGCATTTTGGAGAAGTCATTTTCTTTGAGACGACCATTACTTTTTTGCTATTAAGGCTGAGGCCTTTATTTTCACTTGCTGTCACCATTGTATCAATCATTATTGGTAGCTCTTTTTCACTTTTTTTGCTATTAAGGCTGGATATAATCAGCGTCAATCAAGTTGTTTATTTGATGTCCACCAACTGATATTCCTGCCATGTCCACTAGAGAGTTCATATTTTCATTGCAGATATTGAACAGATTCGGTGACAACACTTATCCCTGTCTAATGCCCTTTTATAAAAGTCTTCTGTAAAACTTCATGTCTGCGGCGTAAAGAGACAATCTTATTTGCATACTTGTTGTCAATGACTCCGGGCCTCCTTCATTATGGGACAAAAAAAAGACCACTTTTCATAATTGCCAAAATCTTTCAATTTACGCTTGTAGTGGTCATCTTTTTTCTCATGTCTTTTTTTTCTTCTCTTTTTCTTTCTTTCATACTTTCGTTCTTTTTTTCTGTCCTTTTTTTTTTTTTTGCTTCGACAGTCTTTTTTGTTGAGACCGAAGAGATGAATGGAGTCAGCGACTCATAGCTTGACTGCTTGTGTCAAGGTCAACGAACCAGAGCTGACCAAGACCCTACTCCACCTCCAAGTGGTGATCATGGAAAGAGGCTGCAACTCTGCAATCTGGCTGAGAGAGTAGGGATCGAAGTGGGAAGGCAAACCTGGTCCCAAAAAATGCCGTGCGGAAGTCGGATGTGTCGGGCCGAAAGGCGCAAATATCGCAGCTTCGCTGTAAACGGCGACACAACGCAACCAACGTCCTTTTCAGGACGAACGATGAAGTGGAAGTACAGTATTAATTCCCAATACTCAGTGTAGTTCCCGGATGTTTCTGAGTAAAGAAATAAAGAATAGGACTACTAAAAAAGGTGATTAATAAGAGGTTAAGCATAGGGCATGGCAACCTCGTGGTGCGAAATACATGGCTACAGAAAACGCCTCTGCAAGAGTTTGTGCTTTGGCATAGGCTTCCTCAAGGGATCCATCTGCAGTAGTGGCTCTATTCTCCATAGGGAGTAAAAAAGGAGATGATGATGGTGATGATGATTTATTTCCATTGGATATCAATGGCATTTGTTGTTTATGTGTTCTATTTACGAGACGGGATGTGTAACTTGACTTGGGTCATAACACTTGGTCATCAGGGCAGCACAGGCCAGGGACCGGCGTTCCACCGAACCCTAAGGTCCCGCGAGAGTCGCTAGAGGGTCCGCGAGAGATTGTGACTGAAAAAATAAATAAACGTCGTCTTTTGAACTTTGCGCTCCGGGCGATGTTAGTGCTCGCAGTGGTATGGCAGTACGAAATAGGACCGTGTTCACTATTGCACATACTATATTTCATTAGCATCTTGCAGAGTAGAAATTTGTGATAAGACTTTCAGGTCTACTTGGATGAGGTAAAAAAAAAATCAAGTGGGAAATTTAAAAAAAAAAAGGAAACACTGAAATTTCTTCTACCTATACTACTGACTTGCAGTAGAGTGCATATCCTTTGTGGGGAGGGGGGAGGGGGTGGGGAGGGGAACCACACAAACAGAGTTGACTAGTAAGTTGGCCAAAATAAACAGATCCACAGAAAATAAGCATTCTCTACTCAAAAGAACATTGACAATTTTGATTGGATTATTATATTTACAACTTACCTATCACAGCTAACGTGCCGAGAGCTGTAGATATAATAATTTGTATGCAGGTATTCCCTGAGATCTGAAAATTATTTCAGGGGTTCCTGCAGGATAAAAAGGTTGAGAAAGACTGACAGGCGATGATCGCTTGACCTGCAGTCACCACTTTTGTCTTTCGATTGTTAGTCTGTTTAGTTACGCGACCTGTACATTTGTCCGTTCTTATATTTTGTAAACTCTTTACTCTTTCTGCTGCTCAGTTTTCCTTTGCTTGGTTCTGTGTTTTGAAGGAAAATCTTTGTTAACGCATTTGATCTTAATATGTGGCCATACCATCCAAGCTTCATTCCCGTTGTTGTTGTGAGAAGGTGCTATATAGCCCAATAGGATATCTGTGTGCCTTATCTGTTCACTTGTCGAACGATTCATGCATGATATTTCCAGTGGATTTCTGTAACATCTCATTTATAATGCATGCATTCTTCTCTCTTTATTATCTATCAGAGCCCACGTATGACACGCATATGTGAACGTGGAAATTACACGTCGGCGCGGTAGTCTACGTTTGATTTGACTAGAATTAATTTTCAATTTCCATAATGATTTATTGTTTTCTCTCTTTTTTTTTCTTTTGCAATGGCTACCTCCTTGGGGTGCAGACTTGAAGCTGTATGGGGATCTGGCCGCCTGAGGGGGGATGGAATCTGACATCTATGAAAACATCCAGACACAGCTCCACACTGCCCCATTCGTTTTTGTAAATGAGATCTTGTTCTATTTTAATGTTCTACGCCGTATCATCAGCATATGGAATATTTCTTTATTATAGTTCCGTTTAAGTTTAATCCAGGCTTTCCTATTTAAAAAAAAAACAATTTAAAGAAGCAAAATATTTTCATATGGATACGAGGAGTTATTCTTGTCAGATAACATTGCTGCTGTTTGTTCTTGGTATATTTTCCCAATTTATCTGATGTCTGTCTTATTTCTTTGAAGCATTCGTTATCTTTAACTCAAATGTCAAGTCAGTCCTATTGTATGGCTCTGAGACATGGAGAACAACAAAGACAACAACCAAAAAGCTACAGACTTTCATAAATGGGTGCTTGCGTAGAATAGAAGGATTAAAATGGTATGACAAGGTTACCAACGTGGAACTGATGACAAGAACTAGACAAGTGCCAGTGGAACAAGAGATGAGAAGAAGACGATGGCGATGGATAGGACACACACTGAGGAAACTTGTTGATAGCATTACAAGGCAGTCCTTATTCTGGAACCCCCAGGGCAAGAGAAGCAGAGGTAGACCAAGAAGCACATGGAGAAGAGAGCTGGAAACAGAGGTGAAAATGATGAGGAGAATGAGGAAAGAACTTGAGATGATGGCAGTGACAGGAGGACTTGGCATGTGTTTGTTGAAGGCCTATGTTCCTTTGGGAGTGGAGGGTTATGATGATGATGATGATGATTCGTTGAGCTAGTCATGGTGGGCTCTTGTTTCCTTATGTGTGAAGTACATATAATACTGTAACTTTCTTTGTGGATGTCTGTATGTTTGTCTCCTAGAATCCTTATACACAATACTGCTTTTCTAGCTTTGTTGCTCTGTCACATGTTGTTCAATGACTTTGGAGTATATTTCACTCTTTCTTTTTTCATGCATTTGTTATTTATTATACTGATAGTTCTGTAATCTATACATTCCATTGCGCAAGGGATTTATTTTGTTGAGAGGAGGTGTTAAACTGATGTCTTTGAGTTTTTTGGCATATATCCCGAATTGTATGTATTGTTACACACCAAAAACACAGCTGGAGATTTAAAAAAAAAAAAGCAGTCAACGGATTTGGAAAGATCATAGTCTCAGGAAACAATCAGCTAGTATTACTGGAACCGTCAGGAGAAAAGAAGAGTGGTGATACCAAAGAGAACATGATAGAGAACGGCAGACGAGGAAAGCTAAAGCATCGAGTACCTCATGGGCAGAGCTGACGAAGAATAGAAAAATCAATGAAGTGATGATGTTGGAAAACATTTTAAATTACAGTTTGTTTAAAAGCTTATTGGAAAAAAATTGAAAATCTAGTTTTTATGCTTGCTATATGTAAATTTTACCAAGGCAATCATTTTTGTGGTTTTTATGTTTACTATATGTATATTTTACCAAGGCAATCATTTTTGTGGTTTTTATGCTTGCTATATGTATATTTTACCAAGGCAATCATTTTTGTGGTTTTTATGCTTGCTATATGTATATTTTACCAAGGCAATCATTTTTGTGGTTTTTATGCTTGCTATATGTATATTTTATCAAGGCAATCATTTTTGTGGAATCGTCAAGATAAGATAAATATAGAGAACACAATAAAACGTATGGAGACGATCATTAGAGACTTACCTAAAAGGGATAAAGCTGAAGTGCTAATTCAGTGGTTCCCAAACTTTTTTTTCTCTGGGTCACACTTTCGGAATGAAAATTTGCTCGCGCCAAACCGATTTTTTTTATTGATAAGAAATACCTTCAAAAACAAAAAAATCAACTCCTAGCAGTGGTTTATGCATAACATAGGACAAAAGTACTTTATAAAATGATCATGAGACATCCAGAAAGTCTTTTTAAAAAAAATGGAACTACATAAAACATTAATTCTTTCAAAAATATACAAACTCAATGAGAGGTGTGAGCTTGCGTTTTGTCGGGTAATCTCATTTATATTAGGTCCTATCTGAGGCAAGCACTCATTTCCTCATCAACACAAAAAAGTCTTTCTCTTTTATGGTCTTTATTGTCTGTCATAGCTGAAAATCCCTGTTCACAACAATATGTCGTGGAGAACTGTGTCTATTTGATATAAGATAAATTATATTACTGAATAAAATCTAATAAATTCTGGATATTTCTATGGGTTTCTATATATACATTTTCCCATATTATATCACAGGTAACAAAATAAATAAGAAAATGGCCTTCATATTGTCTTAGGCATATATAATTTTTTGAAAATCTCTCTAAATCCTTGATTGTCTTTGAATCTTTCGGCCACACCTGCCATCCTCTCACGCCACACCAATGTTGCTGGGAACCACTGGCTAATCCATTGATGGCATATGCTTCAGTGGAAGCTGAATGATAACATGATGATGATGATTTGTATATTGTTCTAACCTGCTGTTTTACTTAATGGTAATTGTTTTTAATGCTTCTCTACGTCAAGCATGAGATAATGCATGATTATGCTTCTCAATTACGGCATAAATGTATGCACCTTAATTCATTTGCCTGTGAATTCACGAGCATTGTCGGGGGAGGCAATTACAGATCGTGGTCATGTGCGTGGTTTTCAAAAGAGAGAAGGGTTAGAGAGATAACTGTAACAGTTCTCGTGAAAATCAATTAAAACCTTCTGTCGTGGTTTCACTTTACCATGATTTGAATTAGCGAAACTGGCGGTGGCGAAAAAGAAGTCTTGTTGTATAAATTCGTTGAAATTGAACTATTTTTATTAAATACAAAATGCTTTTTTTGTTGAGTAACACTATTTTCACTACCACAGAGGGAAAGAGTGTTTTGTGTTATTTACCTCCGAGGCAATGTTTACTGTTTGCGGCTTCCACTTGTATTTTGAAGTGAAGTATGCGCGAAGCTAGAATAGTAACACAATGATCGTGCAAGAACACTTCATGATGACTTCAAAAGTTTGGAGAGTGTTTGTGAGTTCTGGTCTTTGGTACCATCACTTGTAGTGGCATGGAGATGAGTCACAGCTTTTGTGGCGTCATGTTTTATTCAATAGCTAGTTGCCTAGATTAACAACTGTCAGTGCTGTCTTTGTCATGGTTGCTGTTATTGATGGTCAATGTGTCTGCATCAGTGTAATTTTTTTTCTTCCAGTGCTGGACTTCTATTTTCTTTGCCGTTTTAAATAAGTGTTAACGGAAGTTAAAAAATAACTTATAGTCCAAAAGTAGTTATTTTCAAATCTTAAAAAATGGTTTTGATCAATTATTTAAGTTTTACGTGCCTTCTACACAACATATTTGCTTGGTTGTTCAACTGTTAACAGTAATATTCACATAGAAACACAGATTCGTACACAATAAAGAGAAGATGACACATACAGAGCACTTTCTCCGTTATAAGTACACTTCAATCTTTCTCTCGTCTCGCACGCACACACTCTCTCTACCGCTCACAATCAATGTTGGTGAAGGAAAAAGAAAATTGGCTAAACAAGTTATCTCTGATTGCGTTGTGCGGAGAGCACTATTGTAGTGAGAATTATATGAGCCCTGATTGTGGCCTTGTCATCAGATGTCAAGAATGTCACAAGTGTCATCTTCTGTAAAATAGTACACACGTTCCACAGTTACATTGCGTAAGCTGGGATTACGTCGTTATTTGTTAGAGGAGCACATGATCTTGTTAGCAAACTGTATTTGGTAAGGGGAAAAAACGATACTGAAAAAAAGAACATAATTTACTGGTACCTGGACTGAAATAAAATGACACCGGAATTTCTAAACATATAATTACTTTTCCATGTGCAAATAATTGCAAGAGATATTGTTTATAACGATTATTATATAACTTGCAATATGTATGTATGTATATATATATATATATATATATATATATATATATATATATATATATATATATATATATAGACAGACAGATAGATAGATAGATAGATAGGTATGTAGGTAGGCAGGCAGGCAGGCAGGTAGGTAGTTAGGTAGGTAGGCAAGTAGGTAGGTAGGTAGGTAGATAGATAGATAGATAGATAGATAGATAGATAGATAGATAGATAGATAGATAGATAGATAGATAGATAGATAGATAGATAGATAGATAGATAGACAGACAGACAGACAGACAGACAGATAGATAGATAGATAGATAGATAGATAGATAGATAGATAGATAGATAGATAGATAGATAGATAGATAGATAGATAGATAGATGGATAGATAGATAGATAGATAGATAGATAGATAGATAGATAGATAGATAGATAGATAGATAGATAGATAGATAGATAGATAGATAGATAGATAAAGGTTATAGTTTGACCAGCATTAAAAAAGGTAAACGAAGTCTCATAGCGGAAACTACAAGAGGGGACTTAAGTATAGATGACGTCGCAAGACTTAGATTTCGCTCCCCTACAGGGTAGTATCCGCTATAAGACTACCTTTAATTTTTTTCTTTTCGCAATCACCCCCCCCCCCCCCCCCCCCTCCTTTTCCCCCACCCCAACCACACAAAAAATGAGATTCGATTTGTTTTAGAAGCAGCAAGAGGTTTAAACAAGAAACAGTAACAGAACACCCCACACAGACATTCACGAACCGATGTTTAACATAGACACCTAAACACGTAATGATAAAATGGTGCAGGAATAGAGGAACAGAACGACAACAAATTAGTCAACATATAGTGAAACAAAAATGGTACTGGACAGGGCATGGAGTGAGAAACTGAAGTATAGCATAACAGGACACACACAGACAAACCGACACATGCACAAGGACCTCAGTGAGCTCAGATGAGGCCCGGTTATTTTATACTGTGGGGCCCAATAATTTTTTTTGGGAAGTGGGGGAAAAAAAAAGTTCTGCCATTGTTCATCCTATGCTGAGGTGAGGTTCCTCTGTGAGAAGAGACCCCAGTTTAATGACCATGTTGGTCACACCTGTCATAGGGCCTGCGTAAACGTAATAAATTTAACATGAATTATTTTATATACTAGCAATAACCCGTCAAAATTGACAGGTTATTAATTATAGTGTGTTGTTTATGTTGCATGTATTACAGACGGTACTATTACTACTGTGGTCATTTCATGGCAGGCGACCGTCATTAGATATTTGTAGTGAAAATTACATGGACGTATTAAATATGAAGACGTGGAGTGACCATTCTAAATGACATGTGGAGCAGTGATAATGATCTAATGGACCGGAAATTGACTAAATAGCTAACATTTCTTTTATGACAACATGTCTCGTAATTGTTCGTGCATCTTTTAAAATCATGCACTGGTTGATTTACTGCCTCTGAGAAACATCTGCAGCTCGTTTTGCAGCCATCTTATCATTTTGATCCATATTAATTGTGATGAATTTACCGTGATACAACGTTAAAATATCTCCAATTATAAAGATAACATGTAGGGATAAATATAATGCGTAAGATACTAGGAGACATGCTCGCCTATGCCAGCATTTCCTACCGCCATTGACACTAACTAGTTAAACATGCAGACGAAACGGTACCCTTGTAGACGGGAGGGAAACGGAGATAAAAATCATTATGACGGTCTGAACACGTGTTTGAATCTAGAAAGGCAAAAGACGTAATTTGTAGTTTAAAGAAAAAAAAATCACGCCACTAGTTGACACAATGTAAGGAAATGGACAGAAAACGACTTTAGCTCTTGTCAGAGACAGACGTTTCTTTGACGATTTACGGTACTTTGACGTTATAGTTTGAATATAGCGGCAACCGCGTGAACGAACGTTCTAAAACTGATTTCAAAAACTAACCTTGAGGAAAGAAGGTTTTTTCTTAATAATAAAGTTATGAAAATAAAACCTAGATAGTTTGATAGCCCATCTTAAGCAGAGAAATAATATACTTTTAATTATACAGACGGACAGATAACAAGGAAGATATTGACGAAAGACCGTATTGTTCCTATCAGACTAGCGAACAGTATTGTTGTGCATACTTTCACTATAGTCTCAATTTTGCGTCCTTGAGACAAGAAACTGCAAATTTCAAACTGTAATAAACTAGCGGGGCAAAGTCGGGAGATAGTGGCTAAAAATAACTTAGGAAGCAGGTTCGTGCAGTTTTTACATGTGTTAGTCCAAAAAACAAGTGAAATTGTGGGAAAATGATAGAATGTGACCGACGTACATTTTAAAAATTGAGATGTACTTTTGACTTTTTTTGGGAAAAGATAAAATGTGACCGACGTACATTTGAGAAATTAAGATGTAATTTTGACTTTATTTTCAAATTTTGAATTGAAAAGCTTAGTCTTCTGATCTGATTGGCCAACGCATTTTTATATTAGCGGGATGGAGACACACATTTTGCCATTTTATATAAGTTTGTCCAGTGACACAGTCATTAACTGCTAGTGGTGTTTTCCAAGGAAGAATACATAAAATTTAGTGGGACGCCATACTCTAGCCAGCAGCTCAGCTGAGTTTTGCTAGTATTAACTGTGTTCTCAATTCTGAATTCTGGTAAGAATGAAAGCATTTATCTTGTTTATTTTAATATTTTGAGTGATTGATACTGCCATATCATGAAAAATGATTACGACAAGTAAGTGCTCGCTCTAGGTCCCCAGCCGCAGTTCAGGGTCTAGAGACAAACAAATAATATATGGACACCTAACGAAGACTATGGAAGGCGGATCAATTATTGAGATCAGTGGGAACATATCACCTATCTTATTGAATAAAAGAGGAAACTATTGAACATATATCAGATGCAATGCAGTCTTGGGGAACTGGTACTATGTGAAAACAACTGGGTAAGATGTGCTATGTTGGTCAGAGAGATCTGACCCAGTCTGTGTAATGTTGTTGTGTTGTGTTGTGTATAAGAGTGGCTCAGTAGGTAGAGTACTGACACATGGCACAAAACTTTTGTTTCAGAATTGTGAGTTTCTGTTTTGGCACTAAAGAGGTGCCAAATGCTTATATAAGAATACACAAGCAGATGTGTGTGCCGCCTAACACTTGTGTCTGTGCAGCCTACCATTGTAATCCAGCTACGGAGAGGAGTGGGCCACAAGAATCCTGTATCAGATCGTCACAGGCGAGATAAGTGAAATTCTGGCCTGCTGGAGATTCACAACTACTCTACCATCAAATAAAGACATAACTATTGAGAAATAAACATTTACCTCATTCCATAAGTCAATGGACAATGATTTTGGTAGTCACAGATTGGGCGTGATGACGCCACCCCAACGTAACATCCAGTACTAGTTCTCCCAAAGACAGTATAGATAATAGTAATATTAACCATTCTTATAATACACCTATGTACACAAATTACATTTTATTATGCCACATATTTATGCATTTCATTGATAAATCCATATCATTTCATATGTTCTGACCAAACTAAAACTTGGTTCAGAACTAATAAATTTAAAAAAATTGTTAAAATTTAAACTAAAACAACCAGAGTTAGTTCAGTGTGTTATAGAGTTTATTAATATTATTAGACTTATTAATTACATGTGTGTGTCTGTATATTATATTACTACACATTACATTTCAGTACCCTAGACTTTTTAACGTAGCTACATTCATGATAGTAGGATAGGTCTGTTTGAGGTCGTAGTGGTAGTAAGAAGGGCCTTCTGTAATTCACATAAACTTTTATCTCAGGAGCCTTCACAGCTGACCTCATACAGTACACTAGGTAACATAACAACCATACAATAACATCAAAAACCACTACAAATATTGGGGTCTTGTCCGGGGATATTAAGTTTATCAAAGATATTAGGATATTCTGGTGTGGGAATTAAACTAGTGGGGACAGAGTTGTATAAATTTAAAAGTGTCCCTTAAAATAAAAAGTGGAAAATAAAAGTTGGTGAATCTTCACAGCCAGTGGTAATTAATTGATTAATTAATTAACATATTACCTTAGTCAGTATATACTTAGAATTACCTTAGTTCTTGTATACTTGAAATTACCTTGGTCATTGTTAATTTGTATGTTAAAGTATGGCAGATCTAGCAAAATTTAGATCGGCTGCTGTGCTGACGGCGAAGGAGATGAACATGGAGGGTCAGGTTTTAATTCAGTATGTAACTGCAGAATGTGACAAGTATATTGAAAGGGAAGATAGGAGGTTAGCTGAAGAGAAGAGGTTACAAATTGAGGCTGATAAAGAACTTAAGAGGTTGCAGATTGATTGAGGCAAAGAGGAGCATTGACAGCAAAGGGAGGCAGAAGAAAAAAGAGCCAAAGGGAGGCAGAAGAAAAGAGGTTGACTGCCGAAAGGGAAGCAGAAGATAGAAGATTGCAAAGGGAGCACGAATTACGACTAAGGGAGCTGGAATTACAAGGCCATGCTCCTGAAAATGGTGCCAGCCCTTTTGCCTCAGATGCTACGCCTAGTCAGGGAGCCTCAACCTCAGCTATGGGGTTTCATTTAGACCATTTTGTTGAGAAAGACGATGACATCGAGGGGTACCTCAGTAGATTTGAATTATTAGCTACTACATATGGGTTAGAGAGAGAGAGGTGGAGTCTAAAGTTATCCCAGGGACTGAGAGGTACTTCTTATGAAGTCTTTGCTAAGATGAATAGAGACGACCAAGACAATTATGACATGCTAAAGCAGGCTTTGTTATTGAGATATGAAAAGAATGGTGAATTTTATCGTAAGAAGTTTAGAAATGCCAAACTTTTGTCTGGGGAGACATACCACCAATTCTCTGCCAGACTGGAAACCTATTTGGAGAAATGGACTGCTCTGGGGAAGACCCAAGATCTTAAAGAGATGATCATGATAGAGCAATTAAGAGAGTCCATGGCTCCAGACTTGAGAAAATTTCTCATGGAACAAGGTGCAGAGAGGTTGGGGGAGGTTTTAAATGTCGCTGAGAGGTATCAGGCAGCCCAGGCAGAGGTAAGTGGCACTAAAAAGAAGCACATAGAAAATTTTAAAGCTCCACATCAATTTAGTAAATTTGATACCAGAGAACAAGGTAATAGAGGCAGGACAAACTTTGATAGGCCACGAAATGATTATCGTGACAGAAACTCACAGTTCAATGACCAAAAATATAACGAAAGAAAACCGTTTAACCAAGGAAAGAGATGGTGCAAATGGTGTAAGAAAGACAACCATAACACCGAATTTTGTAAAAGGAAACCTTCAAACATTGCTGCAATGAAGTCGGGGAAACAAAGATTAAAGGTTAATCCTAATGGACAGCAGGAACCTTATCACCCCCCAGTTTGTGAGGATGTTATTTGTAATGGGGTCACCATAAGGTGCCTATATGATACAGGTTTGGATTATGATTCAGTTGTGAAGTCTAGCCTAGTGGACCCAAGTCAGTATACCACAGAAACAGTGGAAATACAAGGGGCGACTAAGGACATACCACTCATGACCCTTCCCATCGCAAGGATAACGGTGAAAACTCGCTATGTGGAAGGAGAAATCAGAGCAGCAGTGATAGATGAACCAATCTACCCTCTGATATTGGGGTGTAGGTACGTCTTCTTGGGGAATCCCGAGAGACCTGTGATCATGGCGACAGTGCAGACCAGGTCACAGAAAAAGGAGGAAGAAGGTGAACCTATAAATGCTCATCCAGAGGAGATGAGGAAGGCGCAGGCTGAGGATAGGACACTCAAGCCATGTTTTAAAAAATTGCCCAAATGCCACACACCTCCAAGCAAGGGAGAGTACTTTATGAAGGACAAATTATTATACAGGAAGACAGGAACTAGATCCACTGGTCACGGACAGTTGGTTCTTCCCAAGGTATATAGGGCAAATTTAATAAGGAGCTTACATGTTGGAAAAGATGGTGACCATGAGAAAGTAGGTACCATCTGCAAAAAAGTTGCTCGAAAATACTATTGGCCCGACGTAAATGTCGATATTGAGAACTTTGTAGAAGCATGTGGCGTATTTCATGAGGGAACACCCACAAAGGGACAAAATGTGCAGGACCTAGAAACGCCACGGGGCAAACTTAGGCCTGGAAGGAAAACTAATTATAATCAGGTAGACAAAGTGGAATGGGAGCCCCCTTTTCACACCCAGTCTTCACTTAAATGTATTAACATGGCCACTATGCGACGAGTACAAAGAGTAATTTTACCCCAGAATAAGCTGACAATCCCTCGGTCAGCCTTATATAAACTGGAGGAACCTAAAAGAGAGCGAAGATCTCTCATAAGCAATCTAAAGTGGGAAGACAAACCCAAGAAAAAAATTGGTAGTGGTCGATTTGTGAGTGATGATTCTAGGAAGAAAAGTCCTCACTATAATGCTTCTAGTGGACAGGGCCCGACGGGTGCCATGAAAAATAAGTATGAAAATTTAAAAGTCCATATGTAACATTATTAAGGACCTGGACGGATGAGAAAGCAGAAGAGACTGTTACCTCATCGTATCAATATGTGAACGAGCTGACCACTCGTCTGAAAGCTGGATGGAAACTGGCAAATGATAATTTGAGACAAGCCAGGAAGAAACATGCAGCGTATTTTAATAGGAAAGCAAAGGACAGAGAACTAGCTGTGGGAGAGAAGGTGCTTCTTCTACTACCCGGCAGCCAGAATAAATTACAAATTGGATGGCAAGGTCCATATACGGTTCTAGAGAAGGTGTCTAGAACAAACTATAAAATTGACAAAAAGGGGAAAGAGAAGGTATATCATGTAAACCTTTTAAAGAAGTATCTGGACAGACCACTCCAGGAAAGCACCCCCTTACTGACCTTGGCTATCGCAACTCAAATGCAAAAGGAACCACTCACCTCACATGAATACCCATTACATCCCTGTGAGACAGCCGCACAGGTAAAAGTCAGTAAGCACCTGACTAAAAACCAGAGGGAGAGAGTTCAACAGGTTCTGGAGGAACATACAGATGTATTAACAGATAAACCAGGACATACAAATTTGCTACAGTATGACATGAAGCTGGTAGACTCAAACCCAATCTGTATGAGAGCCTATTCTATTCCGTTCGCGAAGGAGAAGGCATTGAAAGAAGAAATAGATTATTTGTTGAAAGAGGGGATTATTTCACACAGTGAATCTTCTTTTAGCTCCAGTGTAGTTTTGTTGAGGAAACCGTCTGGGGAACATAGACTGTGCATAGATTACAGGAAACTGAATGCTGTCACAGAAGGACAAGTGGATCCATTACCAGACACAAAACAGTTATTTGCCAGATTGAACAAGGCAAAATACTTTTCGAAGGTGGATCTTAGTAAAGGCTATTACCAGATTCCAGTGAAGCCTGAAGTTAGACCTTATTTAGCTTTTAGCACCTCGGAAGGACATTATGAATTCAACATGCTACCATTCGGATTGAAAAATGCTCCGAGTGTATTTTCAAGGATGATGCGCAAATTGTTGGATCCCCTGAATAATCCATGTATCACGAATTTCATGGATGATATTCTCGTCGCCACAGAGACATTTGAAGAACACATTAACTCTCTGAAAATGTTATTTGATAGGCTTAGGGAGGCGAACTTAACTGCTAGACCAACAAAATGTTGTATTGGATGCAAAGAGTTGGAATTCTTGGGACACACTGTATATCAGGGTAACATGACCCCTGACCCCAAGAACTTGGAAAAACTGCAGAGAGCACCTAGACCACAAACAAAAAAAGACGTGCGATCATTCGTGTCGTTATGTGGGTTTTACCAAAAATATATCAAAAATTTTAACTCTATATGTGCTCCTCTGACTGATCTGACTCGCAAGGGAAATCCAGATAGAATTGTTTGGTCTGCGCAATGTGAATTGGCTTTCCAAGAGTTAAAGGAAAAACTCACTAGCAAGCCTATTCTCAAATTGCCTGATTTGACAAAGGACTTTGTGGTGAGAACAGATGCAAGTAATGTAGGCCTGGGGGGCGGCTCTGTTGCAAAGGTCATCTTCACCCAATGGGGAACTGAACCCAGTCGCTTATGCAAGCCGCAAGTTGAATAAAGCGGAGCAAGGATATTCCACAAGCGAAAAAGAATGTTTAGCGTTAATCTGGGCAATAAAAAAGTTCCAAATCTATCTGTATGGTAGGACTTTTGTGGTCCAGACGGATCATCAGCCCCTAGTGTTCTTATCTCAGGCCAAGCATGAAAATGCAAGATTGTTAAGATGGTCTTTATTGTTACAACCTTATCAGTTTATTATCGAATATATCCCGGGGTCATTGAATGTCGGTGCAGATTTCCTCAGTAGGCACCCCTGTGATCAAAATTAGAGTAGTTGGCAGGCGTGAGAGTAATTTTATCTATGTGTATCACTGGTTTTGGAACTTGCAGTAGTGCATGTTCTCAAGTGGGGAGATGTGTGATGAATTTACCGTGATACAACGTTAAAATATCTCCAATTATAAAGATAACATGTAGGGATAAAAATAATGCGTAAGATACTAGGAGACATGCTCGCCTATGCCAGCATTTCCTACCGCCATTGAAACTAACTAGTTAAACATGCAGACGAAACGGTACCCTTGTAGACGGGAGGGAAACGGAGATAAAAATCATTATGACGGTCTGAACACGTGTTTGAATCTAGAAAGGCAAAAGACGTAATTTGTAGTTTAAAGAAAAAAAAATCACGCCACTAGTTGACACAATGTAAGGAAATGGACAGAAAACGACTTTAGCTCTTGTCAGAGACAGACGTTTCTTTGACGATTTACGGTACTTTGACGTTATAGTTTGAATATAGCGGCAACCGCGTGAACGAACGTTCTAAAACTGATTTCAAAAACTAACCTTGAGGAAAGTAGGTTTTTTCTTAATAATAAAGTTATGAAAATAAAACCTAGATAGTTTGATAGCCCATCTTAAGCAGAGAAATAATATACTTTTAATTATACAGACGGACAGATAACAAGGAAGATATTGACGAAAGACCGTATTGTTCCTATCAGACTAGCGAACAGTATTGTTGTGCATACTTTCACTAAAGTCTCAATTTTGCGTCCTTGAGACAAGAAAATGCAAACTTCAAACTGTAATAAACTAGCGGGGCAAAGTCGGGAGATAGTGGCTAAAAATAACTTAGGAAGCAGGTTCGTGCAGTTTACATGTGTTAGTCAAAAAAAAAAAAAAAAAAAAAAAACAAGTGAAATTGTGGGAAAAAGATAAAATGTGACCGACGTACATTTTAAAAATTGAGATGTACTTTTGACTTTTTTTGGGAAAAGATAAAATGTGACCGACGTACATTTGAGAAATTAAGATGTAATTTTGACTTTATTTTCAAATTTTGAATTGAAAAGCTTAGTCTTCTGATCTGATTGGCCAACGCATTTTTATATTAGCGGGATAGAGACACACATTTTTGCCATTTTATATAAGTCTGTCCAGTGACACAGTCATTAACTGCTAGTGGTGTTTTCCAAGGAAGAATACATAAAATTTAGTGGGACGCCATACTCTAGCCAGCAGCTCAGCTGAGTTTTGCTAGTATTAACTGTGTTCTCAATTCTGAATTCTGGTAAGAATGAAAGCATTTATCTTGTTTATTTTAATATTTTGAGTGATTGATACTGCCATATCATGAAAAAATGATTACGACAAGTAAGTGCTCGCTCTAGGTCCCCAGCCGCAGTTCAGGGTCTAGAGACAAACAAATAATATATGGACACCTAACGAAGACTATGGAAGGCGGATCAATTATTGAGATCAGTGGGAACATATCACCTATCTTATTGAATAAAAGAGGAAACTATTGAACATATATCAGATGCAATGCAGTCTTGGGGAACTGGTACTATGTGAAAACAACTGGGTAAGATGTGCTATGTTGGTCAGAGAGATCTGACCCAGTCTGTGTAATGTTGTTGTGTTGTGTTGTGTATAAGAGTGGCTCAGTAGGTAGAGTACTGACACATGGCACAAAACTTTTGTTTCAGAATTGTGAGTTTCTGTTTTGGCACTAAAGAGGTGCCAAATGCTTATATAAGAATACACAAGCAGATGTGTGTGCCGCCTAACAGTTGTGTCTGTGCAGCCTAACATTGTACTCCAGCTACGGAGAGGAGTGGGCCACAAGAATCCTGTATCAGATCGTCACAGGCGAGATAAGTGAAATTCTGGCCTGCTGGAGATTCACAACTATTCTACCATCAAATAAAGACATAACTATTGAGAAATAAAACATTTACCTCATTCCATAAGTCAATGGACAATGATTTTGGTAGTCACAGATTGGGCGTGATGACGCCACCCCAACGTAACATCCAGTACTAGTTCTCCCAAAGACAGTATAGATAATAGTAATATTAACCATTCTTATAATACACCTATGTACACAAATTACATTTTATTATGCCACATATTTATGCATTTCATTGATAAATCCATATCATTTCATATGTTCTGACCAAACTAAAACTTGGTTCAGAACTAATAAATTGAAAAAAATTGTTAAAATTTAAACTAAAACAACCAGAGTTAGTTCAGTGTGTTATAGAGTTTATTAATATTATTAGACTTATTAAGTACATGTGTGTGTCTGAATATTATATTACTACACATTACATTTCAGTACCCTAGACTTTTTAACGTAGCTACATTCATGATAGTAGGAAAGGTCTGTTTGAGGTCGTAGTGGTAGTAAGAAGGGCCTTCTGTAATTCACATAAACTTTTATCTCAGGAGCCTTCACAGCTGACCTCATACAGTACACTAGGTAACATAACAACCATACAATAACATCAAAAACCACTACATTAATAAGTCTGCAATACTTTAAATTAAAATTTTGTCTTGCAGAAACAATCAAAAACTTACATTTTAAGGTTATTTTTAAGAAAATGATTAAATCCGTTTCCCGAATGAAACTGGACAGAAGAATATCTTGATTGTCTGTTGATTTAATCTGCATCTCCGCACCTTCCTGTCTCCAGTTCATGTACTGTTTATTTTGTTGGCTTCTTTCCATAATCAAACTGTTCATGCACACCGTCATTTGCGCACTTTTCTATTTTCGGTAGAGTACATATAAGGGAAACAATACAATTATTGTCTAACTTTCAACCACAGTTGCACCCCTTAGCTGTGGTTGAAAGTTAATGTACTCTCTCAAAAATAGAAAAGTGCGCAAATGACGGTGTGCATGATGTGACCGACCGACGTACTTACGGCGGGAATTATGGTATTGGATATGCGTGCTTCTTCTTCTTCATGCACTCTCAGACGTCTACTTGAATGTTTTCAAAGTAAGCAGTAGTCAGTTTGAGGCTATGTAGCCGCGTGCGAAGCACAGGCGATTTTATTAAGGTTTACGAAGACTAACGATAACTTAGCAGATGACATAGAACGACAATTACTAGCACCAGTTAGGTTTTCATTTTAAATAAAAGTATGCAGTGAGGTTATTTCGGTACAAGCAGATCATTATGACCCGCTATGTGTCAAAGTGATTAATAGATAGGTCGCACTAAGTGACTGAAAAAAGTTTGCAAAAGTAGTGGTTCTCAAAATATATAGGAAAGATCCCTAAGTTGGATACTAGTAACTACAATAAATTTAGAAGCATTCATACGCACTTGAAATTATAAAATAACACAGTCAGCAAGAACTGAATAAAATAGGATGTATATCAACAGATAGAGCAGCGCGTGAGAACCGTTAACAAAATGTAGTATTATAAAAACTAAGATGACGTTGATCAAAAGGGGCATCAGAGAGAGAGAGAGAGATCATTCAGAGAGATAGAGACAGCAGTGCCAGCAGCAAGTAGAGTAACATTTTAGACTCCAATCTTCAACATTTTAGAGATAGACACACAAAAAGAAAAAGATCTCTCCAACATTCTTAGACAGAAAATCTTCAACATCAAGCACTGCATCTTCGTTACAAGTTTTCATAACAAAGGAGAGGTAAAAAGTATCTATATATATTATTAGTTGCGCCTGCTCAAATATAATGCTGAAAAACATTTTAAAATCTAGTGAAAGACTTATGTTCGTATAGTCACAGTTTCGCTGATAACGGAGACCTTCACGTCAGAAGAAAAATAACATTACAGCTCTGCCTGAAAGAGTAAGTTCGCCAGCTTATCAAATCTTAAAGAGTGTCACGGAATTGCCTCCCCTGCTTTGCAATAGGGGTCCAACAGTGGCCAAAACTCAAGAGTATCTAATATGGGTCTTCAAAGGTGTCTACCTTCGCACTTGATTACTCTTGGCAGAGTTGTAGATAGAAGGATAATGATTTTTTTTTAAAGTAAAACTTTTGCCTCGTTTTGGCGAGGCGCGTCCCGTTCAACCTAGTCGGTTATATTAGGGCGCATGTCCAAATATAAAAGACCCTTAGCTCTGGGAAGGTAGTGAAGGATAATGATGCTTCTATCTCAAGGGAGTTTTCATAAGATATTTTAGAAGTCAAGAACAATGCTGCGTTGGGCAGGGCAATTGTTCTTATATCGGATCCGCCGCCTTTTGTGAAGAATTAAGCAATTATTAATTTCAGCTCGTTCAAGCCCCCACCCTGATTTACTCAGTGGAATACTTCTTATTCTGGTACAGCTCTGTTTAGAGTGTATTTAGTAAATTGACTGAGACAAACATGCAGTACATTCAAAATGATTAAATCGACGTGAAATTAGTATATTTACAAATAACAAATTTAAAAATCACTTAGGTTAAACAAGGTTTTAAAAGAATGAATAACTATTTATCAGAAAGTTATCATCACTATTGTGATGTAATGGAAGTGTGTAAAGGAGATCACTTGGTAGTTTTTATGTGTTACTTAGCTGTCAGTGACGGTTCTGCTCCTTCTGATGGTTTGGTTCTTGGTAGACTGAGTCGCTGATCCCGCTCGTCACTGCTCAATGTTGTAGGGCGCAGCACGTTCCCAGAAGTGTCAAGGAGTGTCTACAAAGCTGGTCCCTCGTCTTTAAGCCCCGTCATGATGATGGTATCTAGCTTCGATTTTATGCCACTTGTTCCCTTCTTGTTCCAGAGATAGTACCCTCAACTGGTACCACCAGCTAGTATGGTAAAAAAAAATTGGAACAAAAGGCTCTCCTTTTATGTGTCTTCCTATTCATATTCTACCATCCCATCTACCTCATAATTTACCGTCAATGAGAATTAAGCTTACTCCCTCGAGAGAAAACTTTCTTTACATTTAAATTGAACATCTTTATATTTACTTTATATTCAAATGAAAAGGTTAATAGTATAAATAGAATATGTTTACATTTACATCTATACTGGTTGAAAAGCTTGAAACTTTCATTAATTTTAAAGTGAATATGTTTACATAGACATTTATACTGGTTTGAAAATGTAAATATTAAAATTAGAATGTACATTATTTCTTTCATCTTTTCCTCCCTGCTCCTTATGTAACTTGGGACTACCTATGCTTTTTAGTTCTCTTTAATAAACTAGCAATAAAACCGCCATCAGCCCTTGCCGTGGTGAATTATGAAATCATCATTCTATATGCTGAGGTTGCCAGCCTCAAATGACTTCTACATCCACTAGCAATTTTCACATATTAAAATTTACATGGCAGTATATACATATTAGTTCACATGTTAGTAATGAAAAATATAGAACGTAAAATGTACAGCTTACGCCAATCTTTACTCACAGACTGTTTGCTCAGAGAAATAAATGCACTTGCAGAGGCCTCTTACGGGTTACTGGGGTGTTGTTATGTTAACAATGAATTCCCACTTTGACTCCGTGTTTTCAGTTCCTCAGATCCCAGTTTTCCTTATTAAAATGATAGAGTTTTACTGGGCTGTTTTAGTCCTTCAAAATGCTCCAACAAAGTCCGGTCTGATGAAAAGGAATTCTGATTCTAACTCTGGCGTTCTTTGCAAGCGATTCTCACAGTGTCTTAAAACTGCAAACGTGTCAAGTTATATTGTCTGTCTTCCCCCGCATTTGTTTGTTACGATGCTAAGCAGGGCTCCAATCATTTCAAACATGTGTGTTTTGTGGGGTAATTCAAATCATTTCCTCGTGGACATTTTTGCGCGTTACTACAGATAACAGATTCCATATATGGAATTAAAACATCCGATCCTCTCTCGGCAATGTTTACAAATAACTTATTACTTTCATACAAAGTAATTTCTTTGAAACATGTGGACAGGAAATTATGATGTCATTCACGTCTGTCAAAAATGCGTCGCACAGACAAGTAATCTCTCTATTTGTTGATTGTGCACACAAAATCCGTCTGCTGGCGAGTAATTTTATAGCGGGGCACGGCTTGAATAAACAATACTATGCGAAAACTGACCAGGTCCATATGGGTTCTGCCTGCGTTAATCTTCGCAAAGCTGTGAAGCGCCAAGCAAATGTGATGAATTATCAACAAAAAGGAGTGTCAAATGATTTGGAAATATCAAATATCTGTTTGATAAGATCAGAAAGAAATGTGTCGACCCGAAAATTTCTTGTAATCAGTCCTCACTTCAATTGAAAGTGAGTACTGCTGTAGTGGAGAAGGGATTGAAATCAAAATTCCGTGACAAAGAGATTTTATAAATTGTTGATGCCAAAGAAATCGAATAGAGGAGAACCACTGTAGCTACATTTTTCCGAAGTTGATGTGGCGTGAGGTTTTATTTGGCTCTAGGGTCAGTATAGTACTGACAATTACAGAAATAGAATTTCTGCAGAAAATGGTGAAGTCCCAGTGTCTGAGAGAACTACTGGTATCACAAATTAGTTACGGCTGTGAATGTTCTGATCTCGAAAAATTAGTAGAGAGGAGACCGACATAACTTTCCACCTCCGCTGTGTAACTAACTGTGATATTACGACAAGGAAACAGATTTTACTTAACAATGATAAAATTGACAAGTCTTCAAATACAATTTCCTTATTATTTATTTAGTATATACACTATCTACTCTTGTGCTGAAGGGTGAATGTTGAAAAATGGAACGTAATGAATTTGTAAGTTTACATATGATTTTCAAATATTTATATTTATATAGATATGTAAATATATTACAACAAGTTTTCCAATTATAGGAACAAAAATTATATCAGCTGTGCTGTTATTCAATTATAGTACATGTATCAGCTGTGCTGTTAATTACGTATAATTTATCAGCTATAATCTTATTATTGTCTCTTGCTACGCTAATTCACTTTCTCGTCACTGACACTAGCTTTTGCTCACAATGCTGACAGAAATGGTACTAATGTGTACTCATCTCTTAAAAGGTCTGTCCTTCTTGGTTTGGTTGACACAAAACACCCGCTGATGGTCGTTTCGTTAGCCCACCCAAGACTGAGGGGGACTAAAGACGTTGATCCTGTGCAATCACTGTGCTCCTGCGACGTTCCAGGCAGCTGGATTGACACGACATACGACCTCAGGTTTGATGACACGAATAAAACCCTCTAAGATTCAAACAGGCCAGTTTTTGACTCGACTTAGCGAAGCAGGCTGCAGGTCGATGCCCTCAGGTAAGCTATAAATCAAAGCTGACAGCTCCTCTCTTCGGTCAGTCGTCTCTGGCTTCGTGTTCGGGGTTGCGTGTTTAGCATAAAATCTCGCCCGATTATATAGGCAGGTAAAATAACTTCTACTGGTAAAGGAAAGCGTTTGGTTGGTTCCTGGCGGAGCAAGCTGATTGGTTTCCTGCAGTTTCGTCTTTTGCTCATACAGCCTAATTTTATTCAGTTTTCTTCCGCCATCTTGCGTGAACAAGATGGCCACGACCCACATCCGAAAAAACAGGGCTTAAGTTTTTCCTGGCGTAACTTCAGGTAATTTATTCCGGCTCAGCAACTGTGCGTTGATTGGCTGGGGCAAATTTGTTGATTTAACAAAGTAGTGGGGTTACACACATTCGTTTCACGACATAGCCCCATCCTGTCCTAGCTGTGACCTGTCATAGCTGAAGTGTAAACACCTGCTGTAGTTAATCATTTTGCGTCTGTCCTTCCAGAGTAATAGGGTGTCGACTTTAAAAAATCAGCTCCTACATTGTCTCTTCCCGGAATGTAATTCACGGTAAAGGAATAAGGCGCCAGAAGCAGACTCCACCTTAACAATCTCGAATTTAACTTTTTAGATGCAGCCAAGAAAGTTAAAGGCTGGTGATCGCTTTGAACAATGAAGTGTGTCCCATACAGGTAAGGAGAAAATTTGTCGATGGACCAAATTAGAGCCAAACATTCTTTCTCAATGGTCGAGTAGTTCAACTCAGCTGCATTCAGCTTCCTACTGGCGTAGGCGACTGGTAAAAGTTCCTCCTGCTGGGCTTTTGATTTCTGCAAGAGAGTTGCACCAATACCTATACTGCTAGCGTCCGTCCTTAATACAAATTCCAGTGTGATATCGAGTAGCGTAAGGATTGGTTTGCTGGTGAGTTTTGCTTTTAGCTCTGTGTAAGCTTTTTCACAATCAGCATTCCATTGGATTTTGTCAGGCTGTCCTTTCTTAGTTAAGTTAGTTAATGGTGCACACAGAGAGTTAAAGTGGGGTATGTACTTCTGATAGAACCCACATAATGACACGAATGATTTCACATCTTTCTTCGTTTGAGGTCTGGGTGCCTTTTTTAACTTCTCTATATTCTTTGGGTCAGGAGACATATGACCTGTAGAAATCGTGTGACCTAGGAATTCCAACTCCTTACAACCGATATAGCACTTGGTTGGACGTGCAGTCAATCCAGTGGCTCTCAGTCTGTCAAACAACATGGAGAGCGCTACTATATGCTCTTCAAATGTGTTTGTAGCAACAAGAATGTCATCCATAAAGTTAGTGATATGGGGATTTTGTAGAGGTTCCAACAATTTCCTCATCATTCTTGAAAAGATACTGGGAGCATTTTTCAGCCCAAAGGGTAGTACATTAAACTCGTAGTGTCCGTCTGATGTACTAAATGCCAGCATTTTCCTAACTTCTGGTTTCACTGGTATTTGGTAGTATCCCTTGCTTAGATCTACCTTCGATAAATACCTAGCCTTACTCAGTGTAGAGAACAGCTGGTTGGTGTCAGGTAATGGGTCCACCTGAGATTCTGTGATCGCATTAAGCTTCCGGTAGTCAATACATAACCTGTGTTCACCACTCGGTTTTCTCAATAGCACCACACTTGAGCTATAGGGAGAGTCTGACTTCGAGATAATTTTCTCCTTCAACAAATAATCAACTTCCTCCCTTAGTGCTTGGGCTTTCGCATAGGGTATAGGGTATGTTCTCATGCATACGGGTGTAGGGTCTGTAACCTTCATGTTGTACTCTAACAGATTCGTACGACCTGGCTTATCTGTGAGCACATCAGCATGGGTTTCCAACACTTTCTGAACCATCTTCTTCTGCTCTGGAGTTAAATGTTGACTAATATTTACTTGAACATAATCCTCTGTAGTTGTGAGTGGATACTACATAGAGTGAAGTGGTTCACCGTGCATTTCTGTTGCAATGGCTAGGGTCATGATATGTGCAACTTCTGATGATTCCTTGTCATAGTATTTTTTAAGAAGATTGACATGATATACCTTCTCCTTTCCTTTCTTGTCAATCTTATAATTGGTCCTGGAAAGTTTCTCCAGTATGACATAGGGTCCCTGCCATCCAATCTGCAATTTATTATTGCTGCTCGGCAACAGTAATAACACCTTTTCACCCACCTCCAGTTCCCTATCCTTTGCTTTTTTGTTGTAGTACGCAGCATGCTTCCTCCTGGCCTGTCTTAAGTTATCATTGGCCAGTTTCCAACCTGCTTTCAATCGAGATGTCAACTCGTTGACGTACTGGTATGAGGAAGTCACTGTTTCCTCTGCTTTTTCATCAGTCCATGTCCGCAGCAATGCTTCCAGTGGACCTTTGATTGGTCTTCCAAACAACAATGTAGCTGGAGCCAATCCAGTTGAATTGTGGGGTACTTCCCTATATGCAAATAGTGCAGCGGGTAAGTATGTATCCCAAGTATCAGGTTTTTCACTCGCCAGCTTTCTAAGGATTGAAATTAGCGTACCATTGAACCGTTCTACTTGCCCGTTCCCTTGGGCATGGTAGGGACTACAATGATAGTGCCTGGCTTGAAATATCCTGAATACTTCTTGTGTTAGCTTTCCCTTAAACTGAGATCCATTGTCAGTCAATATCTGATGCGGGAAACCTAATCGGGTAAATATTGTCAACAGGGCCTCTGCCACGTGCTTTGAATCTATAGCTGACATGGCCACTGCTTCTCCCCACATAGAGCAAGTATCAACCAAGGTTAAGATATATGCATTTCTCTTCTTGGTCCTAGTGAGGGGTCCAACAATATCTACTGCAACACGTTCAAAAGGGGTTCACATAATAGGCATTTCTCCCAGTGTTGCTGGTGCAGTCCTATGCTTAGGAGCTACTCTTTGGCATTCTGGACAGGATCTTACATATCTTTTATGTCCTCTGTAATTCCTGGCCAAAAGTAGTGACAGGCTATCCTTTGTCCAGTGGCCCCTATTCCCATATGTCCACTGAAGGGTATAGCATGTCCTAGCGTCATAACCTTCTCCCTGTAAGATTTTGGCACTACAAGCTGTCCATGCCCTTTAGGTCCTGTTCCAGCTTTTCTGTATAGTAGGCCATTCTTCATATACAAGTCTCCTTTCTCTGGAGGGTTATGTGCTTTAGGCAATTTGCCAAAACAAGGCTTCAAGGTGCTATCTGCTGCTTGAGCCTTTTTCATCTCTTCTGGATGAGTATTGATAGGATTCTCCTCCATTTTCCTGGAGCTTTCCCTGGTCTGGACTGTTGCCATAACTACAGGTTTTTATAGGTTCTCCAAGGAAAACATACCTACACCCCAAAATCAAAGGGTAAATAGGGTCGTCCATCACTGCTGCTTTGATTTCTCCTTCCACATAGCGAGATCTTATGTTGATTCGGGCTATGGGTAATGTCATGGTTCTTGCTCCCTTGATCGGTCCTCTGATTTCCACTGTTTCTGTGGTTATCTGGTCAGGACTCACTAGAGAAGAGCACACAACTGAATCAAAGTCCAAGCCTGTGTCATATAAACACAGTACTTGAGTGCCATTCACAGTCACTTCCTCACAGACAGGGGGATGATGGAAGTCCTTCTGATTTACTGCCAGTTCCTTCCTTCCCGGCTTTCCTGTTGTAAGACATGCAGCATGATGAGGAGGATTCTTCCTTCTGCAGTCCGCAGTATTGTGGTTACTCATTAAACAAGTTTTACACCACTTTCCTTCCTTCCGGTAAGGTGTCTTATCCGATCTTAGAGGGTTTTTGTCCTTTTGGTCAAATCTTTGTTTGTTCCTTGTGGTATGGTCCTTTTGTTCATATTTGGTATAGTTTTGTGATGATTTAAAGTTTTCACCCTGCTTCTTCTTATTTCCTAATAATTCTGCCTGAGCTGCTTGATATCTCTCAGCAACAGTTACAATATCTTCCAATCTCTCTGCTCCTTGTTCCATGATAAACTTCCTCATTTCTTGAGGCATGGACTCTTTCACTTGCTCCATCATTATCATTTCTTTCAGATCCTGACACTTTCCTAAACTACTCCATTTTTCCAAATAGGTTTCCAATCTAGCAGAGAATTGGTGATAGTTTTCTCCTGGAAGAAGTTTAGCTGTTCGGAATTTCTTTCTATATGATTCTGAGTTCTTTTCATATCTCACAAGCAGTGCCTGTTTCAGGATTTCATAATCTTCCTGGTCATCTCTTGAGAGCTTCAAATATACATCGTAGGCCACACCTCTCAATCCCTGAGATAGTTTAAGACTCCACTTTTCTTTCACTAAGCCATAGGTAGTGGCAAGTCTTTCGTATCTTTCCAGGTACGACTCAATGGCGTCTTCTTTCTGTACAAATGGGTCCAGATGAAAATTCATGGCCCCACTTGAGGTGCTCTGGCTGGAGCTACTCTCAGAGTGAGGTGAGCTACCACCATTATTGCCAGTAGTTGCCTGAATTTCAAGCTCTTTTAATCTCAACTGATGGTCTCTCTCTGCTTGTAATTTCCTTTCCTCAGCTTCAATTTTCTTTGCCTCATTTTCAGCCTCCCATTTCTTGGCTTCAATTTCTAATCTTTTGGTTTCTCTTTCAGCTTCTGCTTGCAACCGCCTTTCTTCAGCCTCAAATTTCTTTGCTTCTCTATCAGCCTCTAATTTCAACTTTCGTTCTTCCCTATCCATGTGTTTGTCCACTTCTGTTGTGACATACTGAGTGAGAGCATCATCTTTCATATTTAATTCCTTACCCATCTGCATGATCGCAGTCCTGAACTTCACTAGATCAGCCATGGCGTTACTTAGATAGGGTATGTAAATTTACTATAACCAAATTATTGTAATTAAACTTAATTAATTTAAATGAACAAAACAATTTCCGTGCAACTTTGTGAGCATCAACTATTTACAGAGTACTAAATGGTACTCCTCTCGAAAAATTAGTAGAGAGGAGACCGACATAACTTTCCACCTCCGCTGTGTAACTAACTGTGATATTACGACAAGGAAACAGATTTTACTTAACAATGATAAAATTGACAAGTCTTCAAATACAATTTCCTTATTATTTATTTAGTATATACACTATCTACTCTTGTGCTGAAGGGTGAATGTTGAAAAATGGAACGTAATGAATTTGTAAATTTACATATGATTTACAAATATTTATATTTATATAGATATGTAAATATATTACAACAAGTTTTCCAATTATAGGAACAAAAATTATATCAGCTGTGCTGTTATTCAATTATAGTACATGTATCAGCTGTGCTGTTAATTACGTATAATTTATCAGCTATAATCTTATTATTGTCTCTTGCTACGCTAATTCACTTTCTCGTCACTGACACTAGCTTTTGCTCACAATGCTGACAGAAATGGTACTAATGTGTACTCATCTCTTAAAAGGTCTGTCCTTCTTGGTTTGGTTGACACAAAACACCCGCTGATGGTCGTTTCGTTAGCCCACCCAAGACTGAGGGGGACTAAAGACGTTGATCCTGTGCAATCACTGTGCTCCTGCGACGTTCCAGGCAGCTGGATTGACACGACATACGACCTCAGGTTTGATGACACGAATAAAACCCTCTAAGATTCAAACAGGCCAGTTTTTGACTCGACTTAGCGAAGCAGGCTGCAGGTCGATGCCCTCAGGTAAGCTATAAATCAAAGCTGACAGCTCCTCTCTTCAGTCAGTCGTCTCTGGCTTCGTGTTCGGGGTTGCGTGTTTAGCATAAAATCTCGCCCGATTATATAGGCAGGTAAAATAACTTCTACTGGTAAAGGAAAGCGTTTGGTTGGTTCCTGGCGGAGCAAGCTGATTGGTTTCCTGCAGTTTCGTCTTTTGCTCGTACAGCCTAATTTTATTCAGTTTTCTTCCGCCATCTTGCGTGAACAAGATGGCCATGACCCACATCCGAAAAAAACAGGGCTTAAGTTTTTTCCTGGCGTAACTTCAGGTAATTTATTCCGGCTCAGCAACTGTGCGTTGATTGGCTGGGGCAAATTTGTTGATTTAACAAAGTAGTGGGGTTACACACATTCGTTTCACGACAGTTGATACAGCAGTAAAGTTATTCTTCTCAAATAATTTGGGGTAGACGTGGAATAAGAATGAACGACAAGACTGACTAACATCTTAGGAGAATTAATCCAACTATTATTACGCTGTTGTGAAATTTCAAACATTGTGAAAAAGAAAAACTGGAAGAAATTTTAAGTCACATAAATATATAAACGACATGTGGACTTAGTAAAATTATTATACGTATTTCTGTCGTGACGTCAAAGAAATACATGTCATCAAGTTTCATTATTTGTAGACAGAGTTGTAAACGTTTGAGTTGTGAAGATCTTCTACATTGACCAAATTTGTAATCAGTAGGCTGCTCAGAAAAGAACCTGGAAAATGAGGTTTACCATTGCCTCAAAATACCTGTGGCCATAACCATCTTAGGTGTTAACCTGAAACAATCTGTTCTATCACAAAACTATACGATCACATCAGAAAAACACATAAGAAGATAGACTACAACATTGGAACGTATTGCTGAAAGAATAAAGTCATTAACAAAGACTAATACCTGACATACTAACAAACACACCTGATGAACTAATCTTCCATTCTACAAACACAACCAGGTTGTTGAAACAACAGACTACGCGGCCACAGCTATTTGAATCTCCGTAGAGCTTTTCCACGAATGGTACTGGTGTCGGCCATATGCGCTTTCTTTGTTCCGCATATGTGGAGTAACTGTGATGTTCAGCAGTCATTTTAGCAGTGCCACAGTTACACTAATCGGTAGTTCCTATCTTTTGCTTGTTGATGGTATCCAGATCTGTTGTGGCCAGTACGGAGTCTAAAGATTGCAACTTGTTCTCTTCTGTTGAGCTAGTAGTATGCATCCTTGTGTGTGTGTGACCTGGATGCTCTACATCCCATTTGTTTCTGCATCTGATTCTCATAAAATTATTTGCCTCTTCGAAAGTTATGCTTTCCACCTTCCTTTGTCAATCTGTCAACCTTTTCATACATATCAGACTGTCAACACAGATGTGGTCATGCGTCAAGTGACCACAAATCAGTGAACAACACATGTACATATTAGCCAACGGAAGCCTGTGCTCTTGTAGAACAATAAAACTGGCAATTTATTTTGTTCATGATTTAAGATGAACATGAGCATGAATATAATAATTGCAGACAAGAAGTTCCACTCTCTCTTAATAAATCAACTACGACCGTGTCCGCCTTTGTTATTTACATGTTTCTCCATGTTAAAAAACTTGAGGATGAAAATAATTTAAAAAATGTGTTGGTCATTTCATCGCGACCGTGCTAAAACATGAACTTGGCAAGATATTTCTGGATAAACAATTTTGATCGAAGTCTAATCCATGAATTCTTATACACTCATAGTTTTAATTCTTATACGCTCATTGTTTTAATTCTTATACACTCATTGTTTTAATTCTTATACACTCATTGTTTTAATTCTTATACACTCATTGTTTTCATTCTTACACACTCATTGTTTTTATTCTTACACACTCATTGTTTTAATTCTTACACACTCATTGTTTAAATTTTTATACAATCATTGTTTTAATTCTTACACACTCATTGTTTAAATTTTTATACAATCATTGTTTTAATGTATACATACTCATTGTTTTAATTCTTACACACTCATTGTTTTCATTCTTACACACTCATTGTTTTCATTCTTACACACTCATTGTTTTCATTCTTACACACTCATTGTTTTCATTCTTACACACTCATTGTTTTCATTCTTACACACTCATTGTTTTCATTCTTACACACTCATTGTTTTCATTCTTACACACTCATTGCTTTAATTCTTACACACTCATTGTTTTAATTCTTATACATACACTCATTGTTTTAATTCTTATACACTTATTGTTTTCATTCTTACACACTCATTGTTTTCATTCTTACACACTCATTGATTTCATTCTTTTACACCCATTTTTTTAATTTTTATACAATCATTGTTTTAATTCTTACACATTCATTGTTTTAATTTTTATACAATCATTGTTTTAATTCTTACACACTCATTGTTTTAATTTTTATACAATCATTGTTTTAATTCTTACACACCCATTGTTTTAATTCTTACACACCCATTGTTTTAATTCTTATACACCCATTGTTTTAATTTTTACACACTCATTGTTTTCATTCTTTTACACCCATTGTTTTAATTTTTATACAATCATTGTTTTAATTCTTACACACTCATTATTTTAATTTTTGTACAATCATTGTTTTAATTCTTACACACTCATTGTTTTAATTTTTATACAATCATTGTTTTAATTCTTACACATCCATTGTTTTAATTCTTACACATCCATTGTTTTAATTCTTACACACTCATTGTTTTAATTCTTACACACTCATTGTGTTAATTCTTACACACTCATTGTTTTAATTCTTACACACTCATTGTTTTAATTTTTATACACTCATTCAGACTGATGTGGCACCTGGAAAGCAAACACCTATTAAACCATCAACAAGCAGGATTCAGACAACACAGATCCACTGAGGATCAAATCACATATATAGCTCAGGAAATCGAAGATGCCTTCCACGAAAAAAAAACACACGCTAGTGGTTTGGGTAGATTTAGAAAAAGCTTTCGATACAGTATGGAAAGAGGGATTGAAAGTCAAACTGCAGAGAAGTGGTGTATAAGGGCGAATGTACAAATGGATTGGTCACTACCAGGAAAATAGAACCGCCAGAGTACAGCTGCAAGGACAGACTAGTAAAAAGTTTATATTAGAGCAGGGTGTCCCACAAGGGGGAGTCCTGTGACCTACACTGTTCCTTGCATACATAAATGACATAACTGACAATATTCAACAAATAGAACACAATGCTTCCTTTGCAGATGACGTAGCGTTGTGGATCTCTGAAGAACGTATCACTACTGCAAACATTCTGATGCAGCAAGCACTAACATCACTGGAAGAGTGGGCCAAAACATGGCTCATGAAGATTGATGAAGAGAAAACAACGTACACTATATTTTCCCTCTCAACTAGACCTCAGAGCTTCAAACTAGTACTAAACGGAGTAAATCTTCATTTAAATGAAAATTCGAACTCATCCTCTCATCTCAACCCGTAACCCGTCATGGGTCGTGGGGTACCATGGTGGAAGCATCAGCAGACAGGGTCCTCCACTGCTCTCTATCCTCAGCAATGCGTACAAGTGTGCAAAAACCGTGTCCTGCCCATTCTTTGATGTTATCAGCCCAGGATTTTCTTTGCCTTCCTCTTCTCCGTTTACCTTCGACTGTTCCCTGGAGGATCGTTTTCGAAAGGGAGTCATGACGAGTTACATGCCCAAACCAGGCAAGCTTTCGACGTTTCACTACTGACAAAAGTGGTTCTTGGTGGCCTGCATAGGTGTTTATTTTCTCTCTAACATAGACATTTGTTTTGTGCTCTTTATAGCAAATGCGCAAAATTCTTCTATAACATTTATACTCGAAAGCCTCAATCCTACGCTCCGTATCTGCAGTGAGTGTCCAGCCTTCACACCCATACAAGAGAATAGATAATACAAGTGATTTGTATAATTTGATCTTCACAGGAAAACTGATGTTACTTTTCCAGATCACATTCAGCCTTGTCATGGCAGCTGAGGCCATCTCAAGTCTTGTCTTGATTTCTTTACTTGATCTTCCATCACTACATATAGTGGACCCGAGATATTTAAAGGTGTTAACTTCTTCTAACGTTTGCCCATTTAACGTAATGTTGGTCGGAACATGTTTCTTATGGCTATTCACCAATATCTTGCTTTTTTCTATATTAATTTCCATCCTATACGTTCTTGTTACTTTCTCCAGTCTAGAGGTAAGGTCTTGAAGTTCTGATTCTGTTCCAGCTATAAGATCAATATCATCAGCAAAACGTAGATTGCAAAGAGGTCGGCCTCCAATCGATATGGTTGTTTTATAATCGTAGAGAGCCTCCTGCATAATATGTTCTAGATATATATTAAAGAGCACCGGGGACAGGATACATCCCTGGCGAACACCTACAGCTGTTTTGAAAAATTCTCCAATGTCATTGCTTGCAAAAACAGCACTGCTTGCGTCTTTGTATAGTGCTTCAATGATATCTATGATGTTGGTATCAAAATTGAATTTTCTCATTATTTGCCATAAGCCTTCATGCCAGACTCGATCGAAGGCTTTTGTGAAATCGATGAAGTTATGGTATAAATCGCGTTGATGCTGGAGATGTTTTTCGATCAGTAATCTAATATTGAAGATTTGTTCTGAGGTACTTCTTTCTGGTCTAAAGCCAGCCTGTTCCTCAGACAAGATTTCTTCTGATTTCTGTTTTATTCTGTTCAAAAGTATCCTTAACATCACCTTACTTGGATGACTAATAAGGCTAATGGTTCTGTAGTTCTTGCACATTTTTAGATTTCCTTTCTTTGGAAGCGGTATTACTAATGACTGCGTCCACTCTTTTGGCCATTTTTTTGTACTCCATATCTTCTGGCAAATTGTTGTCATGATTTTTACTATATCTGGTCCTCCATATTTCAAGAGCTCTGCTGGGATATTATCCACACCCGGTGACTTCCCTCCTTTCATCGAACATATAGCCTCTTCCACTTCTTCCCGTAATATTGCTGCATTTTCGAGTTCCCTGTTTTCGCACTGAATGTTGTTTAATATGCTATAGTCAGTGTCGAGTTTACAGTTATATAATTCTTTACAATATTCTGTCCACCTTCTCATTACAGCTGTTTTTTCATTGAGCAGAGCCCCATTGCTATCTTCTATGACAGTTACCCTGGGCTGTTGGGGTTTTGATAGTTTTCTTAATGTGTCAAAAGCTGCCTTGCTGTTACCTTTTCTTAGCCCCGTATTAATGGACTCACATTGATCAGCTACCCATTTTTCTTTGGCCTGTTTCATTTTCTTTCTAATATTTTTATTCACCATACTGTATTGCCATACTGCTTCAGGAACCTCTTTCTTAACCTTTTTCATTTCCCGCCATGTATCACATAACTTCAGAATGTCATCTGTAACCCATGGTTTGTTTATTTTCTTTCTTTTACCTTCTTCTTCTTCTTGCGATCGCATCTTTGATGTTTACACCGTCAGACGAGTTCTCATGATGAATTCGACTGTTGTTTGAAGTTCCTCTTTAGCTCCATACAGCTTTGAGTTTAGTGTTGAGTCATTGGGCCAGTATATCTTTCTTAACTGGTCATACAGAGGACAATCCTGTAGAACATGCTCAGCAGTTTGTTCGTTTAATCCACATGTGCACAGTGGTGAAGCAGACAATCGTAGCTTGTGCATATGTTTATTCAGTTTGTTATGCCCTGTCCTGAGGCGAAAAATATTTAGCTGTCCCTGCCGGTCGAGAGTGTGATAGTCGTCTTTGGGTTGGTTCTGTTCTCTTCTGATAGTCTGGATAGCTCTCTTTTTCTCAAAGTATGTGACTTCATTATCTTCTTGTTCACATTCTCCTCCCTTTTTTGCAAGTTTATCTGCCTTTTCATTTCCGGGTACACCACAATGAGATGGTACCCACTGAAGTATGGTTCTCTTTTTGGCAGCTACCTTGTTTAGTTCATTTCTCAGATGGGGGAGTTTACCACCCTTGAGTGCTTGCAGGACAGACAGTGCATCTGTGAGGATGACTACCTGGTGGCAGTCAGAGTTGGTGTTATAAATCATATTTGCTTTCTTTTACCAAGTATTTCTGTTGCTGATTCAATGAGCACGTCTTTCATGTTCTCTGTGATTGAGTTGATATCATCCTCCAAAAAGTTGAGAGCTGCGAATTTTCCTCCAACAGTTGCCTCAAAGATTCCGGCGATTTCTTGATCTTTCAGTTTGTCTAAATTGAATCTTAACTGAGAACATCTGTTTTGATTATAGTTCTTTTTGAGTTTAAACTTGAGCGTCATCAATACCATGTCGTGATCACTACCAATGTCGGCGCCAGGAAAAGTCCTAGTCTTGGCTTTATTAATACTGGACTTGAATCTTTTGGATACAAGAATAAAATCAATTTGGCCATGTATCTCAGTTTTCGGGCATGCCACGTTGTTCTTCTTGATAACTTATGAGGAAATGGTGTATTTGCAAGGGTTAGTTTATAGTTGCTGGCAAATTCTAGTAGCCTTAGTTCTCGATCGTTGGTTTTTCCTGTCCCAAATTTTCCCACTGTGCCAGCCCACTGACCGTATGCATCTGGCCCTATTTTAGCATTCCAATCACCTAGCACGATGAGAAGATCTTTCTTTGGAATTTTCTTAATTGTTTCACCCAGATTTTCATAAAATGTATCAATTGCATCATCCTCATAGTCAGTAGTGGGGGCATATACTTGTATGATGGAGATGTTCTTTGGATGTGCTGCAATACGAATGGTGGTAAGCCTGCTATTTATTGGGGTGCAGCTGATGACAGAGTTCAGTCTATCTTTATGTACAATAAAACCTACTCCATGCTGATGTTTGGACTCATCTCCACTAAACCAAATTTTGTGACCATCATCCGTTGTTGATTCATTTAATCCTGTCCATCTGACTTCTGCTAGGCCCAGGATGTCCCACGAGTATCTAACAAGTTCATGTGTTAGTTCTCTGACTTTTCCACACGCATATAGCGTGCGTACATTCCAAGTTCCAACAACAAAACTTTCTCTAGGACGTTTCAAAACAGGTGTTTGTACCCCATTCGCTGACTTATCACTCTCAAGGGGCAATGAGAGCGCGGTCGTTGTTAATCCGGGCCTCGGCCGATCCGGCATATTATTACTGAGTTGACTTTCCATCATAGCATTTCAGTGGGCAAGAGGTTTGCTTGGCAGTGCCCATCTCCTCTCCAAGTATCCTTTCAGGTACATACAAAAATGTACCTGGAGCAATCTGGTTTTAAGGCGCCAGACATTCGCCCTTCGCCCCTTCTCCTGTTAGTATTAAACGGTGCCGCCACGAGAAGGCCAGGAGTTGGACTTTTGTTGTCAGAGGCTATGTGTTACGCACGCCTTAGGAGCATTTGGTCAGATATTGAGAGCTCGTCCTCAATTCCACTCCTGGCTATGACAATAATTGGCACCGAACTACCTAGGCATTATTTTTGATCGCCGTCTGACTTGGAAAAAACAGGTAGACAGAAATCGAATGAGAGCAAGACAAAGAATGGAAATTATGAAAAAACTTGCTGGAACAACTTGGGGTGCAGATGAGAAAGTGCTTAAGACGTTGTACACAGGGCGAGTGAAGCCAGTTCTTGAATATGGCATGGCAGCATGGGCAACAGCAGCTAAGACAAACTTCGATAAAATTAGCAGACTACAAAATCAAGCAATGAAAATTATAACGGGAGGCATGAAGTCAACACCTATAAAAGAACTCGAAAAGATTACATGCCTCCAGCCAATGACAGATAGAAGAGACTGCGGAGCTCAGCAACAGGCCGAAAAATTCAAAAGACTAACAGACCACCCAATGTGCCATAGAATAAATGCTCTTAGAAGGCAAAGACTCAAACGAAGTAATTTTGTAGAATCAACCAAACCACAAATGAGAGCAGCATCCATAGATGAAATATCCACTGTTAAACCCATCTACACTGCACCCAAGCTTCCAGTTTGGAAACAAAATCGTTTCCCTAAAATGATAGAAAACACTCCTGGAATTGAAAGTAAAAAGAGCCAGACTGCAACAGATAGAAAATCCATAGCGACAAAATGCATAGAGAAACATTATCCACGCAACACCTGGACCCATGCATACACAGATGGATCAGCAACAAATGCAACAGAAAATGGAGGTGGGGGGTGTCTTTCTGACCTTAAGCACTGGTGCAGAAAAAAGGCTGTCAGTGGCGACAGGACGATTCTCCAGCAACTTCAGAGCAGAGGCAGAGGCCTTGAAAACTGCAGCAGAGGTTATATTGACAGAAGAAAGGGCAGAGAGACAAGTTGCTTTCTTTACTGATGCACAGTCAGTAATTGCAACGTTGAAAAGCCAAAATAATACAGACCTGGATGATCTCAGAGTAGTGTTCCACAAACTTTGTCAACGATTCAAAAGTGTTGTGATCCAATGGATCCCATCTCATTGTAACATCACCGGCAATGAAGAGGCTGACAGAATGGCAAAAGAAGGTTCACATCTACCTCAGCCTGATGCAAGCATAACTTTTGAGGAGGCAAAGAGTTTTATCAGAATCAGATACAGAAACAAATGGAATGTAGAACATCCAGGGCACACACAGAATGATGCTTACTACCAGCTCCACAGAAGAGAACAAGTGGTAATCTTCAGACTCCGCACTGGCCACAACAGATTGAGATACCATCTATTCAACAAGCTAAAGATAAAATGACTGCTGAACATCTGCTTCAAAGTTGCCCCTTATATATATGTGGTACAGAGAAAGTGCATATGGCCGACGCCACCTCCTTTTGTGGAAAAGCTTTACGGGGATTCAAATAGCCTCAAACTGACTACTGCTTTCTTTGAGAACATTCAAGTGGACGTCTGAGAGTGTACGAAGAATAAGAAGATACACTCATTGTTTTAATTCTTCCACACTCATTGTTTTAATTCTCACACACTCATTGTTTTAATTCATACACACTCATTGTTTTAATTCTTACACCACTCATTGTTTTAATTCTTACACACTCATTGTTTTAATTGTTATACACCCATTGTTTTAATTCTTACACACACAATGTTTTAGTTCTTACACACTCATTGTGTTAATTGTTATACACCCATTGTTTTAATTCTTACACACTCATTGTTTTAATTCTTACACACTCATTGTGTTAATTCTTATACACCCATTGTTTTAATTCTTACACCCTGATTGTTTTAATTTTTATACACTCATTGTTTTAATTCTTACACACTCATTGTGTTAATTCTTGCACACTCATTGTGTTAATTCTTATACATTCATTGTTTTAATTCTTACACACTCATTGTTTTAATTTCTATACACTCATTGTTTTAATTCTTACACACTCATTGTTTTAATTGTTATACACCCATAGTTTTAATTCTTACACACTCAGTGTTTTAATTCTTACACACTCATTGTGTTAATTTTTATACACCCATTGTTTTAATTCTTACACACTCATTGTTTTAATTCTTACACACTCATTGTGTTAATTCTTATACACTCATTGTTTTAATTCTTACACACTCATTGTTTTAATTTTTATACGCTCATTATTTTAATTCTTACACACTCATTGTTTTAATTGTTATACACCCATTGTTTTAATTCTTACACACTCAATGTTTTAATTCTTACACTCTCATTGTGTAAACTGTTATACACCCATTGTTTTAATTCTTACACACTCATTGTTTTCATTCTTACAACTCATTGTGCTAATTCTTACACACTCATTGTTTTAATTCTTACACACTCATTGTTTTAATTGTTGTACACCCATTGTTTTAATTCTTTCACACTCATTGTTTTAATTTTTATACACTCAATGTTTTAATTATTACACACTCACTGTTTTAATTCTTACACACTCATTGTTTTAATTCTTACACACTCATGGTGTTATTTCTTATACACCCATTGTTTTAATTCTTACACACTCATTGTTTTAATTTTTATACACTCATTGTTTTAATTCTTACACACTCACTGTTTTAATTTTTATACACTCATTGTTTTAATTATTACACACTCACTGTTTTAATTCTTACACACTCATTGTTTTAATTTTTATACACTCATTGTTTTAATTCTTTCACACTCATTGTTTTAATTTTTATACACTCAATGTTTTAATTATTACACACTCACTGTTTTAATTCTTACACACTCATTGTTTTAATTCTTACACACTCATGGTGTTATTTCTTATACACCCATTGTTTTAATTCTTACACACTCATTGTTTTAATTTTTATACACTCATTGTTTTAATTCTTACACACTCATTGTTTTTATTGTTATACACCCATTGTTGTAATTCTTACGCACTCATTGTGTTAATTGTTATACACTCATTGTTTTAATTCTTACACACTCAATGTTTTAATTCTTACACACTCATTGTGTTAATTGTTATACACCCATTGTTTTAATTCTTACACACTCATTGTTTTAATTCTTACACACTCATTGTGTTAATTCTTATACACCCATTGTTTTAATTCTTACACACTCATTGTTTTAATTTTTATACACTCATTGTTTTAATTCTTACACACTCACTGTTTTAATTCTTACACACTCATTGTTTTAATTCTTACACACTCATGGTGTTATTTCTTATACACCCATTGTTTTAATTCTTACACACTCATTGTTTTAATTTTTATACACTCATTGTTTTAATTCTTACACACTCATTGTTTTAATTCTTACACACTCATTGTTTTAATTCTTATACACCCATTGTTTTAATTCTTACACACTCATTGTTTTAATTCTTACACACTCATTGTTTTAATTGTTATACACCCATTGTTTTAATTCTTACACACTCAATGTTTTAATTCTTACACACTCATTGTGTTAATTGTTAAACACCCATTGTTTTAATTCTTACACATTCATTGTTTTAATTCTTACACACTCATTGTTTTAATTCTTACACACTCATTGTTTTAATTCTTACACACTCATTGTTTTAATTCTTACACACTCATTGTTTTAATTGCTATACACCCATTGTTTTAATTCTTACACACTCATTGTATTAATTCTTATACACTCATTGTTTTAATTCTTACACACTCATTGTTTTAATTGTTATACACCCATTGTTTTAATTCTTACACACTCATTGTTTTAACTCTTACATACTCATTGTGTTAATTCTTATACACTCATTGTTTTAATTCTTATACATTTCTTGTTTTAATTCTTATATACTCATTGTCTGGAAAATGATCTTTTATGTTATATCTGTGTTCATGTCTAAATCAACTTTCATGCAGGTCAGCCATTTACTTCATTTTTCTCCCTGATTTCTTCTTACTTACTTGGTCGTTCCCCTTCTAACGTGAGGTGTAGAGGTTTTAAGAGAGAGCGCCAGACTATCCTATCGGCTGTCTTCCTCTTGGCCTGGTTCCATTTTAGTCTTCGGTCCTTCAAAGATTGTATAAAGTTGTCCTCCCAGTGGACTCTGGGTCGTCCTGAAGGTCTGGATCCCTGGCTCTTAGTTTCCCATGCTTATCGTCGGTGCCGATCTTCTCACATTCTGCAGACATGGCTAAACCATGTTGTTAGTTGGGACTGTTCTACTTGGGGCTGCAGGGAGTGGGATTTTAGACCTTGACGTTTCGTCTGATTTCTTCACATGACGCAATGTGAAAGTTTATCACTTAGAAATTTGTACTCTAGTTCGACTGTACAAGAAAATGCCTATCTTATCTATCAAAGATTCTTACTCCGTAAGAAAAATTCAACTCCCAGTATAAAACAGTGAGAAGGTAAAGTTGATTCATCTTTCAATTGGGGTCGGAGTGGCTAAGAGGTATGGCGTACGTCTCGAGTTCTAGAGGTACCGGGTTCGATTCCTAGTAGAGGAAAAATAATTTATGGATTTTTTTTCTTTTCAGAACCAGTGATCCTAATCATGTCATTATTCCCCCTGGTCTCATGGGTAGTGAGATTGGATGCCTAGCCTTCTCGGATAAAGGCGAAAAAATAAGAGGTCCCGTGTGCAAGTTGCGCACATTAAAAATCCCACGGCAGTTGGCAATCGTAAAGAGTAGGCCATAAGGCTGCTGCCCAGGCAGTTTTAAGACACTGTGAGAATCGCTTGCCAAGAAGATCACCAGAATGCCAGAAGTTAGAATCAGAATTCCATTTATCAGACCGGACTTTGTTGGAGCATATTGATGGACTTAAACAGCCCAGGAAAACTATATTATTTTAACAAAGGAAAACCAGGATCTGAAGAAACTAAAAACACGGAGTCAAAGTGGGAATTATTGTTAAAGTAACGATCCCCAAGAACACGTGTAAAAAGGCATCTGCAATGGCCTTTGTTCCTCTGAGAAAACAGTCTGTGAGCCAAGATTGGCGTAAGTTGTACATTTTATATTTTTCATTACTAACAAGTGAACTAATATGTATATATTGCCGTGTGAATATTAATGTGTGAAAATTGCTAGTGGTTGTCTAAGTCATTTGAGGCTGGCAACCTCAGCATATAGAATGATAATTTCATGAACCACCACAGGAAGGGCAGGTGACTGCTTTATTTTCTAGTTTCTTAAAGAGAACTATAAGCATAGGTAGTCCTAAGTTCCACATGGGGCAGGGAGGGAAAGATGAAAGAAGTGATGTATATTCTAATTATAATATTTACAATTACAAACCAGTGTAAATGTCTATGTAAAAATATTAACTTTAAAAATTATGAAAGTTTTCAAGCTTTTCAACCAGTGTAGATGGACATGAAAACATATTCAATCTATGTTGTGGACATTTTTCAACCAGTGTAGATGTAAATGTAAACATATTCTATCTATACTGTTAACCTGTTCATTTGAATGTGAAGTAAATATAATGCTATTCAATTTAAATGTAAAGAAAGTTTTCTCTCAAGAGATTAAGCTTAATTCTAATCGAGGGTAAAGTCTGACGTAGATGGGATGGTGGAATAGGAAGAAGTGGACACATAACTATGTGTCGAGAAACTCAATACTCAGAGGGTATTTGTTTATATTCTTTTACCAAACTAGTAGGTGGTACCAGTTAATGATACTATATTTGGAACAAGAAGGGTACAAATGGCCTAAAGTCGAAGCTAGATACCATCAGTAGACGGGGCTTAAAGACGAGGGAGCAACTTCGTAGACACTCCCTGACACTTCTGGGAACGTGCTGCGGCCTACAACCTTGACCAGCGACGAGCGTGATCAGCGACCCAGTCTACCAAAAACCAAAACTTCAGAAGGAACAGAACCGTCATTTACAGCCAAGTAACACATAAAAACGGCTAAATGGCCTCCTTTACAAACTTCCATTACATCACAACAATAATGATAACTTTCTGATAAATAATTATTCATTTTTTAAAAACCTATGTGATTATTAAATCTTACTTACTTACTTAGTCGTTCCCCTTCTACCGTGAGGTGTAGAGGTTTGGAAGAGAGAGCGCCAGACTATCCTATCGGCTTGTCTTCCTCCTGGCCTGGTTCCATTCTAGTCCTCGGTCCTTCAAAGATTGTCTAATGTTGTTCTCCCAGCGGACTCTCGGTCGTCCTGGGGGTCTGGATCCCTGGCTCTTTGTTTCCCATGCTTGTCATGGTAGCCGATCTTCTCCCATTCTGCAGACATGGCCAAACCATCTTAGTTGGGACTGTTCTACTTGGGTCTGCAGGGGGTGGCATTTTAGGCCTTGACGTATCGTCTGGTTGCGGACCATGTCTCTTCTTGTTACTTCAACCACCTTCCTCAGATACCTCATTTCTGAGGTTTGGAACTGACTTTTATGGGTTGTAGTCATTGCCCATGACTCGCATCCATATGTCAAGACTGGGACATAGGTAGAGCGGTATACAGCCATCTTCGTTTTCTTACCAACCTCTCTCTTGCTGAGGAATCCTCGATTTATGGCCTGAAAAAGTCTGATTATTAAATCTGTTATTTGTAAATATACAAATTTAACGTCGATTTTGTCATTTTGAATGTGCTGCATGTTTGTCTCAGTCAATTTACTAAATGCATTGTAAACAGAGCTATACCATAATAATAAGAATTCTACTGAGTAAATCAGGGTGGGGGCTTGAACGAGCTGAAATTTATAATTGCTTAATTCTTCACAAAAGGCGGCGGATCCGATATAAGTTAACAATTGCCGTGCTCACCGCAGCATTGTTCTTGACTTCTGAAATATCTTATGAAAACTACCTTGAGATAGAAGCATCATTATCCTTCTATCTACAACTCTGCCAAGAGTAATCTTGTGCGAAGGTAGACACCTTTGAAGACCCATATTAGATACTCTTGAGTTTTGGCCACTGTTGGACCACTACTGCAAAGCAGGGGAGGCAATTCCGCGACAGTGCGATACATCAGAATGATAAAGGCCCCCTCCTCCTGCTCCTTATTTTACGCACATTTTAAGACAATTAAAATACAAAATAACGAATTTTGAAAAAAATGTGAAAACTTGACAGTTTTATTATACAGTAACTCAAAAATATTCATTTCTATATTTTTAAAAATATATAAATAACTATTTATAACATAATTACATAAAAGTAAGGTACAAAGAGACAAAGTTTGATAAAAATTAATACACATTTCATATTATAGCATACAATTTTATGATTTGGAATTTGCCGCCAATACAGAAATTAACCAGCCTCTTGTCTCAAAGTCCTTTCTTTTTGCAGCACGAGTGAAATCCCCTTGTTTCGCTTGCCTGGTGACTTTTTTGTCTCATTGTTGTCTGGCGGTTCCCTTTATTGTCTTTCATTGTCCCGCCAGGCAGAATTACTTGCAAACTACGTTCGTAACCTTTAGGGTACTTACCATTATCCAGTACCAGACATGTTTTAATTCGTCCGTCGCCTGACCTAACGATTACTTACATTTAAGTCCCAAATTAGGGGGGGGGGGGAAGAGAGATACTGGAGCGGTTGATATGAAATAAAGGTTTTTAAAGTCTCAAGGGACGGGGATCGCCCCGTCGCCACACCTTTGGATCCGCCAATGGACGGCTGTTGTGCGACTTGTTCAAGCTGTTATTTTCTCAAAACCTGTTCTATCGGTTTTCTTTTCATTTAACTGTACTTAAACTGTTTCTTTCTTACTAGATGGGGTTTTCTCTCTATCTGCCCCTTGTTTATTCGCCTCTAACCTTAATATATCACTGGTCTGTCGCGGCAAAGGTATCGGGTTTGATTCACGGTATCGACACGCTTCAGTCTGCTCAGCTGTAAATGAGTACCTGACTTTGCACCTGAGTTAAGGAAGGAAAATGCAGCGAGGAAAAGAACTGATCACCCACCTCTCGATGCTGGACCTCTCGATGAAGTTTCTAACACTTCACTCCCCTACTGCAGTATCTGATATGGGACTGCCTTTACCCTTTGCATGTTTATACTATTGTATGGCTCTAAAACATGGAAAACATGGCTTGTAGAATAACTTGCGCATGCGAACACATACACCGATGATACACACATGCACACACATAAACGTACACGAATGCATTCACAGATACAAGAGAACAAATGTGTGGGTGTATCCTGGGACAACAATTACTGTGAGCAATTATTCTACACAAACACATGTGCAGGGTGGAAAAGGCGACGCGTCACAGGAGTTTTCACATTGACATATAGCTAAACGGGACACGCACTGAGAAACCTATCTTTCGTATAAAATGAGACAATGAGCTCTCATTGTAGTGGGAAATATAAATGAAATTACAATCATCAAATCTAACACTAAAATCAAAATCTTTAACGCAAATGTCATGTTTATACTATTGTATGGCTCTAAAACATGGAAAACATGGCTTGTAGAATAACTTGCGCATGCGAACACATACACAGATGATACGCACATGCACACACATAAACGTACTCGAATGCATTCACAGATACAAGAGAACAGATGTGTGGGTGTATCCTGCGACAACAATTACTGTGAGCAATCATTCTACACAAACACATGAGCAGGCAGGAAAAGGCGACGCGCCACCGGAGTTCTCAGCGAAATAATTGGGTATCAAAACACTATGTTGTTTCCGCGCCACGCCGGCACGCATGCGTCGAGATTAGCCGGAAGCTTCTTGGTAGTGATGAGACCAGTAAAGGCGGAACGGAAAAGCAGAAGAACAATAGCAACTTAACAAAAAGAAATCTGCAACAGCAAGTTAGGATTAGAGTTGTGTTATGGAAGACTGACCAAACCCAAAAAATTTTTTTTTTTGGGAGGGGTCTGAAATATAACCGAAAGACGATGAGGGCTGCGACGTATCCACCGCAGGCAAGAGGCGTAACGCAAGTTTAATTGCTGAATTAGTTATTAATCCCTACGTATTAAAGGTTCTGCGAACGCCGGCGATAAAATTTGACAATAACTGGCATTCAATATCAGAGAACACTTGTGGTTGTAATACTTTATAACCTTACAGAATAACAATATAAAAACTATCAGTAGCAGCAGAAAGGGATTTAAGAGAGAGAGAGAGAGAGAGAGAGGGAGAGAGAGAGAGAGAGAGAGAGAGAGAGAGAGAGAGAGAGAGAGAGAGAGATGAGCAAGCGAAGAAAAATAGGAAGATGAAGAAGGAAGCGAAGAAGATGATGACGACTACGATTATATTGATGAAAAGGAAGAAGAAAGAGAAGAAAATTAACGTGAAGTCATAAACATCTAATCTTAACACACTTAATTCATGTAAATAAAGCCAAAAATGTTTACACGTATGAAGACACGCATAGTGTGACTATATAAGCTAAGATAAGTGTTACCATCACCGTATACGCCTCATAGCCAGTCACGTAAGACGTGAAAGAAATATGGTTCACTACACGGAGTCCTCGTCGAGGAACCGACGTTCGTTTTTAACGAGTGCAGGTGAGTGAAGATCCGACAGCACACAATTGTTACGACGATTGAGGTGGGCGGGGTCAAATAAGTGAAGGCAACCTGAGCCAATGTGCTTCGACCTATGGAATCTCCAAGTTAACAGAAATGAATAAAAAAAAACACACATTAATAACGACAAACCAGACATTTATGCTTGCGAGATAAAAAAAAAAAAAACCAAAAGATACATAGGAAATACGAAGGATTTAACTGATGTACAAAGTGGACGATTTTAAAAACAAAATATTAATGCAGGGTGTTTCAAGATTATGTATACACACTTAAAAAATGTATATGTCATAAACAACGTAAACAATTTTAATATCCTTCGTCACAATTTAAAGCTAAGCAATAGACAACTGTTTTATTTTTCAGATACATGAAAAATGGCGGAGGATACTCAGTTAAGTTTTGAAGGAATAAAGGCAGTTCTAAAAGTTGGTGAGAGATGTCGCTCATGTATTCAAGCTGATGGTGGGCATTTTGAACATTGAAACTCAATTTATGTAATAGCGAAAACATTATCTATCTCTTAGCTTTGAAATGTGATAAAGAAAATTAAAACTGTGTGTGTTGTTTCTTGGTAATTCGTGGAAGGAGAAAGTGACAAATGTACAGGTGCTGGCTTCAAGGCATGTATGCACTGCTTATACAACGCAGAACAGCACTGGCTTGGCCATGCCCGCCGCATGGAAGATGGTCGCATCCCCAAAGATATTTTCAAAGGGTAACTGGCAGATATCAAATGAACAGTCGGGCGGCCGCAGCTGAGATTCAAAGATTGTGTGCAAGAGAGACGTGAAGGCACTGGGCATAAATCCAGCAGCCTGGGAGGATGAAGCTGCGATCGCACAAAGTGGCGATGTTCCCTACGGCGCCACCTCAGATTGGGCGAAAAGAAGCTCTCAGAACAAGCCGAAGAAAAAAAGAATACGCCAAAAGTAATACTAGGTTAAAAAAAAAAAAACAGATGAGAGCTAGCACCCCAGGGGCGCATCCCCATAGTTAGCTATGACTACTACTGTTCATGAAATATAAATTTTAAAAGTGTGTATACATAATTTTCAAAGCCCCTGTTTGTATATATGTACGAGGGAAGGTCAAAAAGTAATGCCTCCTATTTTTTATGTATGTAAATACTGCATCGGTGTGCAATTTGTAAATTTAGCAGGATTCCTGAAACACTCTTCTGCACTGTATAGCATTACCAACCTGTTTCAGTAACAGGTGGCACCACTGTAACAGTTTAAAAATGGCTGCTAAAGACGTTCTGTTAAAACAACGTTATGTCATAGAATTCCTCAATGCTGAAGGCGAGACCCCAATTCGCATCCACGAACGTTTGAAGAATGTTTATGGAGATTCAACAGTGGATGTTAGCACTGTCTGACGTTGGGTACATCGTTGTGATGAAGCTAAAGTAGGTCAATCCTCAATGGCTGACGCAAAGCGGACTGGCCGTCCGTCTACCGCAGTGACTCCATACAACATTCATCGAGTTGATGGCATCATTCGTGGTGACCGTCGGGTAACACTGGATGAACTTTCTTCCATGTTGTCCATTAGTAAAGGCAGTGTCCAGAACATTATTAAAGACCTGGGTTATTCAAAAGTTTGTGCACGGTGGGTACCCAGAATGTTGACAGACAGACATAAAGAAACAAGGAAAACCATAGCCATCAACCTCCTGCACCGTTACGAAACTGAAGGAGAAGAGGTTTTATCGAATATTGTGACAGGTGATAAGACTTGGGTTCATTTTTTTGAACCAGAATCCAAGAGGCAGTCAATGGAATGGCATCACACAACATCGCCGACAAGAAAGAAGTTCAAAAGTTCACCATCTGTAGGGAAAGTTATGGCCTCCGTGATTCTTCTCGACTTCTTGGAACAGGGAAACACGGTGAATGCAGACTGTTACATTGAAACTTTGAAGAAGCTTAGAGGTCGTTTTCGGCGACTTTACCCATTAAAAGATCAGAAAACTGCACTACTGTTGCACGATAATGCCACGCCACACACCGCTAAACGCACCACTGATGCGATTGCAGAGTTTGGCTGGACATTATTACCACATCCCCCTTACAGTCCCGATCTTGCACCTTCTGACTTCCATCTGTTTGGACCACTGAAAGAAGATCTTCGCGGACATGACTTTGAGGACACCGAGACCCTTAAACGCGCCGTACGCCAGTGGTTTAGGAAAAAGGACACAACTTTTTACCGTGCCGGGATACATGCCCTTGTGAGAAGATGGAAAAAAACTGTAACAAATAACGGAGACTACATTGAGAAATACATTTTTGAAGTTCAGACTTGGGGCTACATTTCAATGTGAATTTTATCTGTTTTCTTGCCTTTTGAATTAAATTAAAAATTACGAGGCATTACTTTTTGACCGTCCCTCGTATGTATGTGTGTATGTGTGTATGTGTGTGTGTGTATGTATGTATGTATGTATGTATGTATGTATGTATGTATGTATGTATGTATGTATGTATGTATGTATGTATGTATGTATGTATGTATGTATGTATGTATGTATGTATGTATGTATGTATGTATGTATGTATGTATGTATGTATGTATGTATTGAGGCAGTGATATATGATGATAAATAATACTGTTTAAAATTAATAAGACATACTAAGATATAGGGAGCCGCGGTAGCGCAGTGGTTAGCGCACTGGCTTCCTAGCTCAGTGGTCCATGGTTCAATCCCCAGTTGAGGTGGGATCTTTTAGACTACAAACGGCTCCGGGGTCGACCCAGCCTCATGAGTTGGGTACCAGAGCAACTCTGGGAAGGTTAAGGCTGCCGGCGTGATGCTGACCACATCACCACTAGTGTGCCGATGGTCAAGAAAATATGGGCCTAACACCATATTCCCAACATGCCTCAATGGGCTTGTAACGGGATCCTTTACTTTTTACCTTTTTAAACCCTGGATGATATTAGTTTCCCTATTCTACCAAGACTTAATGCTGTAGTTCTCCCAGGTAAGTTATCTGTGTTGGATATTTGCTTGCCATTTGCACTGAGCATGAAGTATACTCAATGTGACGCTCTCTTTTCTTTTCTAACACAACTCAAAGTTAGCTCTTGATTGTTACGTTTTTCACTTGTATCGTAACATTTCTTCCTATAATATGATATTTCCATAATATATGTTTGAGTCTTTCATGAAGTCGGCGATTGCTTGTCCTGTTTATCTGATCTCACAGACGTTACAGGAATGTATTCTAATCACTTGTCTTACTTGCTGCCCTTGCAAGTTTACACTCCTCTTCATCTGTTTAGGGGAACTGCACTTCACTCCTCTAAGTTACAATAATTGGACTGGAGACATGTCACTTTTGCATTGAACATATTATTTCGACATACTGTACAAGGTTGAACGGGATGTTTTTACAGCATCAATTAAAAAAAAAAAAAAACTCCTCTAAGGGTAGCATCTGCCATGGGACAAACCTTTACTTTTAAAACTATTCTTGAGCAGTAATAAATCCCTCAGTGATACTGACCACATCACCCCTAGTGTGCCAACGGTCAAGAAAATATTGGCCTAACACTATATTCTCAATATGCCTCAATGGGCGTGTCACGGGATCCTTGACCTTTTTTTTAAGGTATGGCATCATTATGTTGCTTTATCGTGTAAAAAGTAAATAGGAAAAAAAGGTGCAAACTTGAAATTAAAGTACAAACTAATCAAGTACGGAGATCTTGACAGTTAAATGGAAGAAGTGAAAGAGTTAAGAAGTAAAAAGTAAAAGATAACAGTAGTCCCATAGCATATACTACAGCAGGGGAGGGAAGTATTAGAAACTGTCTCCGTACTAAGTCTCAGCTTTATGAGACCGGTTCATCGTTGTATTTCCCTTCCCTAACTCAAGAGCATTGTCACGTTACCACATTGGATCCTGAAGCGACTTGGTTTCCAACGCGGTCCCTTTGCATCGAGAAGTAAGTGTTATAATCACACTGCCACTCGGAAACTCAAAGAACCATCCCTCAAAAAGAATAAATAAATATTGACTTAAATGCGACGAAATTTGTCATTCATGTTTCGTTTATATTTTAGGCATGCCGAGGAAATAGAATTGATAATGTTATAAAAATACTAAAAGTGTATTTTATCAGACATTTTTTGTTAAAGAATCAAAGGAATAAGATTTAAGAATATAGCCTTACTTAATTTCAACATATACACAGTATTCACATTTAGTGTGTAATTAGAATTTAGAAAAAGGTAAAGGATCACCGATACATGCCCACTGAGCATATTGGGAATATAGTGTTAGGCCCATATATTCGTGATCATACGATGTCATATGTGGTCAGCATCACTCATGCCGCCTTTAACCTTCCCAGAGTTGCTCAGGTACCCCATTCATGAGGCTGGGTTGACCCCGTGTCGTGAGTTAGTCTGTTTCACATCACGGCCTTCTGTAAAATTCTCAGTAACTCTGACCACACCGCGCGCCATACATTGTAAGAACTGTATGATACACTAGCCAATGGAAAGACTTCCTCGAAAAATAGCGAGAAATATCGAGTGAAAAGGCATCGACACATCAGGTTAGTCCCTAATTTAGCTGTTTAAAGTATGCATAAAATAAAATGCACTTAGGAGACTAAAAGATTATTAAATAGATAGATAAAGAATAATTCAGGGAATAATTTAAGCTTTGGATGAATAAAATCGCTCCAGAAATAAGAAAGATAATTGGGAAAATCATCATCATGTGACGTATTCTTTCCAGAACGTTGTCTCCATTACAGCTGCTCTGAACGCATCACGATTCTGGGCAAGTCGACCTGCATCAGCCAAAGACAAGTTCAGGCTCTCTGTGATGTCCTGGGTCCACCGTCGTCTAGGTCGACCCCTTCCCCTTTTTCCAGGGACCATGCCTTCCATCACTGTTTTTTCCAGACTATTATGTCTTTTTATATGACCGAAAAATTTCAGCTTCCTTATTGCGATGGTATTTAGGAGCCAATGTTCCTGTACGTTTAGTGAGTGCAGTACTTCTCTGTTGGTCTTTTTTTCTGTCCAGGGTATTCTCAACATCCTTCTGTAGCATTTAATTTCGAATGATGTAATCTTTTTTGCAACTGTTTTATTGAGTGTCCAAGTCTCGCAGCCGTATGTTGCTACTGGGAATATACATGCTCTGATCAGTTGTAACTTTGTTTCTTTGCTTGTGCCTTGCCATAGGTTTTTCAGCTGTATTAGTTTATGTGAAGCAATTGCAAGTCTTCTTTTAATTTCTACTGCACAGTCGCCAGAGCTGTTGATGATTGATCCTAAGTATTCGAATTCATTAACACTTTCCAGTTCTTCGTTTTCAATTTCTGGTTTGGTCTTTACTTTGTCTGTTGTCAATACTTTGGTCTTCTTGGTGCATAGGTATAGATTCTGGGCCTCGCTGTGTTTTTTGGTGGACATAATTAATTGTTCAAGTCCTTCTGGGTTGGTCGATAGGTGGACTGTGTCGTCAGCATATCTGACTTCCGGGATCTGGTACCCGCCGATGTTAAATGAGTCAAACTCTGTGTGTTATTGGACATCTCTTACGTTTCTCATGATATTCTCGGCATAAATGTTAAACAGGTAAGGGGAAAGGGTACAGCCTTGTCTTACTCCTTTCTGTACTTCAAACCATTCTGATGTTTCCCCCTCTATTCTTACGGCTGCCTGTTGTTCTTGGTACAGCAGTGCGATAAGTTGTATAAGGTGGTTTGGAAATCCCATATTTTTCATAATAGCCCATAACTGCTGATGTTGTACACAATCGAAAGCTTTGGTGTAATCAATGAAACAAGTATGTAGGTCAACGTTGAATTCTCTACACTTTTCTATGATGATCCTTATGTTGAATATATGATCTCTAGTGCCTCTACCTGGTCGAAAACCCGCCTGTACTTCGTTTATTTCTGTTTCTAGCTTTTGTTGCATCCTTTTCATTATGATTTGTAATAGTATTTTGCTGGCATGGCTTATAAGAGCTATAGTTCTGTAGTTTGTGCACAGTTTCAGGTTGCCCTTTTTTGGCAAGGGTATGTAAATTGATCTTTTCCATTCCTTGGGCCAAATTCCGCTTTGCCAGATCTTGCAGCATAATGCATGGTATATACGAGCGCTGCCTTCTCCTCCTGCCTGTATCATTTCAGCTGTTATTTCATCACAACCAGGAGATTTTCCACTTTTTAAGTGTTTGATTGCGTTCCGGACTTCCTCTATGGTAGGTTCTGGTTCACGTTCCGCTTCATTCATGACGTTGCTATCTGCCGCTTTGTTTATTTCCGTATACATTTCTTGACAGTACTCCTTCCATCTGTTCAGAATATCTTTACGTTCTGTTAGAGTGTCGCCTTTCTTGTCGTTTATTGCTCGAGGTGATGATTTAAAGTTGCTGTTCTTCAATGTTCTTACTTCAGAAAACATATTCTTACTCAATCCCTGTTCGCGCATTTCCTCTATTTTCCTGCAGGTGTCGTTTATGTATTGTTGTTTATCTTGTCTGACTCGTTTTTTAATCGGCTTTGTGTATTCCTTGTACAACTCCTGATTTTCTGTATCTTTTTTGGACTTCATTTTTCTTCTCTCTACCACCAACTTCAGTGTTTCGTCTGAGATGTATTCTCGTCTCTTTATACTTCTTTTAGGAATTAACCTCTGTGCATTTTTAATATAAACATCTCTGATGTTATTGGCAAGTTCATCTGGGGTCATTTCCTCCTGTACTGCCATAAGGATGTCAAATTTGTTCTGAATATCGACACTGTACTCTTCTGGTATGGCGCTTGTGTCATAACGTATTACTTTGTCGCTTGTAACGACTTTTTTCAATTTGATCTTGAAGTTTGCAGCAAGAAGTTCATGGTCGGAGTCACAGTCTGCTCCTGGGAGCGTCTTGATGGATGAGATACAAGATCGCCACCTTAAGCAAGATATTAGGATAATAATGGGAGATTTTAATGCCAAAGTTGGAAACGAAAGATTAGAACATGAAAAAATAGTGAAAGGAAGTTATGGATTGGGTCAGAGAAATGAGAGAGGAGAACGCTTGACAACATTCTGCCTAGAAAACAACCTAGTCATCACAAATACTCTTTTCATGCAACACCCTAGAAGACTATATACATGGACGTCACCGGACGGAAAAAGCAAGAACCAAATAGATTACATCTTAATTGGGAAAATAGTTTTTCATAATTGAACAGAGAGACAAATTATGCCTCATTTTGAGATTCGCAATACCACTTTAGCCCCCTGCGTTCCGTTACGCCGGATGTGCTAGTATAAATAGACCTTGCCCTTGCTAAATTGAGGCCATAAGATTTGAAAAGCACAGCGAGCAGAAGAAACGGTAAAATTGTTAATGAAGTGTGCCTTTGCCAACTGCATATGAAGAGCAGACCATAGATGCCCATTAACAGCTCGTCTGTGTGTGCCTGAGGGTAAGAAAGAAAAAAAAAAAAAAATATATATATATATATATATATATATATATATATATATATATATATATATATATATATATATATATATATATATATATATATATATATATATATATATATATATATATATATATATATATATATATATAATTATATGTATTTCTATTAATTCACTACAGTGTGCGATAGGGAGTGTGTAGACGTGTTTCTGCAACCATTGTGTAATTTCTGAAGGACTTACCAGACTGTGTATATTCAAAATAAATTGCGAATGATGGCAAAAGTGTGTCTGTAGGTTTGGAAAAGCATTTAAAGAATTATTTCTTGTTGGAATGGGACACATAACAGGAACATAAGGAAGGATGACAGAAATTGTTTTAATGTATTGATCAAGGTATTACTTAGTATTTTATACTAGACCAAATCATTGTATGGAGGCGTAGCATGGACAAATGGATCTAACTAAGGATTTAGAAGGAAAGTGTAATCACGGTGAACTGGCTGTGGGTAATAGTAGTATAAATTGTCCTGTGCATCTGCTAGCACATTGTCTGACACTGTCTATCGCCTCCATCTTGTGTAATAATGGAATAGTGATGGACCATGTAGGGGTTACGTTTATTTTTGTTTCAGGTTTTATCCTGAAAACTACACCAACTTAAAAGAGTCATCCACCTCTGTTGGACTCTGTGGTGCGAGTGCTCTTGTGGTCAACAGAGCCAGATACCCAGCTTCCACTGCCTGGAGGAATTCATAATACTTGTCCGTCCATGGCAGGAGTGTGAACGATCTCTAAACAACAGATAAGTGGCAAAACAAAGCCACTAGTCATCGTATTCAGATTATACCACGACATTAACAAACAAGATACTAATAAAGACAGCCTACAGTGTATGATGAAAAGTGTGGACATAAATTTACCCATTACTAGCTTCACAGTCAAGAAATAGTGACAAAACTCATTAGTATCATATAAATGTTCTTTAAAAGGAGATAATTAACCCAGGTGATAACCTTCAACAAGTGAATGACTTTTTAAGATTGTTAATTATTTTCAATGTTTATTGATTTATTGTTGTAAATAAATTTGATTTCATTTCAAACTTCCCAGACCGAAAAGAGAAACGGTATAGGCTAAATAAATTGTAAATATTTACAAGCAGACTTACTTATTAAAGTTGAGTTTATGTTCTTGTTGGAAATAATTTTGTTAATATCCCCTAGCAGAGTCAACAATAATAATAATAATATAATAATCAAGGGAGGATCTTGAGAGGGAGCCCGTAGGGATCCAGGATAATACAATAACATCATACCTGGAAACTTATACAGCTTGACCCTACCTTTGATATCCATACACCCTTACTCTTTTCAGAGAAGGGGGTATTACTTATAAGACCAGACTCTTATCTGGCACTATCCTGGTATCACCTGATACAACTTTTTGTCCAGGATATCGTATATTTTAATAACATCTCAACCCTCTCGCGACACCCCGGAGCAGTTTGCGGTCTAAAAAATCCCACCTCAACTGGGGATCGAACCATGGACCACCGAGCTAGGAAACCAATGCACTAACCACTTTAGAATAGGATGATATAAAATCATTGCCATAAATCATCATCATTATCATCACCCTCAGCTCCGCAAGAAGCAAACGCCTTCAACAAACTTATGCCGATTCTTCCTGTCCCGTGCCATCAGCTCAAGGTGTTTCCAATTCCTCTTCATCCCTGTCATGTCTATTGCCAGTTCTCTTCTCTCTATGTGTTCCCTGGTCTCCTTGTGCCTCTCTTACCCTGGGGAATCCGGAACAAAGACTGCCTGGTGAATCTATCAGCAGGTTCCCCCAATGTGTGTCCGATCCATCCCAGTGTTATTCTTCTCATTTCTGTTTCCACTAGCACTTGTCTGGTTCTTGTAATCAGTTCCACATCAGTGATCTAACAAGGCTAGAGGAACTTTCATTGCAATGGGAAATATAAAGAGATCAAAAGAAATCAAATCCAACACAAAATTCAGACTATTCAATCCAAATATTAAGTCAGTCCTGTTGTATGGCCCTGAAACACAAAGAATAATAAAAACAACAACCAAAAAGATACATAAATGGATGCTTGCGAAGAACAGATAGATTGAAGGGGCTTTGCGTTAGTAGTGAGTAATTTAATTTACCAAAATAATTTTATCCATATATCAGAGGGATATACCGTAATCAAAAGACACAAATAATAGTGAGTAATTTAATTTACCAAAATAATTATATCCATATATCAGAGGGATATACCGTAATCAAAAGACACAAATAATAGTGAGTAATTTAATTTACCAAAATAATTGTATCCATATATCAGAGGGATATACCGTAATCAAAAGACACAAATAATGGCTGCAGCTTCATGAGACAGTAATAGAATTAAACAATTGTGTAAAAAGTAGCGTTTACTTTTCCCTTATTTTAGATGTTAAAACTCAACAAGTTCCATAATCATGTATTACCATTCCCTGTTTTTACGTCTAATGGAGCATGGAGCCACCACAGCAGCTGGTCCCTAGCAGGAAGTCTACACCAAAACATCCATGTGGTCTTGCAGTGGTGAATTCTGTAGTACTTTGTTTTCCATCATGAGGTTACCTGTCCCATGTACCAACAAGTCCTGACACCTGCAAATAAATTGAATAGCCTATAAATTCTCCTTACAATCATTATCAAAATAATTTAGATTCTTGCAATTTGTATGATGGTCTCCAATCCAAAAGGATCAAAGTTTTTGTTTTAAATGAATGAAGCTATGAATTAGAAGATAGTTAGATAAAACCCTTCGTCGGTGAGACTGTGATAAATGTCGAGGTGCCCTCACGCTATGGCCTTCAAAGCATGTAAATCCTGCTTAGACCGCGCAGATGTTGCTGCCGTGGCGAAGTCCGCCGCATGGAAGATGGTCGCATCCTCAAAGATATTCTTAATAGACAACTGGTAGATGGAGGAAAAACAGCCGGACGACCACATCTGAGGATCAAAGATGTGTACAAAAGAGACATGAAAGCACTGGACATAAGCCCAGTATCTTTAGATAACAAAGCTGCCGATAGCACCAAGTGGAGATGATCTCTACTGCATCGCCACAGATTGGGTGAAGATACGCCCCTACAACAAGCAGAAGAGAAAAAAAAAAACACGTTTAAAGAAATACCAGTCAAAACACAGTTCAGGGTAATCACTTCAAGAGCGCATCATCCCCATAGTCATTTATGACAGGAGGAGGATACTAACTAACGCTGTAATTCTGAAACTCTTAACTACCATGATTATGCCACCAGGCTGCATGCCGTTTGACATATCACACCATTGAAGAATGTTGCATTTATGTGAACTTCTGCCACCCCAGGCTTCAGTACGACACTCACGAAATCTTGAATTACAACTCTAATAAACTAACATTGAAAACAGACGAGTACTAACTATGCGTAATTTTAAATAGAATTAATTCTATATGGTGGTTTTTTTTAAAGTCATTTTTGAACGTCTTTTTTATAGCCCTGTTTCATTTTTCTGTCACATAGTTGCATTTTACGTTTTCTATGATTCTTACGTAGTATATGTTAATTGTTAATTGTGCTAGGCAATTGATCGTAAACCATTTTAATAAAATATTTTACATGTACGAATTATAATGTTTTGATACTGTTTTCAAAAATCAACTATGTTAGAAATAGTAAGATATGAACTTATATTAAACATAATAATTTTGTTTTTTGTTAAAATTTTAACGTATTCCATTATTAATTACATTAAAAGTGAGAGATATGGTTTTAAATAGCTTAGGGGCGTAAGTCAAAATGTTAATTATATAGGTATCACAAATTATTATATAATCTCGAACAGGTGTTGTTGTATGGTAAGGTTAGAGCAGTGGATTAATTTGTGAAACTCGTACAGAAAATATTTTATAAATAATAAATTTAAATTACAAGGTGAATATCATTCCAATATGTTTTTTTAAAAGTTTTATAAACAGAAATAAAAACTAAAAATCAAAAAAAAAATTTCCTGAACGATATGAGGAATTACTGATTAATGACAACAGACCATCCACTTTTTATTCTATTCAAAAGAATGTATGGAACATTATTTTCTGTTTAAGTATATGTCATACTAATGATAACATTGGATCCCTAAAGCTTGTATTTTCTTTACTTGGAAGTCGTAACAAGATATTAGTTGTTCGGAATGGTTGTGACTTCTGTTTACTTAAACTCATCTTTGACTAAAATATATTTTGATAAATTTAAATACTTAATGTAAAGGTTACAAGAATGTGATAATTAATAAAACTGTGTTTAATATAAGGACTCGCTGACCTTGTTGTTTCAATAAACACGCTGAATTTATCGGCACATCACCGTTCGACACCCGCCGCTTTAAATACAAAAATATAATTTATGTTTGCTATTCATGATGTGCTATACTTTAAAACCCTTATTTTAATTAAGTTATTTCCGCCTCAGTTTGCATTATATTACTTATTATTTAAAATCGGCCGTTAAAACTTGAAACATTTGAAATGTAGCAAGAAAGCGAACGCATGCAAAGTTTCAGCTCTGAGTGGAACATAGAGATTTTCAACGTCAGAGATTTAAAATCCGACAAATATACAACGCTCATTTTATTTTAATATAAAAGTGGTTTTAAACAAAAAAACAGCAGCTGGGCAATGTTATGCATCTGCAGCACGTATAAGAAACAACACTACAGGTTTCATAACTCAGACCTCACGGCAGCTGGGCAATGTTATGCGCCAAAACGAGGCACAATGATATTTAAAAAAAATAAACTACAGGTTTATATAAATACACCACGTATAAGAAAACGCACGATAGGTTTATACATATGCAACACGCATATGGAACATCATGACAATGTTACATAAATACAACATATATTTGGACCAGCACACAACATATATGCACATAGAACACATATAATAAACAGCATTAACACTTTTATACACACAGAACACAGATAAGGGTTAACATAAAAATTTCTTACAAGAACAGCAGAGACATGGAACAGCATGACAATTTCTTACACATACAGCTGATACAAGGAACAGCATGACAATATTTTACACATACAGCAGATACAAGGAACAGCATGACAATCTTATATACATACAACACATACAAGGAACAGCGTGACAATCTTATATACCTAAACACATATAAGGAACAGCATGACTGCATATAAGGAACACCATTACAAATTTATACAAATACAACACATATAAGGAACACCATGACAAATTTATACAAATACAACACATATAGGGTACCGCATGACACGTTCATACAAATACAACACATATAAGGAACAAAATTACAAATTTATAAAAATACAATACATATAGGGTACCACATGACACGTTTATACAAATACAACACATATAAGGAACAAAATTACAAATTTATACAAATACAACACATATAAGTTACTTTCAGGAAGAGCATGACTAATTTAGGAAAAGGTATAATAGCGTACACAATAAAAATAGTAAAATAAAATAAAAGCTCAAATATAACGCCTTTGAAACCAATAACACCAAATGCTTGAGCAGCTCTGTTATAAAAGATAACAATATTTTATCTTCTAATTAAACAGGCCCGTCCAAACCCTTCCCCGATAAAGACTATACAAATAAATAAATGAAAATATGTACAGCAAGCTTTGAAAATTAAAGATTGATGTGAACAGTAAATTAATTGAAGTAGCGTTTTTTCCTTTATACCATCGAGTTTATATCCATTAACTAAAACTGATATGTTGCATAAATGCGCGATGCTGAACAACTAACTAAACAAAGATTACCAAATACCATAGGAACTATATGAAATGAACTCATGCAATATCGTAATAGATTCTTCTTATATTTTCAGGCGTTATCGATTTTCTTGACACTAGAGATTTCCACCGTAGACATCCAATGAGCAGCGTCCAATGCCAACTTGTGAAGAGCCAATGTGTATGGCACTCGCCTGAAAATGGCTGTTCTATTGATTGAAGGAGGTGCCAGACTGCTATAATTCAGAAAAGGCTTGGACTGGTAAAATGACAGTCAGGAGTTGGGGAGGGATGCCTTTTTTCAGGGGGTAAATTTTGACAGTGGAAACACCACGCGCATGCCCGCGAATCCGATTATTCGCCTGCTCGTACATAAACAGGAGCATTTTAGCGAATTTCTCACTTTCTAAACTGAATGATTGTTTTATACGAACAGGGCTGTAAATTAGATATAAGGCAGATAGAATTTAGCAACGCATCTTTTTAGACTGTGGCTGAACGGAGGTCTAATCAAATCTGGTAGTGAAGCGATCTTGGCGCTAGTGCACGTTTGAGAATTTAAGTGTCCTACACATAAAGGTTAGTAAGATTTTAGGAGAACGATCTGCCTAGGGGAAAACTTAACTGAATTTATCTAGTCAGTCTATATCACTATTGAGTTGCATTGTCTCTCTCGTTACCGTACTGCATTGTCCGTTGGATACCATTACAGAACGATATCCAATGTCTGGGGATTTAGTTATTCGTTCTGTCTTAAATTTAATATTTCAGTCAAGATTTCGAAAATGTATGCACCCATACATATACGCATACACGTACACACACACAGACATACACAGTTCGGAAGACACTCACAGGGGAAAAAAGACAACTAGGAGAAAAAATTGTGAATAAAAATGACGTATTCGGTACTGGATCGTGCGCGAATATATTAAATTATGATCGGAATTTCTCTCCAGCCAGCGAGTGATTAGTTTAGTATCGGTTTCTCAGTTAATGTCCGTCTGATATTCGATTATGGATCCACGGACAGCGCAGATCTTATTTGTTATGACCCAGTAATGCAATATGCGAAAACAAATTTGTGTTCTTAAATAAATTTAAATGTTATTTCAGCATTTTCGGCCCAGAGCTTGTTAACGGTAAGAAAGACAATTGAGCGCAATCAATTATTGTTGGTTTGTTATTCATAATATTTAAGATAATGCTCTATTTAAGATATGGATGTTATTTGATTATCACTGTTACGGCTCTGCAGATTTATACTTTCCTGCGGACGCTGAAATTTCCACATGTAATTTTGTTAAGGAAATTAGTGGAATTTAAATAATAAACAGAGAAAAATTTCTGCATTCAAAAGCCAAGCTTTTCATGAGAAGCAAGTATTATTAATTTATTAACTTCATCAAACTGATTTAGACGATAATTTCTCGTGAAATAACAAAGAATAATTCTTCAGTATGCGGAGAAAATTCCAAACTGCTTTTATTACTTTCAAAAGTGAGAAGGTATCATAATATATGTCAGTTAGTGAATACTACAGATGCATACATTGTGAAAATGCAATAAATGGATGAACTTTTGCATAATAAGAAAATTATTTGATGTTTCTCTAGCTCTCAAAATGATGAAATCTAATATAGTGAGAAAATACAATAGTGTCTGTTTGCTCATAAAGTTATTTTTATGTAAGAAGAAAATTATGCAATGTTGCGCTAGCTCCAAAAGTGATGATATCTCAGATGCTGAGAGAATTCAATAATGCCTGCCTAGCTCTCAAAGTGATAAACTTATACGTAAGAAGGGAATTGTTTAATGTTTCTCTAGCTCCAAAAGTGATGAAATACTGAGAAAATACAATAATGTCTGTTTAGCTCACAAAGTGATAAACTTATACTCAAGAAGGAAATCCTTTAATGTTTCTCTAGCTCCAAAAATGACGAAATACTGAGAAAATGCAATAATGTCTGTTTAGCTCACAAAGAGATGACATCTCGTATAAGAAAAAAATTCAATAATGTCTGTTTAGCTCACGAAGTGATAAACTTCTACGTAAGAAGGAAATTCTTTAATGTTTCTTTAGCTCCAAAAGTGACGAAATACTGAGAAAATACAATAATGTTTGTTTAGCTCACAAAGTGATAAACTTATACGTAATAATAATTCTACATAGAATAGCCTCAAGCTGACCACTGCTTTCTTTCAAAATATTAAAGAAGACGTCTTTGAGTGTACGAACAAGAAGACGTCTTTGAGTGTACGAACAAGAAGACGTCTTTGAGTGTACGAACAAGAAGACGTCTTTGAGTGTACGAACAAGAAGAAGTAATGTTTTGCTAGCTCACAAGGCGATGAGGTCCTCTTTCCTTATAACATCATCTAGCTCACAAAGTGATAACAACTTCTACATTCCTTTCCTTTGCGCTCCTGGTGGGGCATGGAGCCACTCCATGAAGTAGGGCATTTTGCAGGAAGCCTGCACTATGCATACGTATGTTCTTGCAGCAGTGGTTTCTGTGGACTTTTGTTTTACATGACGAGGTTGCTAGCTCCATGCACAACCTCATGTTGGTCGCATTGTACGACATGCATGAGGGTGCAGTAGACCAATTCTTTCTTTGTTTCTTCAGAGACCTGCAGGAGCTACAAGGGACAATGCATCGTCTACGTAATAAGAAAATTGTGTACTGTTTCTCTAGGTCACAAAGTGATGAGAATATTACCTAGCTCACAAATAATGAATCATCTACGTAATAAGAATATTGTATACTGTTTTCTGACTCATAAGGTGATGCACTTCACTACTATGAGAAAATTATCTAGTTCACAAAGTGATGACTCCTCTACAGTGAGAAAAATTATCTAGCTCTCATATAATAAAAAAAAATCTTCTACGTATAGAGACAATTGTATACTGTTTTTCTAGCTCATAAAGTGATGCTCCTCTGTAATGAGAAAATTATCTAGGTCACAAAGTGATGACCCTTCTATGCTGAGAAAAGAATCTAGCTAAAGAGAAAATTGTATACTGTTTTTCAAGCTCACAAAGTGATGAATTCATCTACACTCAGAAAATTATCTAGCTCCCACAGAATGGATATTCTACATAATGAGAAAATATAATGAATTGTTATCTAGTTACAAGTGTAATAAACATTTTAACAATGAGAAAACCATTGTCATTTCATCGTGTTCGCAAGAAGGTAAACTTCCACAGAAGGTAAAAACCAAAGCTGACAGGCTTACAAAAATGTAAACTTTTTTATCTGAATTAATTACCAAAATGTTTACCATAATTTCCCCATAATGTTTGCTTTGTTTAGTTAATGTGATGTTAATCTTCCTAAGAAGAGCATCTGTATGTTTTATTGTTATTAGAAAATGTTCACTGAAAGCTCATTAGAAACGCTGATATATATTTCAGAGAAAATTCACAAGATAAACGTTTAATAGAAAATTTCCCCTTTCTAAAAATTATACCTTTATTTTTCAAAAACTTCTTAAACAAACCTGTATCAAGTGCATTACTTCGTGATGCTTGCCCTGGGATTTCAAATAAATGTGAAGTTACAGGTAAAAACACTGCTTTTGCACTTGGAGGAACAATACATTTGTCCAAATTTTAACCAACATTTTGTATGACTAACATGAATAAATGATATTATTAGACCACTATGTATTTTAGTCTTTCACGTCATAACAGCAAAAATATATCTGATGTTGATACTGTTGTTTTCTTAATCGCATAATGACTTCTTATCTCAACAGTGTAGTCTGACCGAAAAAAAAAAAAAACTGCGCAAAATGGAAAAAAAAGTAATTTTCTGAACGAAAAAGTTGCTTTAAATAAGCTCAGAAACAGATTTAAACAAATAATGTATTTTAATTTACAATTTTGACAGTGATTCCCTGTAAGTCAAACTTTAAACGGTACTAGTGAACACTAACACATATGTACTAGTTTTGACGCCAGCCGTCGTCCCTGAATTCCGAAAGAAAAAACCCACTAAACCTTGAAACATTTCAGGTGGAAGCTGGAAACTGTATATTACTTGAATCCAAGACAACTTATGCCTGGACTTCTCAAGAATGGATTATGCATATCTTAATCAGTCAAGTTTTGACGCTGCCAGTTGTGGTCTGCCAACCATGGAGGTCGGGATAGGAAATCCTTGCAACATCCCTTGCTCCTATCCAGACTCGGCGAATATGTTTTCTCAGATGAGCCAAAGTTACGGGAGGTACAATGGCATGCGGTCCTTGCCGTCCATGGGGTCAAATCCTCCTGGCCTCGGTCATGCTGGAAGTTGCAGCATGATGCCACGCCCGAGAGATCATCTTCCGCAACCTCCAGTTTTTGCCTCAGGTAAGAATTCTCTTTATATGGTTACTCTTCATGCTGTTGAGGTTTTTTTTTGGGTGGGGGTGGGGGTAGGGGGTTGGGAGGGGGGGATGAGGGGCTTTACGTTTGTACAGAATGAGATAGCCGACCCCACCCGACACCCACCTTAGTTGCCGTATACGACATGTATGGCATGGTACATTATTACATAATTTTTTTTTCTCTTTCGGGCGCGGGTAACACAAAAATACGGTCTGCAACTCACATGCCAAAACAGTTTTAGTGTATGGCTCTGAAACATGGACAATAAGGATTACAGCCAAAAAAAGGTACAAACATTCATAAATAGGTGCTTGCGTAAATTAGAAGGTTTGAAACGGTGTGACAAGATTACTAGCATAGATGTGATGGAGAGAACCAGACAAATACCACCAACGCCAACACAGGACGACTACCAAGCTATGAACAGATCAGAAAAAATTGTCATTCTACGCCTCAGAACAGGACACAACCGACTCCGCAGCCACATGTATACAAATTTAAGATTGGCAATTCAGTCATGTGTACATGTGGACAGGCACCCCAGACTGCGGAGCACATACTTCAAGATTGCACCGAATATGATATATTGAGGCAAACCCACTGGCCCAGAGAAACAACACTGGAAGCAAAACTATATGTATGAACTACAAAAGACAGTGACGTTTATACAAGAAACAACATTGCAGATATAGACTATATAGTTCAAGCGAACGAAAGAAGAAGAAGAAGAGCATATTGAACAAGCTGTAAGGAAAATACGTTGCCGTTGGAAATAAAACACGCTGAGGAAACCAGTTAATAACTTTACGCTGTAGTCCTTTTTTCTGGAATCACAGGGGTTAGAAAAATAGATATAGACTGAAAAAGGACACACGTAGACATAGGAAATAGGAGACAGATATGAAAGAGATAAATAAGGCGTGAACAGACCATGAAAGATTGATCCTAGACAGGCAGGGTTGGGGTGAATTTGTTGAAGGCCTCTGCTCAATATGGTCAAATGAAAGGTCATGAATGAATGAATAAAGAATTCTTGTTCTTAACGTTCTTCCCCTGATCATTGTTCTCTGTTCTCACACATTAGTGCAGCGTTTCTCAAACTGTGTTCCGCGAGCTAATGAAAGGTGTACCGCGAAGAAAAAATGTAGAACCGGTGGCTAACAACTTATTTTCAAACATTATTTTCTAAATGGATAAGAAATCCGTTTACAATTGCAAGCTTATCAGATCACGAAAATGAGAGTTTGATTGATTTGACTTGAGACTCGGGAATAAAACAAAGATTTAATGAACTTTCCGTAAATTATTTTTGGAGCAGTGTTTTGCAAGAATGACCCAACATTGCAAAACGGGCAATTCGAGTGCTTCTTCCATTAATCACTACATACCTATGTGAAACAGGATTTTCTTCTAATGCAGCTATGAAGACAAAATATAGGAACACACTTGACGCCGCCTCAGACATAAGAATTCAACTTTCAAACATTGTACTAAATATTAAGCGAATATGTGATGATAAAAAACAAAAGAATTCTTCTCATTTTAAAATGTACAATTACTTGTGCATGTACTTTACTTTTGTTAGTAATAAAAAATAAACACGATTAAACTACTAATGGTTCAAATTATTATTATTATTTTAGTTGTATTAATTATTTTATTTATTTACACAGCTTAAACTTAATTTTAACTAATCGCAAAATATAATATAAACTTTTAAAACGCTACTTTAAACCCAATGTTTAGGATCATTGTTCCGTATATTCATTTTAAATGAATACGCGTTCTGTGAACAAAAATAGTTTGAGAAACGCAGTAATAGAGCATACGTTAACAAAGACAATAAAAAATAGTGTGCTTTGTTATTCACGAGGAATGATCAGTTTTGCCAAATTAATAAGCGTAGCATAAGTGTGTTGCCGTGGCCTGAAAGGGGAGCGAAGACTAGTAACGCAGTAACCTACCAAGATTTCGTTAAAGGCGACTAAGGAGGGTTGGGCTTGTGGCCGCTTGCCCCATACTGTAGAAATGTTAAATTAAAAAAAAAAAAAAAAAAAAAAAACTTCAACAAACAATGTATACAGGAAACTTGTCGATAGCTTTACAAAGCAGTACTTGTATGGAATTCTCATGGTAAGAGAGAGGTAGTGAGAGACCGAGGAACACACGGAGAAGACAACTGGAGATAGACATGAAAGGGATGAGGAGGACACGGGAAGACCTTGATCTGATGGCACGTGACAGGAAGACTTGGCATACGTTTGTTGAAGACCTGTGCTCCATGGGCAGCTGATGAATGATGGATGAATTAAATAATTGATGAATGAATCCACGATGCAGACTTTTTTTTTAACATGGAAGGAAGTGGGTGTGAGTGTATTTCCTTTGCGCAGGTCGCGTTAAGTAATGGCTTGCTGAAACAAGTAAGGTAACAACAGAAGCGGAAAATAAGTCCTGAACATAGAAGAAGTGAACGATTTTTGCTGTTCTACAAATTTTTATATTCCAGTTGACACACATTTTAGACGTTAGCAAATGGTCATAAGCGAAGCTTTCGAAGCTTAATAGTCAAGCAATCAGGATCATGAATAGAAAAAATTGTGCATGTGAAATTTATAAGATGGTGTCTTACAGTTATACTGGGCGGGCCCATCAATTTTCGTACCGCTACAGTATCATGGGGCTGGCCTATGTAATGTTGTCAAGTAGGTCTTCAGAAATTGGCTCGTTAAGAATGAAAGAGGCCTTTCCAAGATAAGGGCAAGAAGAAGAGAAAGCGTATGTTCTCCACTAGATAACTAGATAGCAGCCCTTTAATTTATTTACTTGCTACCACGTTTTCGTTTCGTGACTACTATATTTTGTGTGCTTCTCTAGTACCTATATGTAATTCTTGTCCTTGTCACCTGTTTGTAACTGGCTGACGAAGGGTAAAACCCGAAACGTCCCTTGTTTCATGTGAACCGTTATTTGTAGAACTGATTCAATACCGTTTTTATTGGTTTATATACTTATATTTTCCACTAGATAGTGTATTCTAATAAATCATGGACAACTTTCTTTTATCCCTACTACACTAACTTCTTTCCCTGAAATTTTGATAAAGAAAGAGCCCTCAACCTCCCAAAATGAAGGATTTTTCCTATAGGTAAATACTTAACACGGACGGCATAAGTGATATCATTAAATAAAGAATTAATGATCAACACAGCTATAGGTTTATTTGTTAAATATATACACTGATAGTGTTAGTAGAAAGTGAAAAAAAAGGATTATGTAAAGACAATTTACAGATGAAATGTAAAAGTGTACTTAATTAAATATGATAGTGAAACTAAGTAAATAGTGAAATGATGACGGATATATTACGTGTTACCACACTGATGACAAATCAACACTGTCCAAAAGTCGTTCAAATTTCCTCCACTGTATGATTATACACAGGTATGCACCGACTGTCCAATGTAGATGTCTGTTTCAACCTGTGGGTTATCTCCAAGACGAGCACTTATTGCTGAAACTGGTGCACGTGTAGTAGTGAGAACTTGTAATTAGGTTATGGTATGAGGCATATATGATAGTGTTAACTATAGTCAGCATGAAAGTATGTGCCCTTGTCAGTCTATAGTGGTTTACTAATAATCTAGATGAAGGTGGCGTATATAACTGTAAATTACTTCTTTACGTTATAAATCATAAAGGAAAAATCTTTGATTTTATTAACCATTAACGAATAGAAGTAATGAAAATAAACAGTCTTTGGCACACTTAGCTACGAGGCTAAGTGCAAAAAGGCAATCTTAAATAATGAAAAAGAATAATTATTAATAATTTGTCTAAATTCTACGCACTTTTTTTCCCTTCGTGAATTCCTTAAGTTGGCATTTAGAATTTAAATTATACTGGAATGAAATTATAGTTCATACTGGAATAAAATTATGGTACAGGCTAGGATCTGGAAACTTCCACTTATGCGCCGCGACTGTTGTAAAACATACTGACTTCGGCTGAGCATGAGGTTATATTTTCGGATTGCCAATGTGTGACATTTCTTAGGCTGTATCATATAGCTCCGCCCTTGGTTCCCTCACTTGCCTTCCATCTCCAAGTGCTTGTTGGCGAGGCCAGTCCCTGTTAACCTTTGAAAGGTTGGTGGGCTCTCGCAACATAATCTTCGCTGTATGCATGGTGTTTTGTGATTTAAAAACCCGTAGCTTGCGGTTGGTTGCCTAATATTAGAAATTATCCACCCTATTGTTACAGAGTTCTCTATCTTTTTTCGGCTTCGAGATAATTCCCATTTAGTACCCTGCCTGTCGCTCCGTCGTTCGTTTCCTTTATTTAATCCCTTCTTTCATTCTCTCCACGTAAACAACACCCGCCGTCAAAAGTATACAATCTGGTAACAAACACTCGGCTGTATATCTCTTCCAGACGGCTTAATCTCACAAGTCCTTTGTTTTTGACCGCCCCGATCAGGGCCGGCTCTACCGACGGCGCAACACGTGCATTTGCACGGGGCGGCAAAAAATCTTTTTACTTATTTTTACAATCCCGCCAAAATATTCCGCCTGGGAGCCGCGCTGGTGTAATGGTTACCACTGCCCTAGCGACCAGGTGTTCAAGCCCGGGCGCAGGCATTTGTAAGAGTGTCATCGACCGGGATTTTGACTGAATAACCTGAACGGCCCCTGAAATAAACTCTCTGTGGATGGTGTCGCGGAGTGTTCGAAGGTTTCGTCTAGATTATTTTAAAATTCCTTACTTTTCTATTCCTTCACATTTTGTCTGTTTTCTCTACGAAATATTTGCACCTGCGATCTGTTCTTTAACTGTTTTTCAAGTTTTCACTAATAGTTATGCCATACGATCCCAGTGCTATCTTCTCCTTATACAAAGGCAGTAAAAGGTATTTGTTTAGAGACGTCAGTACAATTTATTAGCTTGGTCGAAACCACAGTTATTCCGAGAGGATTATATTTCCGTGTTCAGTGGTCAACTGAAGACCGCCACGATAAATTTTCCGGCATGGCTGAACGAGAGACGGGATTTAATTAACTTGGCGTGGGAATCAGGAATTTATTTTTTTATCGACTGTTCTATGTTGGCGACTCGAATGTTTCAGTTGTTTTGGAATGTGCTTTCAAGGAAGTTACAGTGATAAATAAGTTTTTTAAACGTTTTATGGAAATTAGTACAGTGCTTCAGCCTCCATTCATTACTAAATAATACATTTTATTGTAGGATTTATTAAAACAGTTTTAATATTTAAATAGATATAATGTCCGATAAAAGAAAAAAACTATCAGATGCTGAATATCGGAAACGGAAACTGGAAAAAGAACGCGATATTCAAAAACATAGCGGGGCTTGACATAAATATCGTAGATATTACTAACAGTGTCGAAAATGAGACTGATTTGACTGTTTCCAATTCCAGAGATTTAAGTGATGAACTTAAGAGGTACACTGATCCGGCAAGATGGAGTCCTTCTTTAAGCGATACCGAAAGACTGGAAATCGTAAAAAAAAGGCCTGCCAGAGAGACCAAAAAATGAGTTCGTTTTTCCGCGCAGCTCTAATGATCGGAAATTTTCACTAAATTTTTACACTAGGGAGCTAAGCAATGGAGAACATATTAATCGATCATGGTTTGTGTATTCAAAAGAAAAAAGATTCTGTATTTTGTTTCTTCTGTAAGTTGTTTTCCTGTAATAAAATGTCACTCACTACTGATGGCTATAATGATTGGGGTCATTTGTATGTGTATCTTAATGAACACGAAAAATCTAAAAACCACTTGGAGTCCCATAAAAAGTGGATTGAATTATCGTCCAGGCTTAAATCAGTGCAGACAATTGATTCAATGCAACAAAAGTTATTAAATTCTGAAGTTCGGCACTGGAGGAGCATAATAGAACGCCTAATTGCTATTGTCCAGTTCTTGAGCCAACAATGCTTGCCATTTCGTGGAACATCTGATAAATTATATGACCCTAACAATGGAAATTTTTTAAAGCTTCTTGAACTGATTGCCAGATTTGATAGTGTTATGTGTGAACATTTAATGACAGTAGCTCGTGGATCGACCCAACATTACCTTGGGAAAAACATTCAAAATGAATTAATTGCTCTTCTCTCTGGAACCATAAAAAAAGAAATAATTTCTATGGTGGAGAAAGCTAAATATTATAGCATAGTTGCAGACTGTACTCCCGATGTAAGTCACATTGAACAATTAACACTAATTGTAAGATTTGTTAATACGAATCCAGATGATGTCAACATTCATGAGCATTTTCTTGGTTTCATTGCTGTAGAAGCCACTACAGGCTCAGCGTTAACCGAATGCATTCTAAGAAAATTGTCAGACATGGATATTCCAATCGCAAACATGCGTGGCCAGGGGTATGACAATGGATCAAATATGAAAGGAAAACATTCAGGAGTTCAACAACGTATTAGGGACTTGAACCCGAGAGCTTTTTATATCCCTTGCTGTTCTCATTCTCTCAACTTGGTGGTCAATGATGCCGCGATGTCATCTAGAGAAGGGGTTTTATTTTTTGAAATGGTTCAGAAATTGTATGTGTTTTTCTCAGCGTTAACACTGCGTTGGGGAATCCTTAAGAAACATATTACAACTCTAACGCCCAAGCCACTAAGTACAACTCGCTGGGAATCTAGAATCGAGGCCATTCGTCCTTTAAGATATTCCTTCTTCCTTCCTCGTTCGCCCTGAAAAGGACGGTGGTTGCGCTGTGTCTGTTTGCGCCAAAGCTGTGATATCTGCACCTTTCGGTCGACACATCCGACTTCAGCACGGCATTTTTTAGGGACCGGGTTTGCCTTCCCATTGCGATCCGCACTCACTCAGCCAGACTGCACTGCTGCAGACTGTTTCCAGGACCACCACGTGGAGGTGGAGTGCGGTCTTGACCAGCTCTGGTTCGCTGGTCCTGATGCAAGCAGTACAGCTATGGGTCGCTGACTGCATTCACTATTGCTGCATCTTGGGGTCCCCTTTAAGATATTATACTGAGGAATTTTATGATGCATTGATATAAATTGCTGATGACGAGCAGTAGACAAAATGGCGAGACATAAAGCTGAAACCCTTGCCCTAAAACTCAAGAGATTTTAAATTTTTATGTTGTCTGGTTATATGACACTCTGTTTTAAACGAAATTAATGTTGCTAGTAAACTGTTGCAAAGCATAAAAATGGAATTGACTAGTGCCATAAAAACTTTGAGAAATGTTCTCCAAAGCCTTAAGAATCTCAGAAATGATGAAACATTTCAAAATTTTCTTGTTGATGCTAAAACATTAGCTGAGAAAGTTGAAGTTGATCCTGATTTGATACCAACGTTTGAATGTACTAGAGTGCATCGGCAGAAAAAGGAACACAAGTATGAAGCAAGAGATGAACCTATTTTAGATCCCAAACTAAACTTGTCGCTTTAGCCTTAAGAATATTACTAACTTTGCCGGTAACGGTTGCAAGTGGTGAGCGTAGTTTTTCAAAACTGAAGCTTATTAAAACTTATTTACGCTCAACAATGGCCGAAACTAGATTGGAAGGACTTGCCATGATTTCAATTGAACATGAAATCGGTCAAAAATTAGACAACATAAACCTTATTTCTGCTTTTGCAAATATGAAAGCAAGAAAAGTGTCTTTTTAAGCAGTATATACTTCAAACAATATAAATTCAAATAATGTGAAAATAGTGCTAAAAACTATAACATGTACATACTATAGTTAAGTGTTTGTGACTCTGCAGTTCATCGTTCCACGTGAGAAGAGCATCCACTATATGTAAGTAATGTAACTACATTTATTTCATATAATTGTCTCTAATAAAGTCAATGGTTTATTTTATGACTATACAGTATTTTCATCAATTTATCAATACATTATTATTAATGGTACTATTTAAAATTAGGCTAATGGTCATGAAATTAATGTTGAAGCTTGTTTAATAACATAATGGTTTCAAAAATTTCAAACGATAATTTGAGGTTGGGCTGGGGCGGCAAGGTATGGTATTGCACGGGGTGGCAAAATTCCTAGGGCCGGCCCTGGCCCCGATATGTATAAAAATGTAGAACCACTCGCTTTGTTTAAACAGGGAACTTACGTTGTCAATCGACTCTCGCATCGCCAATGGTGCAGTCGCCCGCGCTGGACAATAGCTGTTTAACGACCAGGTATGTTCCAAAAGATAACGTTCCATCAAAGGGCATAAATGGGGAAATATACGAAGTGTGATTAGGAAAGTGTTACTGTGGAAATTCGTTGGTGTATGTGTGGGGGTTGTACGAAAGATAGCGCTATTGTCTGGCACAGCTGACAATGTTGACGCCAGCAAGGTCGGACTTACTGTTAGTGGCCGACAGGTGTGTAAATATAATGGGCGAATGTCGTGAGTTCTTTAAATTCGTATGTCTCTGATGTCACCCACACAACATTAACGTTGGGTCAGGAAATAGACCAACTAGTTTTCAACTTATACAGAGTTTATTTACGACAGTAACGTTGACATCATGGACAACAGATCACAGCAAATCACAAGTTAGAACAGCAGGTATAATCCATGGCAAATAGGTTGCAGAAAACAGCAACTCATCATAAATTGTGAAAGTGCATATCCATCAGAAATTGGTTGCATTAACAGCAACTCATCATACATGGTGAGAGTAAATATAATCAATCCAAAATTGGTTGCATACACAGCAACTCATCATACATGGTGAGAGTAAATATAATCCATCAGAAATTGGTTGCATACACAGCAACTCATCATACATGGCAATAACCGGAAAAATCCATCAGAAAAAAAGGGTTGCATAAACAGCAACTCACTGTACATTGCATTAGCAAATATCCTCCATAGGAATATGAATCATATCAAATCTCTGTCATCCAAAACCACTCTGGACACACTAGCGAGACTATAAAAACCGTCTCGAAGCTCTGCCAGATACCTAATGACCGACATTATAGTTTCTCGATACAACTCAGTAAATCTTAGCTCAAGCGCGAACTAACAGCTTGAGATGTGAGCTTAGCTCACCCGTATCTCTCCCCCAACTACTCAGAACATTTGAACACTTTCTTTATTTAAAAAAAACTAACAAACACATACTCAGTTGAGCTATGTTCAAGCGCTGAAATAAAAAAATCATCTCATAACTTTAAACGTGCTTACTAGCGTGTCTATAAAAAAATCAGACCCGTACGTAAAAATCCCAAACACTTAACTCCCACTCGAAACATGACTTAACAGAAAGATTACTTTAAAGAATGATGAGCAAAGACGGGGAGAAATAAAATGAGAACTATGGTGAAAAAGGTAAAAGACGAAAAAAGAATTGGACCACTTCATCACAGAAATGTCCATTCCAGTTGTGTGATCAGTTTTTTTTTTAAAGGTTTGGGCAGGGGTGCACTTCAATAAGGCGGCGTTTTTTTTTTCTTCAGTACTATTTGAACTCACTATACCACAACGAATCTGACGCAGCTTGCTGGTTAACTTCATGATTTTAATTCTCGTGCCCACAGCGCGGACGATGTCTCTTCACACCATCCGATCGCTAGTTCTGTTTATCACGTGCTCCAAGCCATGTTGTCTTCTCTCTTAGTTATGTTATGTATCTTTACCAAGGAAAACTACACACGGACACACACAATTAGGACATTTTAATTTACTTTATTTGCAATAACTTGAGAGGTGCTGTGATTCCATTGTTGGGTATGGGCATTTCAACATATTATCTGGAATTAGTGGCACGATATATCCTAATTATAACCCATCAGATGTTGAACAGGATATTTTTTATTTTTTTTTATTTAAAAAAAAAATGTGTTTTTACAAATCGCTAGTGTTAACCCCTTTAGCTGTCAGCTTCTATAACATGCCAAATTCAAATATATGTCTCTTTCTTTTATGTGTAACTTCCTTTGAGAAGTGACCACTGTCAGGTCTTATTTAGCTGTAGATGATATTCTTAACATTTGTCTATAAAGCTGACGTCTGTGTCGCCTCCATTGATCTTGTTGTTTTGCTTAAAAATATACATCTGTAAACAATATGGCGAATTACTGATTAATGATAACTGGCCATCCCCGTTTATTCTATGTAATAGAATACATGGATACCACATAATGGCATCAAGGTCACTGTGACAGAGTTATGTAAATAGAATACATGGATACCACATAATGGCATCAAGGTCACCAACGGCTGACGCTCAGTGACAGTGGATCAAAGTCAAGTCAAGATTATATGGAATATTTATTGTTCTGTCTTTAATGTATTTAGTAATAATAATAATACAAGTAGATCTCCAACACTTTGCTTTAATGATTTTAAGTCAGAATTGAATATTATTTATCGGAACAGTCACCTCCGTGGAGTGAAATCTATCACTGAATAAAATATGCTTTTATAAGTTTAAACTCCTTATGTAAGGCTGACAAGAAGATCTGTCATTCATTCATTCATAACCCTCCACTCCCAAAGGAACATAGGTCTTCAACAAACACTTGCCAAATCCTCCTGTCACGTGCCATCATCTCAAGTTTTTTCCACGTTCTCCTTATCATTTTCACCTCTGTTTCCAGCTCTCTTCTCCATGTGCTTCTTGGTCTACCTCTGCCCCTCTTTCAATTTTCAATTTCTTGAAATTGATATTTAACATGCATATGAGAATAAATGAATTCAGTATGAAAGGTGAGCGAAAGGAAGGGCAGAAAGTTAGACGGGCTTGTGTGCTCAATTCTCAACCCTTTGAAAATAAAGTTCGTTCGTTCGTTCGTTCTCTTGCCCTATTTGTCTTTACCATTCTTCTTCTTTCACTTTTCAATTTCCCAAGGAGCACAGCCCTTCAACAAAATTATACCAAGACTTCCTGTCACGTGCCATCAGGTCAAGGTCTTTCCATGTCTTCTTCATCCCTTGTCATGTATTCATCTCCCCCCCCCCCCCCCACCCCTACCCCTGGGGATACCAAAAAACAAGGACTGTCTGGTAATTCTATCAGTAGTTTTTCTCAATGTGTGGCCTATTTATCTCCAGCTCCTTCTTTTCAATTCACGCGTTGGGTTTTCTGTTCCTTACTTCTGACCTTCATCTTTCATCTGACGGTAACTGGTGTGCTCAAATACAGATAGTCCATGACTTATGATGTACGCGACTTACGACGCCTCGACTTACGACGACTCGACTTACGACGGCCACACCAAAAAAAAAAAAAAAATTAAGTAGTACAGAACATGTTTTAAATAAATAAAAATATATTCTAGGTTTTTAACTTAAGTCATTAAACTTTAAAAACATTGACTGTGTTTGATAATAAACATTAATTTCCATTGGACGGGATATCCTCAGACTTCAAACATCAGTCTCAATTTTTCATTTGCGTAGTAAGTGTTTATACTGTGTCCCAATCATGTCCAGTAAGAGGAAGAGGGAATCTACTAATGTCTATCTTGTTCAAATGACTGATTTATGTGTGTGTGTTTATGTATAGACTGTTACAGATTATTTCTTAATTTGTGTGTTGTGGCTGTCGCGTACCACATATTGTACCTGTATTTTTTACAGTACATTTTAAACTATTTTCGTAAGCTGTTTAGTACAGTAAAACGCATTGTAATGTCATAAAATCTTTTATTTCAATCCTTTTATTTATTGTACACTGTGTGCCTTTAATAAATGATAATATGATGGAATTCAATTCAATACCCGTTAGCTCCCCAAGGAGCATAGGCCAACAGACACATGCCAAGTCTTCCTGTCCTGTGCCATCCGTTCAAGTTCTTTCTATGTTTTCCTCATCATTTTCACATCTGTTTCCAGTTCTCTTCTCCATGTGTTTTTTGGTCTACCTCTGTCTCTCTTTCCCTGTGGATTCCAGAACAAGTACTGCCTTGTAATGCTATCAACAGGTTTCCTCAATGTGTGTCCTATCCATAGCCAGCGTCTTCTTCTCAACTCTTGTTCCACTGGCACTTGTCTGGTTCTTGTCATCAATTCCACATTTGTGACTTTGTCATACCATTTCAGTCCTTCTATTCTACGCAAGCACCCGTTTATAAAAGCCTGTAGCTTTTTGGTTGTTGTTTTTGTTGTTCTCCATGTCTCAGAGCCATACTATTGGACTGACTGCACATTTGAGTTGAAGATTCTTATTTTCGTGTTGGACTTGATTTCTCTTGTTCTCCATAAGTTTCCCAATGCAATGAAAGCTCCTCTTGCTTTTTGTATTCTTATTTTGATATCACTGTCTGTCCCTCCAACTTTGTCTATATTACTTCCAAGATATGTGTACGATTCTACATCTTTTAGTGGTGTTTCTTCAAGTTCAACCTTGTTATCATTTCTTGCATTTATTCTCATAATCTTTGTCTTTTCCCAGTGTATTTTCAGGCCCACTTGTTGTGACCTCTCATCGAGAATTTTCATTTTCTCTTGCATCTGATTATGGTTATGGGATAGAAGAGCCAAGTCATCTGCAAAAACCAGATCATCAAGCTGTTTAGTCAGATTCCACTGGATTCCATTTCTGTTGTGTGATGTCGATGTTTTCATAACCCAATCTATTGCTAGTAAGAAAAGAAATTGAGACAAGATGCATCCCTGTCTCACTCCCGTTTTAATCCTACACGGTCCTGTAAGTTGTCCTTCATGAAGAACTCTGCATGTCATGTCTTCATAGGTCTTCTTTTTTAAGTTAATGATCTTCATGGGAACTCCATAATGCCTCATCAATTTCCAAAGCGATTCTCTGTCTACACTGTCAAATGCATTTTCATAGTCCACGAATCCGATGTATAGCGGTGAATTCCATTCCAGACTTTGTTCAACTATTATTCTCAATGTGGCTATCTGGTCTGTACAGGATCTATTTTGTCGAAAACCTGCTTGTTCATCTCTAAGTTGCTTGTCTATAGACTCTTTTAATCTCTCCAGGATGATTCTATTTAATACTTTTGCTGGCACTGATAGTAACATTATTCCTCTATAATTATATTACTATTATATTATCTATTATATTATCTATAATTATATTACTCTTGTAAATTTCCCTTCTTAGGCAACTTGACCACATAACCTTCCTTCCATTCTGCTGGTATTTCCTCTCTCTCCCAGACTTTGCCAAGTAGTTTGTATAATATCTCTGTAGAGGTACCAATATCTGTTTTGATGGCCTCTGCTGGAATGCAATCTGGACCAGCTGCTTTTCCATCTTTCAGAAGCTTTATGACTTTCTTTATTTCTTCTCTACTTGGTCGTTCACAGCTGATTTGTAGCTCCTCTTCTGCTGGCTGGATGTCTGGGGGATTAGTTGGAGATGGTCTATTGAGAAGTTGCTCAAAATGTTCTGTCCATCTCTTCATTTGTTCTTGTATAAGCAATTGTCCATTCTTATCTTTTATGAGGCAATTTGCTTGCTTATATTTCCCAGTTAGCTTCTTTGTGTTGTTGTACATATCCCTCATATTTCCTTTGGCTGCAGCTTCCTCTGCTTCCCTTGCCAAATCATCAATATATTTCATCTTGTCTCTTTTGATGTTTCTTCTTACTTCTTTGTTTGCTTCTATGTACACTTCACGAGCCTTGGCTTTGGAGCTTCTGGTTTTGCTTCTGTTTAAATCTGCTTTCTTGTTTTTCCTGTCTTCTATCTTACTAATGGTTTCTGTGGTTATCCATGCTTTGTGCTGATGTTCTCTTTTTCTCAGTACTTCTTCACAAGTTTCGTTCCTTATATTATACTTTGTTGCCAGTGGTCTTCCGTATCTGTTTCATCTTCCAGCTGTTGGAGTACTTGGTATTTGTTGGATACTGTGATTGAAAATTGTTCTCTTATTTCCTGATTTCTTAGATATCCCACATTATACTGTTGTCTATAGCTATATGCTGTTGTAAATTTCTTGAGTTTTAATTTTGTTTTAGCCAACAGAAGATGGTGGTCTGATACAACATCTGCTCCTCTACATACTTTCACATCATGCAATGATGACCTAAACTTCTTGCTTATGCATATGTGATCAATCTGATTCTCAGTTCTGTGGTCTGGTGATATCCATGTTGCTTTATGTATTCTTTTACGTGGAAATAAGCTTCCTCCTATCATCATCATCTCAACCCGTAACCCGTCATGGGTCGTAGGGGTGCCATGGTGGAAGCATCAGCAGACAGGGTCCTCCACTGCTGTCTGTCCTCAGCAATGTGTACAAGTGTGGAAAAACCGTGTCCTGCCCATTCTTTGATGTTATCAGCCCAGGATTTTCTTTGCCTTCCTCTTCTCCATTTACCTTTGACTGTTCCCTGGAGGATCTTTTTCGAAAGGAGTCATGACGAGTTACATGCCCAAACCAGGCAAGCTTTCGACGTTTCACTACTGACAAAAGTGGTTCTTGGTGGCCTGCATAGGTGTTTATCTTCTCACTAACATAGACATTTGTTTTGTACTCTTTATAGCAAATGCGCAAAATTCTTCTATAACATTTATGCTCGAAAGCCTGAATCCTTCGCTCCGTATCTGCAGTGAGTTTCCAGCTCTCACACCCATATAAGAGAATAGATAATACAAGTGATTTGTATAATTTGATCTTCACAGGAAAACTGATGTTACTTTTCCAGATCACATTCAGTCTTGTCATGGCAGCTGAGGTCATCTCAAGTCTTGTCTTGATTTCTTTACTTGATCTTCCATCACTACATATAGTGGACCCGAGATATTTAAAGGTGTTAACATCCTCCTATAGCTAGTTGATTTGAAGCACAGAAGTTTGCTAATAGTTCCCCATTCTCGTTCATCATACCTAATCCATGCTTTCCCATGATTTCTTCAAAGCCAGTGTTGTCTGTTTCTATTTTCGCATTTAGGTCCCCCATCAAAATTGTGATGTCCTTTCTTTTCTTATTGTCCAAGACACTTTGTAGTCTGGTGTAAAAGTCTTCTTTCACAGATTCTTCTTTATCGTTTGTTGGTGCATAACACTGAATGATGTTTATATTTATTTTCTTTTTGGCTGATTTAAACCTTGCTGTTATAATTCGGGGTCTCATTGCTTCCCATTCTATAAGTGCCTTCTGTGCTTCCTTGGACAGCATTAGAGCCACCCCTTCAATGTGGTGGGCTCTTTCCTCCTCATGTCCTGAGAACAACACCATTTCTCCTGTGATCAATCTCCTCTTCTCTATGCCTTTCCACCGTGTCTCGCAGAGACCCAGGATATCAATCCTGTAATTTGTCATTTCTGCTGCTACCTGTGCAGTTTTCCCTTGTTCACTCAGAGTGCGAACATTCCAGGTGCCAATCCTGTAGATTTTCCTAGACGAAAAAAGGTTAGTCGGCAACCCAGACTCCTTTCGGCTTTCTCTAGGTTGCTTCATGCGCCTCACGTCGGTCGGTCTCACTCAAAAATAGTAACTCGCGCCAGAAAAAAAGTGCGTAACGTACGGTGTGCAACTTGCGTTTTATTGTTTTTTTTGTTTTTGTTTTTTTTTAAAATTCTTTCACGAAATTAGTAGCGCTCGACAAAGAAAAAGTGCGTAAATATTGGTGTGCATGAGCCCTCACCCGATGTACAAATCATGAAAACTTGAAATTTTTTGTTAAAACCACTTATTATCAGGGAACACTCTTTGAAAACAATCCACCCACTTTCACACGAAATGTTGTCATCAAAGAACTTTTAAATTGAATCTAAAATAACATAATTCTCGCCTTGTGTACGTTGGTCACAGCTGAGGAATGCAACCGTGTTGAAAAATTGTATTGTTTCCATTATATATACTCTCCCGAAAATAGTTACAATCAACAAAGAAAAGCGTTCAAATGACGGTGTTCATGAACAGTTTGATTACACTGTATAATGGAAAGAAACCAAAAACACTCTAAGAATGTACTTCTATCTGCTCATCCGGGAACGGAAACAGCACACTATAATTAAAAACCCGTCAAGTTTGACGGGTTATTGCTAGTGTAATAAGAATATACATGTAAGAGGCGATTCGACTTACGACCGCTTTGACTTACGACCGCTTTGAGTTACGACTGAAGCAGTCGTAGCTAAGTGTGCCAAAGACTTACAACGGAGTCGTCGGACCTGAACCACTTCGTAAGTCGAGCACTACCTGAATATTCACTGGGTCTCTCGCGGCAAAGGTGCCGGGTTGGAATCACGGTACCGACACGGTCCAGTCTACCCAGGTGTAAATGGATACCTGCTTTGAGTTAGGGAAGGAAAAGGCAGCGAGGAAGGGAACTGGACACCTCAACTTTCGATGCCGGAACTAGTACGGTGAAGTCTCTAACACTTCACTCCCCGACGGCAGTATCTGCTATGGGGCTACCTTTACCTTTTTACCGGCCCCTTTGACCGGGGCTCCATTTACTACGAACGTGCATTCTGGGAATCTCTTTTTTTAAAGAAGATCGGTTCTGTAATGCCTTCTTGTTCATTAGGTTAATATATGTGTTTTAACTTTGTTGTCCCTAGCATATCATTACAGGCATACGTCGGAGATATTGCGGGTTCGGTTCCAGACCACCGCAATAAAGCGAATATCGCAATAAATCGGGTCACACTAATCTAGCTAAATTAAACTAATCTAGCTCGGGCGTTGGAGCAGCTGGCGAGTCCTTTTTAGGGCTTTATGCTAGCAGATATATAATGTTAGTCCTTGTCAGGACTAAGTATCTATCACCGCTGATCGGTTTAGCAGTCAACAGAGTTGACTTTTTTTTTTGTGGATGGAAAATGCGCTCTTATATAACCAAATAGGTAGAAAGAAACGCGCCTCGCCAGAAGAAGGCAAAAACAGAAGAAAAAAAGCAGATCACATCCATTTTTTGGGCTTCCCAGTGCATATAAAAGCCTAAAATCATGTTTACACTATGTCTGTTAAGTGCGCAATAGCGTTAGATCTAAAAAGAACAATGTACTGTAAAATTAAATACTTTATTGCTGCTAAAAAAAATTACTAATCTTCATCATCTGAGCCTTCAGCGAATCGTAATCTCTTTGCTGGCGGAGAGCCAAAATCTATCGGAAGAAGAAGGCACGTTCTAATAAATAAACATGAATAATTTGAAAAAGCGCAATATCTGCGAGGCGCAATAAAGCGAAGCGCAATAAAGCGAGGTATGCCTGAATGTCTCGTGATTCTAGACTTGCATTTATAATTCTACGTAATGAAGCTTAAACAAACAATTAGCTAAATAAATAAGGAAGCAACTGTATTTTTAAACAAAAAGTATTTATTTGCTTTTTTTCCATTTTAAAATGCGAGTCTAAATGCAGCAGTGTATCAAATAAAAATCAATAACATCCATGATTGTTTAACTAGGAGTCTATCCTGCGCCATATTAAAGTGGTAGTGATACTACGGTCATCCGTGTCCAGTGGTGTCATTCCCCCGGTTCACCCGAACCAGTAGATAAAAATTGCCAGGCACGCGAAACATTTGTTGAATTTACTTATGTTAAAACATTAGGCTAATATAACGAGGCAAAATATAAATTTATAACATGAAGTGGGCTTGGTTACCCTGTTCTAAATCCTATTTCACATCGAGAATTAGTGTCACCCCCACCCCCCCCCCCCCCCCCCCCCCCCCCCCCCCCCACCCCCCCCCCCCCTTTCCCCCAAATAAAAAAAAATAAATAAATAAATAAAATAAAAATAAAAATAAAAGAATAATAATAATAAAAGAATATTAAAGCAAACTTATAAGCAGTGATTGATTGTTTTCATGTGAAATGTGAAGAGTTGCAAAAACTCAAATAAGGTTTAGATTTTATTGATAACACTGACAAACAACATTTTTCTTTCTTATATAAGAATAAGTGTTCTTAGGTCAGTTTCGTGCGCTGATTTCAAATTTGAAATCCGTTTATCTCTATCACGTCGGGTTCTTAAGATATTTGTGAATAAATATATTTTTGGGAAACCGTCATTTGCTCCGTTTCATTTTTACTACATAACTTTTTAAAAATTAATAAAATGCAAAATAATTCTACTTTTTATACTGCTAAAAGATGCATGACATATGTTACGTTATATTTGAAATAGTTACTGTATTTTGAAATAATTCTGAGTGAAATATGGCTTCTAGAAGTTGTAGAAATTCGGCTGATCTGTTCTGTTACGTGTGCGGATATTTTACCGATCGGGTTCACCAGAAAAACTTTACACCATTGCTAAAGAAAGCATGTGAACTTTATTTCGATTCGAAAGTTGATGATGCAAATAAATCTTGGAAGCCAAATGCAGTTTGTTCGACTTGTGCAAATACATTGGCAGGTTGGTTACGAAAATTGCCGAAGCATAAGTCGATGCCTTTTGGAGTGCCAGTAATACGGCGTGAACCGACAAATCACGCTAGTGATTGTTACTTCTGCTTGACAGATATCTATGGTTTCACTTTTAAAACTAGAAAGTCTGTGGTTTATCCAAATATTGAATCGGTTTCGAAACCAGTGCCTCATGATCCAATCACGTGTCCGATCCCAGTTCCACCAGAACAATATCCGTTGGACGTGAATGAACCATCAGAAAGTGATAGTTTACCTGCTTTAGAAACTAATTCTGATTCGGATTATATACCGGTGAATGATGGTGTTCACTTAATTAACCATTCAGAACTTTCAGATCTAATACGTGATCTCGCTCTCACCAAAGGACAAGCGGAATTACTCGGTTCGCGACTCAAAGAATGGAATCTTTTAGCGCCCAATACTCCGATATCTAAATTTCGTCATAGACACAGAGAACTTGTTCAATACTTTGAGATGGATGATGACATTTGCTATTGCAAAGATGTAAAAGGTCTAATGGTGCACCTCGGTCATGAGCACATAGTCAACGAATGGCGACTTTTCATCGACTCTTCCAAGACTAGTCTAAAAGCCGTGTTATTGCATAATGGAAATTTATTTTCATCAATTCCAGTCGCCTACTCTGTTCATATGAAAGAAACTTATGACAATATGGCTATACTTTTGGCAAAAATAAAGTACAATGACTACCAATGGCGGATTTGTGGAGACCTAAAGGTCATTGCAATTCTCACGGGCATGCAGACTGGGTATACTAAATTGTGTTGCTACCTATGTGAATGGGACAGCCGCAACAGACGGGAACATTATGCAAGAAAGGTGTGGCCTATCAGGGATCGTATGCAGCTCGGGCATAAAAAATGTAATACATGAGCCATTAGTTAACAAAGACAGCATCATTTTACCACCGTTACATATAAAGTTGGGGCTCATGAAGAATTTCGTAAAAGCGTTAGATAAAACGAGCAAAGCTTTCACTTATCTTCGAGAAAAGTTTCCGCAAATTAGCGATGCAAAGATAAAGGAAGGTATCTTTGTAGGACCTCAGATTAGGAAAGTTATTGCAGACAAACAATTCGAGAACTTGTTACATGGTAGTGAACTTCGCGCATGGATGGCATTCAAATCGATCGTCGATAACTTTCTGGGAAATCCCAAATCTGTCGACTATGTGCATATTGTTATGCAGTGCATAGATGTATACAGAATTATGGGCTGTAACATGTCCCTCAAAATCCATTTGCTCGATTCGCATCTTGACTTTTTCCCTGACAACCTTGGCGAAGTCAGCGATGAACATGGAGAACGATTCCATCAAGATATCGCCGTAATGGAGTCACGTTATCAAAGACGGTGGAGTGTGACCATGCTTGCCGATTATTGTTGGATGCTTCATCGCGATGTACCACATGCCATTCACCGACGAAAGTCGACTGCAAAGAAATTCAAGCCTACATAACTGTTATACTTCTTGTACACATGATGTTGTAATACTGTATGCGTTGTTAAAAAACTTCAATTGCGTATTTCTAGAGATCCCGACCTGATAGAGAAAAACGGTTTGCAGATTTAAAAACAGCGCATTAAAATTGACCAGAAAAACATAGAAATGTTAGAGAAAGAAAAAAAAATTTTTTTTTTTGTTAGCCAGTGTAATTCTTTCATAGCTGACACAGACAACATCGGTTTCCTTACGCGAAAACTATGGTGTCAGACATACTGGCTGCTGAAAATAGATCTTCGTGAAATGGGAGAGGATGCAGGTTTAATAAAATGCATGGAAGTTCGCAAGTGTATATATGCATTCCGTTAGCTTTTTCTTGAAATGACAATCCACAACCTATGACAGTTAGCTCCATATTACTTTCAGTTCTTGGTACTACTTGCTACCTAGCTGCGAAACAGTGTAGCCCGCAACGAAATTTATTAAATCAAAACACCACACAGTAACTTAAGATTGCACTTCATAGATCTTCTGGGCAATGAGCTGGTGGTAACTTAGTGCTCAGGTTGTTGTTGTTGTTGTTTTTTAAAATTGATCTATAGCCTGCAATATCCTGCATTGAGTGACAGCTAACAGTTGTTACTATATAAAGGTCTATTTCTGCCTTATATAGCGTCTAACTGTCAGTGTTGTTAGAGCGCTTGTATGTCGCGGCAAGGTTAGCGGGTTCTTAGTCTGGTAACGTGACGCTCCTTCAGTATTTCCAACTGTAAATGGGTGTTTCACTCTGCACTTGAGTCAGGGATGGCAACAGCAGCAAGGAAGGGAACTGGTCACCATACCTCATAAAGCTGGGTCTAGTATAGTGAAGTCTCTAACAGTGTGCTCCCCTACGCCATTATGTGCAAGAGGATTGCCTTTTCGATTTAAGCTGTTACTGTATATAAATCTTCTTCTTCTTTCTTCTTCTTCTTCCTCGTTCGTCCTGAAAAGGACGTTGGTTGCGTTGTGTCCGTTTACAGCGGAGCTGCGATATTTGCGCCTTTCGGCCGACACATCAGACTTCAGCACGGCATTTTTTGGGACCGGGTTTGCCTTCCCTCTTCGATCCCTACTCTCTCAGCCAGACTGCAGTGATGCAGCCTATTTCCAGGACCACCACTTGGAGGTGGAGTAGGGTCTTGGTCAGCTCTGGTTCGCTGACCTTGACGCAAGGAGTCAAGCTAAGAGTCGCTGACTGCATTCATCTCGTTTGCTGCATCTTCGGTCCCGTATATAAATCTATGTATAGATTTAATTGTTACTACGTGAAAGCGTACGTATAGGCTTAATTTTTACTTTCACAGTCTAACATATGAGTATCAGTGTCTGCAAACTTTAAAGATAAATTTCGCATGCGCAAAATTTAAACAGACGTATCTGAAGTGGTTACATATATAGCTATTTGTGTTGATAAGCACAAAAACCGCACGGTTTTCGCAGATTTCACAACAAATTTCAGTGGCTCTTTAAGTACAGTCGGTTTGAACACCCCTGTTCTATATCCTCGACTTGATACAGATACAGGTTGGTTTTCTCACAAGTTCTGTCGAGTACTCGTAAATCAGGGAGGTTGGCAACCGATCGATAGAGATATACTGGTAGATAACAGGGGATGACTTAGTAGATATCTATATCACTAAGAGGTAGGTAGGAGGTAAAGGATCCCGTTACACGCCCATTGAGGCATATGGGAAATGTAGTATTAGGCCCATATTTTCTTGACCATCGGCACACTAGGGGTGATGTGGTCAGCATCACGCCGGCTGATATCAACTAGAGGGGGAACAAAGAATTTTTGAGATAGGGAATTTTCATACTATAATAGTTTTTCTGCGTTACCAGTGAAAACTCACAAGCTAGCTCACAAAATACACTTTATTGGTGAACTGCATAAAATAGCAACCCAATTTTTGTATGAAACGAAATTAACATTTGGTAAAATATAATTTAGTTTGAGTTTTCCACAGCTCTGTTGATGGATTTGCAGGTAGGAGATCGCCCAGCAGAGATAAAACTAACATATAGAATGCACACATTCCAAATACTCTGAAACCTGACATGAGCTTTTAAAAAAAATCAAGGTAGATCTTTAGAGAGCTCAGTGCTTCTAAAGATGATCCCCACAGTTCCTGGTTTGTCTGCCGCTGTCGTAAATGCTCAGTTGTCTTACTTATCTGCGCACAACTTGTTCCCATGTTTATCTTTCTGACATAACAAGATAATATCAGATTACAAATTCCGTAAAACACACAGGAAAAAGTACTTGAACTCAATTATGAAAGATTACATTTCACAAACATTAAATACAGCACATCCCAAGCGCTTTCTGAATGGAAATCTCCGGAGAGCCATTCTGGGCAATCACCGACCGTAAAAGGTGGCCAGTCTTGAGAACTGTGGTTCCCGGTATCCAGTACGGGTTAAAGGTTAAAGCCATCCAGGGAAAACTCGAGTATGCGAGCTAATTCTGCTAATGTGTAAGTGTAGAGAAAAAGCGGTAATTAATAATAATGTGGAAAACGGGGAAGAGTTTTGCAATAATGAAAATCGGAGGCAGAAAAAAAAATCAAAAGAAAGTTGTCATAATTAATCACAACTCGGACGTTTTGATCGCAGGGAAATTGCAATGGGAGGGCATGAGGTTATGCCTGTCCCTTTTAAATCGGCTGACCCTTGGGGACAGACTTGTCCCCCCCATGGAAGTCTCGCTCGGCTTTCGTCAAAGCGTTTAGTATGGTCGACTTAACGTTCAAGGCCATTTTGTGACAATTAGTCGCGTGGCGAGTCAACCGGCGACCGTGCACACATTCTGTGTTGCCGGTTGGAAGAAGGGGAGGCGCACGGGTGCCGGTTATATTATCCGATCCTTACGGGAAGTCCCAAAGCTAATTGGTTTTCCAGTGATTGTGCCGACATAACTTGGGGTCGCATTGCGGATTGATGGAGCAGGCCGACAAAGTGCGCGATATGAGCGATTGCCTTTTGTCGTATGTGTTTTAAGCTAAGTGTGTTCCCCTCACGGCTTGTGTGAGTCAATGCTTGAAACATTATTTCTTTGCTCTAAGCAACTGGGCTTTCCGACGGCGTGAGTGAGTCAATACTCGACACATACCATAAATTACCATTACATTCTAAGGTAGTGGTGGGCCCCTGTGGTGAAATTACAGTGATGCAACGTTAAAATTCCTCCAATTATAAAGATAATAGGTAAAATAACATGTAGGGATAAAATTATACGTAAGATACGATGATACATTCTCGCCTACGCCAGCGTTTTCTAGCGCCATTGAAACTAACTAGTTAGAACATGCAGACTAAACGGTTTACCCTTTTAGACGGGAGGGAAACGGAGATAAAAGAAAAAAATATGACGGTCGGAACACGTGTTTGAATCTAAATGCTAAAAAGACGCAATTTGTAGTTTTAAAGAAAAAATTACGCCACTAGTTGACTCAATGTAAGGAATTGGTAGAAAAACGACCTTAGCTCTTGTTAGAAACAGTCGTATCTTGGACGTTTTACGGTAATTGGTTGTTTTGTGTGAATATAGCGGCAAACGCCGTGGACGAAGGTTCAAAAACAAATTTCAAAACTAACCTTGAGAAAAGTAGGTTTTTCTTTAATAATAAAGTTAGGAGAATAAAAACTAGCTAGTTTCATAGCCCATCTTAATCTGACAAATAATATACTTTTAATTACACAGACGGACAGATAACACGGAAGATATTGACGAAAGACTGTATTATTCAATACAGACTAGCGAACAGTTTTTTGTGCATATTTTCACTAAAGTTACATTTTGGCGTCCTTGAGCCTAAAAATGCAAAAATCAAACTGCAGTGGACTAGGGGCAAAGTAGGAGGATAGTAGCTAAAAATAACTTAGCATAGAAATCGCATAAGTAAGTGGGGCAGATTTGTGTAGTTTTTTCTTGTAGTTAGTCCAAAAAACCAGTGTAATTTTGGGAAAAACCAAGTTAAGACAGACGGACCGACAGAAAAATACTACACACTAGACTGAGATTGGACTGAAATTGGACTTTTAGTTTGAATATTTGAAAAGGTAGAGGGGAAGTCTGCTGATTGGACAAAAGCATTTATATTATTGAAAGAGAGACGCACGCTTGTGCCATTTTTAAAGGACTGTCCTTAAACACAGTTCGTTACTGCTAAATGAGTGTTTTCCAGAAGATATTATATATTATCAGTGGGACGCCATACTATAGCCAGCAGCTCAGCTGAGTTTTGCTAGTACAACGTAACTGTGTTTTCACAGTTTGAATTGTGGTAAGGAGAAAAATTCATTAACCCTTTTATTTAACATTTAATATTTTGAGTGATTGATACTGCCATATCATGAAAAATGATTACGACAAGTGAGTGCTTATTCTAGGTCCCCAGCGACAGCCAGGGCCTAGAGACAAACACATAATAATAGAAAGCATATCAAAGACTATAGAAGACAGATCTATATTTGAGATCAGTGGGAACATAACACCCACCTTATTGGATGGAAGAGGAAACTATTGAACATATTTCGGATGCAATGCAGTCTTTGGAAACTGGTACTATTTGATACCACCTGGGTGAGATGTGCTGAGTTGGTCAGAGAGATCTGACCCAATCTTTGTAAGTTCTGTTTGCTTTGTTGTGTGTGTAAAATTGGTGCAGTAAGCAGTGTGTGACACATGGCACAAATTTTGGTTTCAGAGTTTCTGGTCTGGCACTACGCTAGTGCCAGATGCTTTTGTAGAAGTACAAGAGTGGATGCCGAAGCAGCCTAACATTTTACTCCAGCACTTGTGAGGAGTGGGCCACTAGAATTCTGTACTGCATCGTCACAGGCCAGATAAGTGAAAACCTGGCCTGCTGTAGATTCATCACACTGGTTCCACAAATAAATAAATAAACCAAAATCGTGTTGATAAAAACTGTACTGCAGGTCTATATTTCAAAGACATGAACATTATAAAACAGAGATTGGGCATGATGACACCACCCCAACTAAACATCCAGTGCTAGTTCTTTCAAAGACACTGTAGTCAATATTAATATTAACCATTGTAACCATATATTTATGTATAAAATTTTCATTTGATTGTTCAATATATATGCACCTTTATTGATAAATACATATTATTTCATACGTCCTGACCCGAAGAAACATTTGGTTCAGGACTAAATAAATTTAAAAATTGAAAATCTAAACTTCTAAAGACAGTGTTAGTTGATTTTATCATAGAGATTATTATTCTTAGTATTAGACTTAGAATTTACATGTGTGTGTCTGTATATTTAATTACCTACACATCACAATTCAGTACCCTAGACATTTAACGTAGCTAACATACATAATAGCAGAATAGGTCTGTTTGAGGTCATAAGTGGTAGCAGAAAGGCCTTCTGTAACTCACATAAACTGTTATCATCAGGAGCCTTCACAGCTGACCTCATCCAGGACACTAGGTAACATAACAACCACGCAATAACTATATAAGGAAAAGACGATGGTCTTATATCGGTCATGTCCTACGAATGCAAAACAACAGAATACCACTACAGGCGCTCACTTGGGTTCCTGAGGGTAAGAGGAAAAAAGGAAGACCAAAAGAAACACTCAGAAGAACAATAATAAGAGAAGGAAGAACATTGGGCCTAAATAATGTGCAAGAGTTAAGAGGAGTGGCGTCACAAC
>JAMPIV010000925.1:727500-783327 GCA_024509875.1 Oreohelix idahoensis
GCTAAAAGATTCCATTCTTTGAGTCGCGAATCGAGTAATTCCGCTTGTCCTTTGGTAAGAGCGAGATCACATTTTAGATCTGAAAGTTCTGAATGGTTAATTAAGTAAACACCATCATTCACCGGTATATAATCCGAGTCAGAATTAGTTTCTAAAGCAGGTAAACTATCACTTTCTGATGGTTCATTCATGTCCAAAGGATATTGTTCTAGTGGAACTGGGATCACACACGTGATTGGATCATGAGGCAATGGTTTCGAAACCGATTCAATATTTTGATAAACCACAGACTTTCTAGTTTTAAAATAAACTATGGATATTTGTCAAGCAGAAGTAACAATCAGTAGCGTGATTTGTCGGTTCACGCCATATTACTGGCACTCCAAAAGGCATCGACTTATGCTTCGGCGATTTTTGTAACCAACCTGCCAATGTATTTGCACAAGTCGAACAAACTGCATTTGGCTTCCAAGATTTATTTGCGTCATCAACTTTCGAATCGAAGTAAAGTTCATATGCTTTCTTTAGTAATGGTGTAAAGTTTTTCTGGTGAACACGATCGGTAAAATATCCGCACACGTAACAGAACATATCAGCCGAATTTCTACAACTTCTCGAAGCCATATTTCGCTCTGAATTATTTCAAAATACAGTAACTATTTAAAAAATAGCGTAACATATGTCATGCATCTTTTAGCAGTATAAAAAGTAGAATTATTTTGCATTTTATTAATTTTTAATAAATTATATAGTAAAAATGAAACAGAGCAAATAACGGTTTCCCAAAAATATATTTATTCACAAATATCTTAAGAACCCGATGTGATAGAGATAAACGGATTTCAGATTTGAAATCAGCGCAAGAAACTGACCTAAGAACACTTATTCTTATATAAGAAAGAAAAATGTTGTTTGTCAGTGTTATTTAGCAGTTAAATTAAATTCATTATAGCTACATTGTTTTTTAAGCTAGAAATTATAATTTATTCTGCTTTCCACTGAAACACGTCACTAGAAAATAATACAGACTATATAAATTAAGCACTCTGCACCAAATCTAACTAGTGAAATATGAAATAAGCGATTATCACTTTAAACACTCACAAAATACTAGATATTATATATAATATTACCTCCACACACAGAACTACAGACTAAACCATGAACTAGAATACTGCAATCTAATGGTAGTCTAGAACTCGGCAAAATGGCCAAGAAACTCAGACTTCGCCAAAACACAGATATTTGATCTAGCACAGCGATCTGTCTACTGCAACATTTTAGGAGTCAGAATGAAAATAAAGTTTAACATTCTGGTTATATCTATTACCAGACAAAGGGGTCCCAACTTTATTTCGCCAAACGAAATAATCTCCCCTCTCCGTCTAAAACACCTTACATCAACTAGAAGACTACCATGAACTGATACTCGTGCGTTTTCACACCTTCCGCTGACCAGGCCAACCGTGAGTGCCTTGTCAGCTGGGATTTCCAGACAAATGTCTCAAACTGCGCCGAGGAGATGTCGGCTATCGCGCCTCACTGAGCGCTCAGCCGATGCAACTCGTTGTGGCAGGTGAAAGTGCAGACAACTTTGTCGCCTATAGGTCTGGCGAAAGCGAATATTCACAGTGTATTTCGTCTGGTGCAGGGAATGCTGTAGACATATGTCTGCTCCTATGTCTGGCCAGACGAATATATTCGCAGTTTCGTCCACTGACACCTAATGCAATAGAATGCATTTTAACGCTCTCTCTCTGACACGTTAGGTCATAAATGCGTTTACCAGTATGAGAAAGAAAACGGTAAAGTTGAGAATGGGGAAGAAAATATTTTTCGCAAACGAATGGATGCGAAAAATACAGGAAAAAGGTAAAGAGTGATAATAAATTAGAGGATACGGGTGAAAGAAAAAGAAGAGGATATAGGCAATTTATGATCAATAAACTCTCTGTGACTATATATATATATATATATATATATATATATATATATATATATATATATATATATATATATATATATATATATATATATATATATATATATATATATATATATATATATATATATATATATATATATATATATATATATATATATATATATATATATATATATATATATATATATATAAAGACTGTTACGTGCAGTCTTTGATATCTTACAATATTATACATTGGTATACTTGTTATGTTCGCAAATATTTTGTAAACAAAATAGATTCGTTTTAGTGCTTAAGGAAAAGTCATTATTGAGTTACTTCCCTTGAAAGGACTTTCGATCGAACTCCGCGGATGAATCCAGTTTTACTGCGATTTATTCTTTGTTTGGGTAGTAATAGATTGTTCTTGCTTCAGAATATCTATGGCCTGAATTTATGTGTATTGTTTGTCTGTGTAGGACGAATCTGTCTTATATCTGTATATCTTTACATATCTAAATCGAACTATATGTTCTGTTGTCTCTAGAGAGGTCAAAGGCTGTTCGGCGGATGTGTGGCGAGAGAGGTGTGTTTTGGCTTCGCCCTGATGATGGGCTGTGTTTTTCTATGTCGGCTTGATGCCGGGAAAAAAGTGATCTCAGTGGTTTTTGGGGAAAGTGATAGTCGTCTAGACCTATCGTGTATGCTTTACCCCAGTGTTCATTCTTATTGCCAAAGAATGGCAAAATCATATTTCTGAAAACCAAGGTAATAAAGATACTCTTTTGAACTCTCGTACGAAGCCACCGTTTTTCGGTAGGGATGATTTGTACGTCTGAGAGGATACATCTAACTAAATAAAAAAAAAACGATTCTGATTCCTAGCAGCACTATATCCTGTAGAATGCAGTCAATTGTTCATGATCAAATCTACAGAGCAATGAAATGTTTAATGAATGACTAACTTTAGGACAGATTCATTATCTGTATCCAAACGTGAGTGACAGCTCACGAGTGAAGCCATCTTGGAACCAAACATGTAGTGACTTTCAAGAAGAGAAAAGGGATGCCCGTATTATCGCTTGATTAGTCCAGAGATCACTGCTACACATGAGAACCCATTGCTAGCGGTTCAATATAATTATATGGAAAAATCTGTGCTGGACATTAGGTTAAGGAATCTTCGCTAGACGAGATTAGGTCTAGAAGCCATCTTGGATATTGTTTATAATCTGACGTGCTTTGTCAGTAAACTCAGTTGATATATATATATATGGGCAATACTGAGTGCTTGGCTACTGACAGTCCATTATACTATTATTCTACATGAGTGCCCATGTAACATAACATTGCAAGACCATTTATCCACTGTACCATGATGTATTATGCCAACCTGTGATTTGTCACTATCTGTGCTGTCGAGTGTGTACGTCCAATTAAACTTTAGTAAAGGTACACAGTCGTTGGTGTCGATGACTTCCAGCCATACATGAGTGTGAGAAAAGAACATTTGTCAACACCACGAACTCTTCCTATCATTCGCACATTATACACTCCATCTATGTCTACACACCACTGCGTAGGTCAAGTTGACATTCTATACTCAAACCACAAGCAATACAACAACACAGCATGTAGCTCTGGTGATGTTCGAGCGAGCTTCAGATTTCTCAGCATGTCTCTTGCTCAGGGCAAGGGTCTTGTATTAAGAGTTTATCAACTGATGATGATGATGTCTGCTTCCATCCACTTATATTTATCTTTTGGTGGACATCATTAATAAGAAAAAGAGACCTTATCAACTGGTGGACCAGCTTTCTGGGTTTGACCTCGCAGAAGTTCAGAAGTCAACAGATTACCGATACCAGACCGTTTCCTGTGGCTGATACGACACACTTGCAGTATTAGTTTGCTCTTTGTCAACACTTCGTCACGTGACCTGTCAAGTGAATGCAGTATGTTGGTCAGCGTTTTTGACATTTTTACATTAGACATTACAGAGTTTCACAGACCAGTTGGATCAATTCTTGTCAATGTTAACAGGAAGACAGTATTATTGAACTAAGAAGTCCTATTTTCATCGATGGATCTTCTTGTTTTCTATATATGAACTTTAATATTTAAGGCCAGAATATATATTTCAATAAAGTGGCAGTTTATTTATTTTACAAGAATAACTTTGCCATTACTGTAAAACTGAGCCTATTTTGCAACACATTACACACATGATATATGTATTTATGATATGTTACATGTTATTTGTTTGTATAGTATGTTAGTTTATATGTCAGCGGGTTGTGTTTAAGGTTGGGCGGCGTCCTCACAACAGAATATCCCACGTCATAGAGGGTCCGTTGTGGGCGTTTTCTATAGGTGCAATTTTCTTGATTGAAAATTTGCTTGCGACAACTGTTGCTTTTGTGTTAGCTGTGAAGTCTGAAATTATTGTTATTTTTGTAATATTTCTTTGTTCTTTAGTTTTGTTTTGAATTGTTTGTAATTTGTTGGTCTACCCTTTTCTATCTTTCAGTTCTATTCACAATTTATATTCATATACTGTGACGTCATTTGTGTTGTTATCCTTTGCAGATTCAGTGATTATTTTCATTGATTTCCCTATTTGATTTATTTTGATTTCTGCAAACGTTTTCGTATTGTCAGTCCTATTTGTACTTTATGTATTCTGTTGGTTGACATATGTTTTATATAGGTATATTTCATAAGACACAATTGCCTGTGCACTGCACTTGGATTATGGTATAAACCAGTACCTGATTATTATTACTGTTATACAAGACCTTATTAAGGCTTGTGACCCACAGATATTGGGATAGTATACTGATTAATCAAGTCATTAAGAACTTGTGGTATTATTATTGTTTCAAGTGATTAGTATTATTGTTAGACATCATGTCTACATTAGAATACTTCATTACACAAGGGAAATCCCTTGATAAAACTGGTCAACAATTAGAAGAATGGGCAGTTGCTCAATATGACAAAGCATTAGCTGCAGAAGAGAGAAAAAGAGAGAAAAGCTCTGGCTGAAGAGAAAAGATTAGAAAGAGAAGCTGAGGCTGCTGCTGAACAAAAGAAATTGCAGATGCAGGTGGAGCAAAGGAGATTTGAAGCTGAACAAAAGAAATTAGAAAGAGAAGCTGCTGCTGAACAAAAAAGATTAGACAGTGAAGCTGAACAAAAGAAATTAGAAAGAGAAGCTGCTGCTGAAAAAAAAAGATTAGACAGGGAAGCTGAACAAAAAAGATTAGACAGAGAGGCTGAAGAAAAAAAAGCAATAAGAGAACATGAATTTGAGTTAGAGAAATTGAGATTGACAAGTATGATTAATGTTAATCAGGCATCTAGTGGTAATGGTAAACCTTCTACTTACAAGGTTAAGGTTCCACCGTTCAATCAGTCCAGTGACGATATTACATTCTTGCTGGATAGATTTGAACGTTCTTGTCGTACGCATAATGTACGCATAATAATCAATTAGCAGAAAACTTGAAAGGTGAATCTTTGACTAGATTATGCCTTGTAGGAGAAGCAGATAAGGATAATTATGATGTCATTAGGGCGGCTTTGATAAAAAAATACCAGCTAAGTGAGGAAGGCTATCGCCTTTTGTTTAAGACGATGGTGCCTGAGACAGGTGTAGAATTCTCAGAATTCACTGCAAAGGCACGTCTCACAGTTGATCGTTGGATTGAGCTTTCCAAAACAGAAAAAACGTATGAAGGACTTATGGATTTGTTGCTCAGAGATAAGATTATGTCATGTGTTAACAAACCATTCCTTGAATTTATACATGAGCGTAAACCCAAATCTCTAAAGGAAATGGAAGAATATTGTTCCCAATATGTCACTGCACACCCCGACGTGACTTTTGGCAACACTAAGATTAAGGAGGGTATGCCAGTTGCTTCAGCAACACCATACAATCCCAATTATTCACACAGATTTCAGGGACCTCAAAACAGATTTGATAAAAAAGGTAACCATAATAGTTATCAAAACCAAGGTAACCAATCATTTCAGGGTTCTTCTTCAAAGAACTGGAGACGAGCTGATAGCTCTCGACACAGGGGTGGTCATAATTATAGGAATTTCCGTAGAGGAAGTAATTATAGAAACTATCAGGGTTATCCGTCTTGGAGTCAACAAGATCATAATTACAGAGATACTCATTATAATGAATATGATAATGGTAACCAAGGGAACTATGACTCAAACCCAAATAGGGGTTACAATAGAGGTAACAATAACTACAGAGGTGATAATAACCGAGGTAGGTCTCAAAACAAAAGACATAAACCACATTTTCAGGCAAACTCTGCACAACAAGAGTCCCATGAAGCCTATAAACAGAGTAAAGATAATAATGATGCTAGTAATATGGCATGTGCCGCTTTTGATTTTGGGAGAGCATCTCAGTGCCCCCAATGCAAAACGTTATTTGAGCCAACCACAGTGTCTACTTTAAGCTGTGGCCATCCTCTTCCTGCTCTTCCGGCATCAGTCGCGCATGATGGAAGAGGTTCTCTTGTCTTACATAAGGGTTTAGTGAATAACAATCCAGTCTCTGTGCTATTTGATTCTGGATGCACCACAATTGGTGTTAGGCAGTCACTCGTAGATCCTTCCCGTGCCACTGGACAAGTAGTCAAATGTGTAACATTTGGCGGCACATTAGAGAAATACTCTACTGCTATCATTAGGATTGCTACTCCTTTCTTTACAGGAGATGTACACGCATGTCTTCTCCCGAATCCGATCGCTGACCTCATCATCGGTCGCATTCATGGAGTCAAAGAATGCACTCCGCAACAAATTTCCGCGTGGGAAAGGCAAAACATGCAGATTGCTAACGCTGTAGTCACTAGAGCTCAGGCTCTTAATATGCCTCAAACTTCATCTACTGAAGATAATGAAGTGCATAACCAAGATGATCCCTTGGTAATTTCTCGTGACTCATTTATAAAACAGCAAGAAGATGATCCCACTCTGAAGAAATTCTTCATTCTTGCAACTAAAGGTGATCCGAATAAAGACACAAGTCGTAAATCGTGGATTACAAAGAAGAATGGCGTACTTGTACGTATGGTTCAAGACTCCATTACGTCAAGTCATTCTCAAATCCTGGTTCCCAAGAATTTGAGAGTTAAAATTTTGCAGCACGCTCACGACTCTCAGTGTGCTGGACACATGGGTTTTTCCCGTACTAAGTCAAGAGTCCTTGCGGCTTTCTTTTGGCCATTGGTAAACAAGGACATACGGATTTATTGTCGATCTTGTAAAGTATGTCAGGAAGTTAAATCCAAAGGTCCACGGCATGCTGCACCCATTCAGGCGACGGACATTCCTATTCGGCCGTTTCAAAAAATGGCCATAGACATTATTGGTCCATTTAAGATCAAGTCTGCCAGAGGACATCAGTTTATCTTGACATGTGTTGATATGTGCACACGTTGGCCAGAGGCTATTCCTCTGAAGAGCATTACTACTGCTGATATTGCAGATGCTCTTTGGCTTATATTTTCTCGTTTGGGTTTCCCCGGAGAGATATTGTCAGACCATGGCACCCAACTAATATCAGATACCATGTCTCAAGTAATGTCTACTCTGCAGATAGATAGATCTTTAAGTAGTATCTACCATCCAATGTCTAATGGTATGGTCGAACGCCTTAATAGAACACTTAAAAACTTACTAGGGAAGATAACTGAGGATCATCCTCAAGACTGGGACAGAGTTTTACCTGCGGCCCTCTTCGCTTACAGAGAGGTACCCAATGAACATACAGGATTTTCTCCCTTTGAACTCGTCTTTGGCGCGCGTCCGCACGGCCCTATGTCGTTGCTTCACGATCTCATAACATCTGACAATATTGACGATGACACAAAGTCATCCTACGAATATGTCATCGCGTTGAGACAAAAGATTATCGAAGCATGCAAATTAGCAACTTCTTCTTCTGAATTTGCGAAACAGAAGGCAAGGCAATTTGCCAATAAGAAGAGATGCTTACGACAACTTTGTCCTGGTGACAAAGCATTTGTATTACTACCTTGTAGGGAAAACAGATTACTTATTTCTTGGAAAGGTCCGTACGATATAATATCGAAAATTTCCGATGTCGACTATATTGTCGATATTGATGGGAAGCATAAAACCTTCCACATCAATATGCTTACTGAATTCCATGAACGTCGGGATTATTTGCAACCCATTTTCCAAGCAACGGACAATTCTCCAGTACAACATGGTCATTACTCATCACTGTCCGTGATACAGGATGAGGAAACAAGTTTTTCAGATGTAAATCTTCCTCTTCCAATGATCCCACTTCATTCTAGTGAATCATGGAAGAACGTTACTGTCTCTCCTGATTTGTCTCTAGGAGAACAGCGACAAGTTTCAACTATGTTGCAAACATTTCAGGATGTACTCACTGACATCCCTGGACAAACGAATGTCATTGAACATGACATTGTTCTAACTGACCATACTCCTATTAGGGTTAGACCTTATCCTATACCTATACATTTTCAAGCACAGGTCGAGAAAGAGTTGGATGAGATGATAGATTTGAAAATAATCGAACCATCCACCTCTGCATATTCTTCGCCGATGGTTATTGTTCGTAAAAAAGACAATAACATACGTCTTTGCGTTGACTATCGAAAATTGAATCAGGTAACGAAGTTCGATGCTGAACCTATGCCTTTACTGGAAGAACTACTTACTCGACTCTCCAAATCTCATTTTTTCACTAAACTTGATTTGTCTAAAGGATATTGGCAAGTTCCTTTATCTGAACGCGCCAAACCTCTCACGGCTTTTTCAACACCTAGAGGTTTGTTATAATGGAATTTTATGCCTTTCGGTCTTATGAACGCACCAGCTACATTCGTACGCATGATGCGCCGAATCCTATCTTATCGGTCAGATGTCATTGCATATCTTGACGACATCTGTCTTTTCAGCGATACTTGGGAAGATCACTATTCAGGGTTAGATGAATTGCTGTCTACTTTGCGCGAGCACAACCTGACAGCGAAACCCACTAAAGCCTATATTGGTTTTAGCGAAATTTCTTTCCTAGGCCACCGAGTTGGTCATGGTTTCCTAAAGACAGAGGACCATAATACTATTAAGATACTTAACATCTCAATCCCTAAGACTAAAAAACAGGTGAGAAGTCTGTTAGGTCTTATTCAATTTTATGGCAGATTCATTCAGAATCTATCCTCTATCATGGCACCTCTTTCAACACTTCTAAAGAAAGGTTCGCCTAACAAAAAAATCGATATGGTTATTTAATATGGGAAAAAATATAGTCATGCATCCATCTGTGTATGAAAATGCTGTTTATTGTAAAAGCGAGATAATCCATGTTTGATTCACACTTTTGATTATAGGAGTAATCGGTCTGGATATCGATCCAGCGCAAGAATAGTACGCTTGCGTTTGTACTTAATTTTAGGGCCAGAAAATATATTAATTTGCTTATTGTGTTTATGGCCTGAATTCATATGTATTACATATTATTAGTACAAGTAGAATCAGTCCTATATTGTATATTTTGGATGGGTATGAGGGACTAGATTCTTGTTAGCGGAAGTATGAGTTGTCTTAACAAGTCGTGATGAGTTCCGATGTACTGCTAAGAATGGCGGGGTACGTTTTTCAAGAGCTGGTCCCTTCGTCAAGAAAAAATGTCTTACGAAGTGGTTTTTTCTTCTGGAGGAGATAGTGTCTCTACGATAGTTTGTGTTAGAGACTCTCCTTATGTCAGTATATAGATGATTCGGACTCCAGGTAAACCCAGCTCGTATTTTTGATGATCTCTCGTCGGTTAGGCCTAGCTTGACTTTTGGGTGCTTCGATATGCTAGTGTCGTGTTTTGTATCGACGAAGATGACAGATTTTCCTGCAGCGGTTATGGCTACGTGAACTAACCTGATCACCGTAGTGCTGCATGGAACCATTCATGAAATCCTTTATATATCCATTGTAAATTAACTTTGGCTGATATTCTTCCTATGAATGAGTGAACGACAACTCAGGAAGGTAGCCATGTTGGATTTCGGTCATCGTCTGTTTTGATCACTGCCAAGAGAACAGATTATTTATCTTATTATCGGACAGTGACAGAGAGATCTCAATCCTGCTAGAAACCCCCTTTTCGTGGTTTCATAAGATGATGTATCATGACATTGAACTTTGATGTACTACCCATTATTTCTGCATGTGTCATGACTTCAGATCTGCTATGTATACCTACAAATTGTTATGTCAACAAAGCCTGATGTACTCGTATGTCCCAGTGTGTACGTCTGAATAAATTGAGTAAACTAAGATTCCAGCAGTCTGCATTGGTGCCTTGTAGACACATGTGTATGAGTGATTATATTGGTCAGCACACGAACAGTACACCATTCGCGGTAATCACACTCTACACTACTACTTCATACATACACCATCCTGCGTCGGCTGAAGTGACCAAGTTTAGGGCCTGCTTCCCCTGGAGCCTTTGCCTTCCCTAACTCAGGACTAGGGTGAGTTACCCATTTACAGCTGGGTAGACTGGAGCATGCCTGATCTCAACAACACACCACTCTTCCTTACAGAGCAGACAGACTGATACTTTACAGTGGTGTACTACAGGTGTAGTAAGAAAAAACGTCTTTACAGTGGCGAGCCAGATTCCTGGGTCCAGCTTACGCAGTTTTGTGTTGAGAATCACAGTTTACAGCTGAAAGAACATTTGTTTGAACACATCAACACCAGTAGGACAGCTTGACCTGTATTACCGATAGGATGCTGTATCTAGGTCAGCACTTGTTGACAGTTTTTCGCTGTACAGACAGTATTACACAGGACAGTGGTATCAAGTGTAGAAAATATCTGGAGCAATATTGTTGACATTTCTCAATGTACAGAAGAATCGCAGTGTTGCTGAATAAAGTGCATAGTTCATCGTGGGATCTTCATATGCTCAACAGAGAAAAAATTGACAGTGTAATAGTTTAAACTTAAATCTATTACTGAATAAAGTGGCAAGTTAGTATTATTTAAATAAACTGTGCCTACTTTACAACACTATACTGGCAACACATTCCATTCATGACATAAAATGATATTGTATGCTATATGCTATTTATGCTTACATGTTATTTGTTGTGTATTAAATTAGTTTATATTCTGTGTGACTAGAACAGGAAATACCGAGTAATATTGGTCTTGTTCTGGCGTTCGATAGGGAGCAATTTCTTAATTGAAATTTGCTTGCAACATAGTTTGCAAATATTTGGTTAGTTGTGACGACTGTTTCATATTTGTATTTGTAACATTTTTTGTGTTCCTTAGTTTTTGTTTGATTTGTTTGTATAATTGTAGGTCTCATCTTTCCTTTCATTTCAGTTTTTTACACCCTTATGTTTATACACTGTAGCGTTATTTGTCTTGTTATCTTATGGCAGTTATCATCACAGGTTCTGTGATCATTTTTTTCATTTCCCCCTATTTAATTTAATTTGATCTCTGCAAATGTTTTCAGATTGTCTTTTCTTGTTTGTCATTTGTAATGTCTTTAGTTGACATATGACGTATAGTGGTATACACTGATAGTATAGTACAGATCAGTACTTTCTGATTGTTATTGGAAAAGGGAAATATTTTTTTTCCACAGGTACTCAAGTGATCTTTGATTACATTGAGGTATACAAGACCTTTGTAAGGCTTGTCTCCCAAAGTTATTGGAAAAGGGAAATATTTTTTTTTTCCACAGGTACTCAAGTGATCTTTGATTACATTGAGATATACAAGACCTTTGTAAGGCTTGTCTCCCAAAGTTATTGGAAAAGGGAAATATTTTTTTTTCCACAGGTACTCAAGTGATCTTTGATTACATTGAGATATACAAGACCTTTGTAAGGCTTGTCTCCCAAAGTTATTGGTAAAGGGAAATATTTTTTTCCACAGGTACTCAAGTGATCTTTGATTACAGTGAGGTATACAAGACCTTTGTAAGGCTTGTCCCCACAGTATTTGAGATACAATTATTGTTGTCCACAGGTACTCAAGTTATCATTGGTTATTGTAAACCATACAAGTTTGGACTAAGACTAAGTCTAAGGTATAGACTTGTCTCCCATTAACAAAGAGAGTAATTTATTTACTTTTTCAGGTTTCTGATTTAAGAAGACAATATGTCTACCTTAGATTATTTCATTACACTAGGAAAATCTTTTGATAAGACTGGAAAAGACTTAGAACAATGGGCTGTTGCTCAATATGACAAAGCATTAGCTGCAGAAGAGAAAAAAATTGCTGCTGCTGTTGAAGAAAAAAAAATTGCTGCTGCTGTTGAAGAAAAAAAAATTGCTGCTGAGGAAAAAAAAGCTGCGGCTGAGGAGAGAAGACTTCAAATAGAAGAAAAAAAAGCTGCTGCAGAAGAAAGGAAAGCCTTAGCTGAAGAAAAAAGATTAGAAAAAGAAGCTGATACTGCTGCTGAACTTAAGAAATTGCAGATGCAAGTGGAGGAAAGGAGATTTGAGGCAGAACAGAAGAAATTAGAAGCTGCTGCAGAACAGAAAAAACTAGAAGTTGCTGCTGCTGCAGAACAGAAAAAACTAGAAGCTGCTGCAGAACAGAAAAAACTAGAAGTTGCTGCTGCTGCAGAACAGAAAAAACTAGAAGCTGCTGCAGAACAGAAAAGATTAGATAGAGAAGCTGAAGAGAGAAAAGCAATAAGAGAACATGAGTTTGAATTAGAGAAATTAAAATTGACATGTATGAGTAATGTTAATCAGGCATCTGGTGGTAATGGTAAACCCTTTGTGTACAAGGTCAAAGTACCAGCGTTTAACCCTACCAGTGATGACATAACATTTTGGCTTTCTAGATTTGAACGGGCTTGTCGATCTCATAATGTTGACAAATCACAGTATGTGAATCAGTTGTCTGAAAATCTAAAAGGGGAGTCTCTGAGTAAGTTATATTTTGTTGAAGAGGCCGACAAAGACAATTATGATGCTGTTAGGGCAGCTTTGATAAAGAGATATCAGCTGTCTGAGGAAGGTTACCGTCTTTTGTTTAAAACAATGAGACCTGAGGTAGGTGTAGAATTCTCAGATTTCATCTCAAAAGCACGAATTACACTTTCACGATGGATTGAATTATCCAAAACAGAGAAAACATTTGATGGTCTTACAGATTTATTGCTAAGAGACAAGGTCATGTCTTCTGTAAATAAATCATTCCTAGAGTTCTTACATGAGCGTAAACCTAGTACAATAAAGCAAATGGAAGAATATTGTGACCAGTATGCCACGGCACACCCTGACATGATTCTTAGTAACTCTAACATTAAAGAGAGTATGCCAGTTGCTTCGGCAACAGAATATAATCAGAATTACTCACACAAATTCCAAGGAGCTAAAAATAAATTTGATAAAAAGGTTAATTGGAATAAGTATCAAAACCAAGATAACCACTCAAATCAGGGTTCTTCTTCGAAGAACTGGAATCGGGCTGATAGTCCTCGACACGCGAGGGGTACCCATAATGTTAGAAATTCTCGGAAAGGGAGTAGCTATAGGAACTACCCAAGTGCTTCATGGAGACAAAAGAAACAATATTACAGGGATACTCAATATAACGAGCATGATGATTATGATCATGAATATTATGATTCAAACCCAAATAGGGGGTATAACAGAGGCAATAATAATTATAGAGACAATTATAACCGAGGTAGATCACAACACAAAAGACATGGTAAATCTTATTACCAGGCTAACTCTGCACAACAGGAGTTCCACGACACCGATAATCAGAATAATGATAAAAAAGACTCCAATAGTGTAGCAAATTCCGCTTTCGATTTTGCTAGAGCATCTGAGTGTTCGCAATGCAAAACATTATTCGATCCAACCACAGTTTCTACTTTAAGCTGCGGTCACCCACTTCCCGCTCTCCATGCGTCAATTGCGCATAATGGAAGGGGTGCTCTTGTCTTTAATAGGGGCCTAATAGATGGTACTCCGGTATCAATTCTTTTCGACTCGGGGTGCACTACCATTGGAGTGAGGCAATCACTCGTAAATCCTTCTCGAGCTACGGGCAATATAGTCAAATGTGTAACATTTGGTGGCACATTGGAGAAGTACTCCACTGCCATTATCAATATTGCTACACCGTTCTTTACAGGAGAGGTGCAAGCATGTCTCTTGCCGAATCCGATCGCTGATCTTATCATCGGTCGCATTCATGGAGTGAAAGAATGCACTCCACAGCAAATCTCTAATTGGGAAAATGTTAATATGCAATCTGCTAATGCAGTAATCACTAGGGCTCAAGCTCTCAATATGCCACAATCTTCACATTCTGAAGATAATGATGCGCAGATCCAAGATGATCCCTTGGAGATTTCACACGATTCCTTTATTAAACAGCAGGAAGATGATCCTACTCTAAAGAAATTCTTTACTCTGGCAACAAAAGGTGATCCGAATAAGGATACAAATCGTAAATCTTGGATTACGATGAAGAATGGCGTACTTGTACGTATGGTACAAGACTCCGCTAAGTCCATTCATTCTCAAATCCTTGTGCCTAAAAATATGAGAGTTAAAATTTTACAGCACGCTCATGATTCGCAGTGTGCTGGACATATGGGTTTTTTCCCGTACTAAAGCTAGAGTTCTTCAATCTTTCTTTTGGCCTGCTGTGAATAAGGACATACGAATCTATTGTCGATCTTGTAAAGTATGTCAAGAGATTAAATCCAGAGGTCCACGCCATGATGCACCTATTCAGGCTGCAGACATTCCCATTCGGCCATTTCAAAAAATGGCGATAGACATCATTGGTCCATTTAAGATAAAGTCTGCTAGAGGACACCAATTTATTCTGACGTGTGTTGATATGTGCACACGTTGGCCGGAGGCTGTTCCTCTAAAGAGCATAACTACTGCTGATGTCGCAGATGCTCTTTGGTTAATATTTTCTCGTCTGGGGTTTCCAGCAGAAATATTATCCGACCATGGTACCCAACTTATATCGGATACCATGTCTCAAGTAATGTCGACTCTGAAGATAGAGAGATCGCTGAGTAGTATTTATCATCCTATGTCCAATGGGATGGTGGAACGTTTGAATAGAACTCTGAAAAACCTACTAGGTAAGATAACAGAAGATCATCCTCAGGATTGGGATAGGGTTTTACCCGCGGCTCTCTTTGCATATAGAGAGGTCGCCAACGAACATACAGGATTTTCTCCCTTTGAACTTGTCTTTGGCGCGAAACCGCGAGGTCCTATGTCCTTACTTCATGATCTTATAACTGCTGATAATATTGTCGATGACACAAAATCCTCTTATGAATATGTCATCGCACTTAGACACAAGATTATTGAAGCATGCAAATTGGCAACTGCTTCTTCTGAATTTGCGAAACAGAAGGCAAGGGAATTTGCCAATAAAAAGAGATGTTTGCGTCAACTTTGTCCAGGTGACAAAGCATTTGTCTTGCTACCTTGTAGGGAAAATAGACTTCTCATTTCTTGGAAAGGTCCGTACGATATAATATCAAAGGTTTCCGATGTTGACTATATCGTCGATATTGACGGGAAGCGTAAAACCTTCCACATCAACATGCTCACGGAATTCCATGAACGTCCTGATTATTTACAACCTGTTTTCCAGGCAACGGACGATTTTCCAGTCCAACATGGACAGTACTCATCTCTGTCAGTAATACAGGATGAGGAAACGAGTTTCTCGGATGTAAATTTACCTTTTCCAATGATTCCTCTTCACTCTAATGAATCATGGAAAGATGTTGCAATTTCTCCAGAATTATCTCCAGGAGAGCAGAAACAAGTTTCTACTATGTTAGAACAATTTCAGGATGTCCTTACTGACATTCCTGGTCAAACGGATGTCATTCAACATGACATTATTCTTACTGACCATAGTCCTATAAGAGTCAGACCGTATCCTATCCCGATACATTTCCAAGCACAGGTAGAGAAAGAGTTAGATGAGATGATAGAGTTAAAAATTATTGAACCATCCACATCAGCATATTCTTCGCCGATGGTTATAGTACGGAAAAAAGACAATAACATACGTCTTTGCGTGGATTATCGCAAATTGAATCAAGTGACTAAATTCGATGCTGAACCTATGCCTTTACTAGAAGAGCTACTTACGAGACTATCGAATTCTCACTTCTTTACTAAACTCGATTTGTCTAAGGGATATTGGCAAGTTCCACTATCCGAACACGCCAAACCGTTTACTGCTTTTTCGACGCCTAGGGTCTATTCCAATGGAATTTCATGCCTTTCGGTCTTATGAACGCCCCTGCTACATTTGTACGCATGATGCGTCGAATCCTATCTCATCGCTCAGATGTCATTGCGTATCTTGATGACATCTGTCTTTTCAGTGATACTTGGAACGATCACTATAATGGTATAAATGAACTATTGTCTATCTTACGCGAGCATAACCTGACAGCGAAACCATCGAAAGCATGTATTGGTTTTAGCGAAATATCTTTCTTAGGACACCGTGTTGGTCATGGGTTCCTAAAAACAGAAGACCATAATACAAGTAAGATACTTAACATTTCTATTCCTAAGACTAAAAAGCAAGTACGAAGTCTCTTAGGTCTAATACAATTTTATGGACGATTCATACCGAATCTGTCCTCCATTATGTCACCTCTTTCTTCCTTGCTAAAGAAAGGGTCTCCTAATGTAGTCCATTGGACTCAAGAATGTCAATCCTCTTTGGATAAGGTTAAAACTATGTTTTCTACTTCACCTATCCTAGTATTACCTTCTAAGGATAAGACATTTATTCTTCGTAGTGACGCTTCATCCACCGGGATTGGAGCTGCACTAATGCAAGAGTACTCTGGAACTCTGCATCCTGTGATGTATATTTCTCGGAAATTAAATGCCGCAGAGAAGAATTACTCGGTCCTAGACCGTGAATTATTGGCTATGGTTTGGTCAATCCTTAAACTACAAAGATTTCTTCTGGGCGCGCATTTCATTGTGGAAACTGACCAGAAAGCTCTTACGGCTATTCAGAGTAAAAATCTGAAGAGCGCGAGATCAACGCGATACGCGATTGCTCTACAGCCATTTCATTTTTCGGTGCGAGCTATCCGTGGGTCAGAAAATGTGATGGCAGATATTTTGTCTAGATGCCCACATGATTCATAACTGTTATACAGCTTTGATACAATTGTTTCTATGTTGAAATGTGTACACATATGTAATATATCATATATTGATTGTAACACTACTTAGCGGTTCATGGATATTTATTCACCGCTGATTTTTTCAATGTTTTTCGTCTTTGATGATCATGATGTTAAGATATCTTAGATGGAATTTATGTATAAACTAATGTGGAAATTGTGTCATTGCTAATATTGTAGTATGCGTTGGTGACACCTCTCTGGAAATATTAATACTTAGAGAAGTGCTTTCTCTAAGGTCATAAAACTTATGCTTATCATCTGCGCATTGTTATTGGTGCGTTGTGAGCCTATTGTATGTTGCTCCTAGATGTATTTCAAAAAAAAAATGTACCATTTTTTTTTTCCCGAGGGGTGTGGTAATCTGTTGCGTGCATATTTTTGACGCACATATTACAAAAAAATCGATATGGTTATTTAATATGGGAAAAAATATAGTCATGCATCCATCTGTGTATGAAAATGCTGTTTATTGTAAAAGCGAGATAATCCATGTTTGATTCACACTTTTGATTATAGGAGTAATCGGTCTGGATATCGATCCAGCGCAAGAATAGTACGCTTGCGTTTGTACTTAATTTTAGGGCCAGAAAATATATTAATTTGCTTATTGTGTTTATGGCCTGAATTCATATGTATTACATATTATTAGTACAAGTAGAATCAGTCCTATATTGTATATTTTGGATGGGTATGAGGGACTAGATTCTTGTTAGCGGAAGTATGAGTTGTCTTAACAAGTCGTGATGAGTTCCGATGTACTGCTAAGAATGGCGGGGTACGTTTTTCAAGAGCTGGTCCCTTCGTCAAGAAAAAATGTCTTACGAAGTGGTTTTTTCTTCTGGAGGAGATAGTGTCTCTACGATAGTTTGTGTTAGAGACTCTCCTTATGTCAGTATATAGATGATTCGGACTCCAGGTAAACCCAGCTCGTATTTTTGATGATCTCTCGTCGGTTAGGCCTAGCTTGACTTTTGGGTGCTTCGATATGCTAGTGTCGTGTTTTGTATCGACGAAGATGACAGATTTTCCTGCAGCGGTTATGGCTACGTGAACTAACCTGATCACCGTAGTGCTGCATGGAACCATTCATGAAATCCTTTATATATCCATTGTAAATTAACTTTGGCTGATATTCTTCCTATGAATGAGTGAACGACAACTCAGGAAGGTAGCCATGTTGGATTTCGGTCATCGTCTGTTTTGATCACTGCCAAGAGAACAGATTATTTATCTTATTATCGGACAGTGACAGAGAGATCTCAATCCTGCTAGAAACCCCCTTTTCGTGGTTTCATAAGATGATGTATCATGACATTGAACTTTGATGTACTACCCATTATTTCTGCATGTGTCATGACTTCAGATCTGCTATGTATACCTACAAATTGTTATGTCAACAAAGCCTGATGTACTCGTATGTCCCAGTGTGTACGTCTGAATAAATTGAGTAAACTAAGATTCCAGCAGTCTGCATTGGTGCCTTGTAGACACATGTGTATGAGTGATTATATTGGTCAGCACACGAACAGTACACCATTCGCGGTAATCACACTCTACACTACTACTTCATACATACACCATCCTGCGTCGGCTGAAGTGACCAAGTTTAGGGCCTGCTTCCCCTGGAGCCTTTGCCTTCCCTAACTCAGGACTAGGGTGAGTTACCCATTTACAGCTGGGTAAACTGGAGCATGCCTGATCTCAACAACACACCACTCTTCCTTACAGAGCAGACAGACTGATACTTTACAGTGGTGTACTACAGGTGTAGTATGAATTTTTTAGGCATCGTGTAATTGCCAGAATTGTATTATACTTTGATGACACCTTCCTGGAAAAATATACTTATAGAGAAATAATTTCTCTCAGTTTATGAGACACATTCTCACCAGTCGCTCCATAAGTCGACTTAGCCTCATATTAGGCGTTATATGTATTCCTGATATTTTCATCTGCGCATTATTCATGCGTTGTGAGCCTATTGTACGTTGCTCCTAGATGTATTTCAAAAAGAAAAAAAAAGTTCCATTTTTTTTCCCGGGAGGTGTGGTAAGACTGTTACGTGCAGTCTTTGATATCTTACAATATTATACATTGGTATACTTGTTATGTTCGCAAATATTTTGTAAACAAAATAGATTCGTTTTAGTGCTTAAGGAAAAGTCATTATTGAGTTACTTCCCTTGAAAGGACTTTCGATCGAACTCCGCGGATGAATCCAGTTTTACTGCGATTTATTCTTTGTTTGGGTAGTAATAGATTGTTCTTGCTTCAGAATATCTATGGCCTGAATTTATGTGTATTGTTTGTCTGTGTAGGACGAATCTGTCTTATATCTGTATATCTTTACATATCTAAGTCGAACTATATGTTCTGTTGTCTCTAGAGAGGTCAAAGGCTGTTCGGCGGATGTGTGGCGAGAGAGGTGTGTTTTGGCTTCGCCCTGATGATGGGCTGTGTTTTTCTATGTCGGCTTGATGCCGGGAAAAAAGTGATCTCAGTGGTTTTTGGGGAAAGTGATAGTCGTCTAGACCTATCGTGTATGCTTTACCCCAGTGTTAATTCTTATTGCCAAGGAATGGCAAAATCATATTTCTGAAAACCAAGGTAATAAAGATACTCTTTTGAACTCTCGTACGAAGCCACCGTTTTTCGGTAGGGATGATTTGTACGTCTGAGAGGATACATCTAACTAGATGAAAAAAAAAACGATTCTGATTCCTAGCAGCACTATATCCTGTAGAATGCAGTCAATTGTTCATGATCAAATCTACAGAGCAATGAAATGTTTAATGAATGACTAACTTTAGGACAGATTCATTATCTGTATCCAAACGTGAGTGACAGCTCACGAGTGAAGCCATCTTGGAACCAAACATGTAGTGACTTTCAAGAAGAGAAAAGGGATGCCCGTATTATCGCTTGATTAGTCCAGAGATCACTGCTACACATGAGAACCCATTGCTAGCGGTTCAATATAATTATATGGAAAAATCTGTGCTGGACATTAGGTTAAGGAATCTTCGCTAGACGAGATTAGGTCTAGAAGCCATCTTGGATATTGTTTATAATCTGACGTGCTTTGTCAGTAAACTCAGTTGATATATATATATATATGGGCAATACTGAGTGCTTGGCTACTGACAGTCCATTATACTATTATTCTACATGAGTGCCCATGTAACATAACATTGCAAGACCATTTATCCACTGTACCATGATGTATTATGCCAACCTGTGATTTGTCACTATCTGTGCTGTCGAGTGTGTACGTCCAATTAAACTTTAGTAAAGGTACACAGTCGTTGGTGTCGATGACTTCCAGCCATACATGAGTGTGAGAAAAGAACATTTGTCAACACCACGAACTCTTCCTATCATTCGCACATTATACACTCCATCTATGTCTACACACCACTGCGTAGGTCAAGTTGACATTCTATACTCAAACCACAAGCAATACAACAACACAGCATGTAGCTCTGGTGATGTTCGAGTGAGCTTCAGATTTCTCAGCATGTCTCTTGCTCAGGGCAAGGGTCTTGTATTAAGAGTTTATCAACTGATGATGATGATGTCTGCTTCCATCCACTTATATTTATCTTTTGGTGGACATCATTAATAAGAAAAAGAGACCTTATCATATATATATATATATATATATATATATATATATATATATATATATATATATATATATATATATATATATATATATATATATATATATATATATATATATATATATATATATATATATATATATATATATATATATATATATATATATATATATATATATATATATATATATATATATATATATATATATATATATATATATATATATATATATATATATATATATATATATATATATATATATATATATATATATATATATATATATATATATATATATATATATATATATATATATATATATATATATATATATATATATATATATATATATATATATATATATATATATATATATATATATATATATATACTGAAGCACATTAAAAACGCACCACCTGTATAATCCAGGAACAGAGTGTGAAATGTAAATATAAGTGTTTACAAGTTTACATATTTGGAATCTTTATTCATTTTCCTATGAATCTATGCTGGTCATTAATTTGTACATTTGATTGTTATGAAATTCATTGCATTCTGTGCAGGCAAGGGAGAAAACCAAAAATGCAACCAATAAAAAAATTCATTCACACTATCCTCAGTATCTGGTATGTCCACCGTGTGCTTGCAAACAAGCTTGGCAGCGGCTCCGCATGGAACGCACACGTCTCTGAAGGAAATTCCGGAGAATCAAGCCCCATTCACGTGTAAGAGCAGCTTCGAGCTGTTGCAGATTAGCTGGAGAACCTTGCCTGTAGACTCTGCGTCCAAGCTCGTCCCACAGATGTTCTTTAGGGGACATGTCTGCTTATAGGGCAGGCCAATCAATCGTCACAATGTTCTGCTGCTGTAGATATTGCTGCGTAATGCATGCGGTGTGCGCACGTGCGTTATCCTGCTGGAGAAGCTGCAAGTCTGGATAATTTGTGAACGCAGGAGCAACCAATGCATCCAGAACCTCATCTCGATATGTCACAGCATTAACATTTCCACGGAAGACGTGAAGAGGCAAGCGATGGTGAAAACTGAATCCTCCCCAAATGTGAATACTGCCACCTCCAAATCGGTTGTGCTGACGAACACAGTAATCTGCAAAGCGCTCAGGCGCTGCTGACGATGTCTGTGAGTCAAGATTGGCCCAACATAAGGTCGTCTTGCAGTAAGGCCTGTATCTCTGAGTCATCGTGTGACTGTCATTCGAGAGACTTGCCCACGTCTACCCACTATTGCTCTTGCTGTTTGACTTGCCGGGAGAGAACGATTCCTTAGGTGACTCAGCACAATATGACGATCTTGCGCAGGGGTAGTAACTCGTGGTTGGCCACTCCGAAGTCTATCCCGGGCACTGCCGGTGGTTCCGTAACGTTCATTGAGACGTACAATAGTGCTGTGGTGGCAATTCATCTTCTGGCAATGGCCCGCGAGCTCATTCCGGTCTCCAACATACCAATGGCTCGTTGGCGGTCGTTTTCAGATAGTCGTGGCATTTCAAGCACATGTACTGGGTGTTTTGTCTCAACGGCCTTTTTATACCGAGTATACTGCCACAACGCGTACACATTTTCAGGGTCATAGCTGTTGGGAATCGTGTTGCACGTGTAACTTTCATTGTTTTCATGTAGTCTGTACAGACCCGTGGGTTGAATCATGCACTTTCCATTCCAGCAGCCATTCGCTCTCTACCTCATGACAAACACGGGGAAAATCCATTCCCACACTTTTTTTTCCCAGCTTCTCGGCATCAGTCTCGGCATATGTCCTAAAGTAGTGCATTTTCCTACGGCGTAACTGAGTCAATACTCGCGACAAATCTCTGTGATCTAAGCTAGAGTCCTGCCCAAGGTGTGAATGAGTCAATACTTAGATCGTAACGCTCTGTAGTCTACGCTAGTGTGTTCTCCACGTCGATAGTCAATACTCAAGACTATACCGCTGTCTTCTAAGGTAACTTGTTCCACACGGCGTGACTGAGTCAATACTCAAGACTATACCGCTGTCTTCTAAGGCAGCTTGTTCCACACGGCGTGACTGAGTCAATACTCAAGACTATACCGCTGTCTTCTAAGGCAGCTTGTTCGACACGGCGTGACTGAGTCAATACTCAAGACTATACCGCTGTCTTCTAAGGTAACTTGTTCCACACGGCGTGACTGAGTCAATACTCAAGACTATACCGCTGTCTTCTAAGGTAACTTGTTCCACACGGCGTGACTGAGTCAATACTCAAGACTATACCGCTGTCTAGGGTAATTTGTTCCACACGGCGTGACTGAGTCAATATTCCACACGGCGTGACTGAGTCAATATTCCACACGGCGTGACTGAGTCAATATTCCACACGGCGTGACTGAGTCCAATATTCCACACGGCGTGACTGAGTCCAATATTCCACACGGCGTGACTGAGTCAATATTCCACACGGCGTGACTGAGTCCAATATTCCACACGGCGTGACTGAGTCAATATTCCACACGGCTTGACTGAGTCAATATTCCAGACATATGTCTTATGTTCCAAAGTGCTAGTGTGTTCCCCACTGCATGATTGACTCAGTACTGATATATGTTCCTTGAGATCAACAGAGGCAAAAAGGTCGACTCACATGAGAGAACTGACCGCGGCTATCTGCTATGTGGACGAGTATAAGGTTTCCCTTCATTTTAGAAGTAACAAGATGCTTAGGAATATAAGTACCTAAACACCACGGTGGAACAGTTAAAACGAGATTTGATAAATTATAGATGAGCAAATAGAATGCTCAGTAAATGGTCATTACAAAGTGCAATCAACATTGCTGTTCACTGTGAAGTCATGCGTTGTACAGGCCGGATTCCATGCTGAGCTATTCCAGTTATTGAAATTAGTGTATTAACTACGCCTAGGCCGGCCCCAAGCCCGGTTGAAAAAGGAGGAGGGCAGCCTGCATGGAGGCCGTAAGGAGGCAGCCCCTTCACCATGTAAAGGCACAACAGGTCAATCACCAGTTTGCTTTAAATCATGATTACGCGAACTACAAGAGAGAAAACCGGACTGATTCTAAAGGCGACGAACTGGAACGGACTACGACTTATGGAACTTGGAACACAAGAAGTATAAATGGGAAAGAAGAGGAGCTGGTGGAAGAGATGAGGAAAGCAAAACTAGAAATCCTGGCTATAACGGAAACAAAGAAAAAGGAACAAGGAGTCATGGATCTCGATGGCAACACGCTGCTCTACAGTGGTGTACCCATGTCTGAAAGAGCTAAAGGGGGCGTGGGTTGCATTGTGGCCAAAAACCAAAAAGATAGTATCAAGGGATTGAACTTTGTCTCGGAGCGCATTATGGTTGTAAAACTAAAAGAAGGAGAAACCATAGTCAACCTGGTCATAGTGTATGGGCCAAATGAGGATGAGAGAGCAGAGGTCAAGGAAGAATTCTTCGAGCTGCTTCAAAGGACAGTGGATGACTGCCTAGATGACATTATCATACCCGGAGATTTCAATGCCCGAGTTGGAAATGACCATGCTAAATGGGGAGGAGTTATCGGAAGATATGGAGAAGATATTCTCAATGACAATGAAAAGCGACTCCTTGGATTCTGCAGTGAGCAGAATCTGATCATTATGTGACAGTGCTATAGTCATCTCGCCTGTTGTACACCGACATTTTCGTCGTTATGTGGCAGCCATCTTTGTTTACATCTAAAAATAGCTACTTTAGTAATGCCGATACGGATAGCAGCCAATCAGAGAAGAGAAGCGTCCAGGCTAGCGCGTCAGTTGAAAATTCTTTATTCATTTTGGTCGCCGTCGCAGAGAGAGGACACTCTTTGAGAGCTGAAGTCTAGTTCAAGAACATGCCTAGGACTTAAAGTCTACGAACACTGTCTGGGTGTTCGGTAGTATTAAATGTTGATCTGTATAAGGCTTTGTGTTGCTTGAATTGCTAAGTCTGCTGCTGAGAGGGTTGCAAGCAACCAATAATTGCAACCCCTGTCAAACGATCCTTAATAAATTTTCTTAGTGCATGGGTCTTTGGGTGTGAGGTACACCTAGCCCCTGTCACAATTACAAACACAAAGTTCCCCCATAAGCGCATACATGCATACACTATATGTGAACCAACAAAGAATGAGAAGTCAGTGGTCGACTATGCCTGTTAGGAGGAGCTCATTCAAATATGTCCGGGATGCTAGAGTCTGGAGATGGCCACAGATTGGAAGTGATCACTACCTGCTTACAATCAAAAGAACAACTGAAAGAGTTGCTCAGCCTAGGAACTGCCCAACATCACGCAAGAAACTAAGTAACGAACGGGAGAAATGAGCATTAAAACCTACAAGCTGAGAGAGCCAGAAATTAAGACCAGATATCAGGGGCTTATTGCTGCAGCGGTGAGCAACACAGAAGACCAACCTGATGATTTGGAAACCCTCTGGCTTAAATTCAAGGACATCATAAAAACAGCTGCTGCAGAAGCATGTGGTGAAGTCCGACTTGGGAACATGAGAAAGAGGACACCTTGGTGGACAGAGGAAGTCAAATAGAAAATAAGAGAGAAGAAAATGGCATGGAAACAATACTTAGGAGCTAAAAACACAACAGGACAAATGGAGAAATATAGAGAATATGTGACACTTAGAACAGAAGCAAAGAACAAGGTGCTGTCAGCAAAACAGAACTCATGGGAAGAATTTGGAGAAAAGCTAGAAAAAGATGCGCAAGAAAACCAGAAATTGTTCTATAATACCATAAAGAACATGAGGAAGGAACAACAATGCCGTCTCAAATTTATGAAGGACAAGCAAGGCAAATTGCTTACTGCCACGAAGGAAGTAATGGAAAGATGGAAATAATATTTCTCAGAACTCCTGGATGGTGAGCAAAGTCAAGCATCAGAAATGATAACCACTAGCACAGAAGAGAAAATCAATGGTGGTAAGGATGACATAAAGATGGAAGAACTGAAGGCAGCACTGGAGAAAATCAAGATGGGCAAAGCAGCAGGGCATGATGGTATAACACCAGAAATGGTTAAGTACATGGGAGCATCAGGCGACCTATTACTCTTAAGGGTCCTACAGGCAGCGTGGTGCAACAAGACCATACCAAAGGATTGGGAGATTGCCATCATAACACCAATTTTCAAAAAGGGCGATAATCGACAGTCAGGAAACCATAGAGACATATCCCTTCTCAGTGTCTGTGACAGAGATTATGTAAATAGATTACATATACCCACACGTTTTTGCTTCCACCTTGCTTCCTTATTAGTTATGCACGTTTTGTTAATACAGAACCTTCGTACTTTTATATCTGTCAAACTCATAATTGTAGCCACGACTATTTTTTTTTCTTTTCTCTATGTCTATCAGGCACTAGTAATGTCTACAACAGACTATGATGCACGTAGTGAGAACAGGGGGAGACAGGCTTATGAAGAAAATCAAGGGCGATTATTCAAAAGTCGTACTTTGTTAGTTACATTGGTCAGGGGGAGATAATTACAGTTAACACCCCCCCCCCTCACATCCGTTTGTTCGGAATGTAATTAAGCTGCGGACGAGACGTGATCAAAGAGACGATTTGCTCGTGGGACCAAGTCTATCGGGCGGCGAAAGTGGCAAATTTAGCTGTCATTCAGAATCTGACCACGAAGTTCCCCAAAGGTGTTATATCTCGCACTCGTTGGCGATTATCTATCTAATTCATATACATATCTCAGCTTTTAAACTCAGTTTATCTAGTACCCACAAATTTTCAGACGTCTAGCTTCGACATTCTAGATCCATTATAACAGTGGAATTTCTTAGTTTTTTTCTATTGGAGATAGTCATTTAGTGTTGCGGTAAATATTTATAATAGCCTCTTGAGTGATTTAATTGTTAAGTCCGGCATTATATTTCACTAAGATTTTTCTGTGTTGAGTGATTTAATTTTTAAAGTCCGTCATGATATTTCACTAGGATTTTTGTGCTAATTGATTAGCGAATTAAAACAACATAGAGCTAACTTTTTAATTTAATTACTTGCTATTAACGAGTAAGAGATATTTTGGTCAACTAGTAAATGCACTATTCATTATGAGTACTGACGAAATAAATATTTATTTCTAATTCATTATGAGCAATTTTATAAATGACTAGCGCTTATTTCACGGGGTTTTTGTTAAACGATAAATAAGATATACACTTGTGTTTTTCTAATTTAAATTTAATAGCCGAGTGGATATTAAATTATACCTCTACGCGGGTTATTTTTAGGATAGAATACTGATTGTGGTTAAATGTATCATTTTTCTTCCTATAACTTTAGTACGGGTCACAACCCAAAACCTACCAGCTACCTGCACCTTAATCTGAGAAAAGGGTCTAAGTCTAGTCCAACAAATACAAGAAGAAACATTCTTATGTAAAATATATCGGGTCTCCAAGTTTGACCGGGTTGGCCTCTTGTTTCACTTAGAGAGAGAGAGAGAGAGAGAGAGAGAGAGAGAGAGAGAGAGAGAGAGAGAGAGAGAGAGCGGACAAATATATGACACTAAGAATAACAATAACTGGACATTTAGCGACCCAGATTTCTTTTCCAATTTTATGTACATTCAGCCCGCTGTGGCGAAGTTATAAAATTTAACATTTTCAACTACCGATCACTGTGTTGTGGCGAGGATTTACCCAGAAAAGATTTATCTACCTGACATTCTATTTAACTATCGAATATTTTCAAGCTACTGTACACTGTGACATTTGATCTCGAAGTTGTGTTTCATACCTGGACTAATTGCTGTGACATGAACAGAGTCAATAATAATAAGTAACAAAGTAAGCGTTCGCCAAATAATAGGATTAATCAGTCATTTGAGGAACTGGGGCTTACTTTGCCAAAAGAACCGACACTGAATCTGTTACCTGGAGCATAGAGATATGTTCAAGCTGTTGTCAACACTTATTCGGTAAACGAGAATGAAAATGTGATCACATGTTTGTCAGAACGAGAGAAAGCAGGGATGAATAATTCTTATATTGTATAACTAATATACTCACTTTGTTTGTTTTTTTCTTCTTATGTTTGCTAATACTGTTCATTTTAGAATAGATAAACTAGAAACTCTGTTCTTTACAGTATAGAAAAATTCTATACCATAGTGCTAATCTTTTGACCTTTTGGAGGTTAATTAACTTCTTCTTGTAGGAACTTGTCTCAACAGAGGGGATTGCACTTATATGTGTATTTCATTATTAATTCTGTAACCTATGATTCTGATAATTTTTTATAATAAATATTGTGAAGTTTCTTTATGATAAATAAACATTAACATAAAACTTATTACCTGTGTCGGTCAGCTCGTCCCAATATCCCTACACCATTAATATAGTTTCACGTTTGTGCGTCTAATTGTCGTCACGTATCTGTATATGTGTGTATGTGAGTGGTTATAGTGTATATGTTCATATATATATATATATATATATATATATATATATATATATATATATATATATATATATATATAGGTATACTGTCTGATCAACTAATTTCAGTCGTAAATGATAGGCTGGACTAGAGTATCTTCTCAATCCAGGGACAGACTCTACCTTTCACCATTTCAGTCGTGAAATCTATTTCTTTACCTTACCTCTCACTGAGTTACCACCTTTTTCAGTTCTATTCAGACGGGACCAAAATATATCTTAAATACCTATCTAAAATCTACAACAGTGTTCCTAGTAAAATCTACTCCAGAATCCTAGAGCAGAGACTCCGACGCCTAGCTGGGCCACAATTGGATGAGGTCCAGTGCGGATTCCGAGCAAATCGAAGTACTCAAGACCTAATCTTCACAGTCATACAGCTGAGTGAAAAGGCCCTTGAGTATAAGAGTGAGATCCATCTTTGTTTCACAGATCTGGAAAAGGCGTTTGACAGGGTCCCCTGGAGCAAACTTTGGGACTGTTTGGCAAGGAAGAACATTCCAGCACCTCTGATTCATGCTTTACAGAGCTTCTACAAGTCTTGCAGAAATTATGTGAGGACAGCAAACCATAAGTCAGAAGAGATCAGGACGACCACTGGTGTAAGACAAGGTGATATTCTGTCACCTTATCTTTTCATACTCCTCATGGACGATGTCATCAAGGCATGTAAGGAGAGAACAAGAAAGTATTCAGTGGGGTACTGGAAGATGAGACAGGTCTGTATTTCAGAGCTGGCATTTGCTGATGATGTTGCCCTGATTGCTAAATCAGAGGCACTTCTCAAATCGAACCTGCAAGTCTAGAAGGAAGAGCTGGTGAAGAGAGGGATGGTCAAAAGCAGTTCTAAAACAAAATCCACGGTGATATCACGAGAAGAAAGAAGACATCAGATTAAGCTGGGAGAACAGGTCCTGGAGCAGGTCGACCACTTTAAATACCTCGGAGCTATTATAGACCGAAAGGAAGGTTTCAAAGAAGAGTTGGCCACTCGAAAAGCAGCAGCTGGGAGACTGTTTTAGGCCATAAATTGAGGATCCTCAGCAAGAGAGAGGTTGGTAAGAAAACGAAGATGGCTGTATACCGCTCCACCTATGTTCCAGTCTTGACATATGGATGCGAGTCATAGGCAATGACTACAACCCACAAAAGTCAGATCCAAACCTCAGAAATGAGGTATCTGAGGAAGGTGGTTGAAGTAACAAGAAGAGACATGGTCCGCAATCAGACGATGCGTCAAAGCCTAAAATCCCACCCCCTGCAGACCCAAGTAGAACAGTTCCAACTAAGATGGTTTGGCCATGTCTGCAGAATGGGAGAAGATCGGCTACTACGACAAGCATTAGAAACAAAGAGCCAGGGATCCAGACCCACAGGATGACCCAGAGTCCGCCGGGAGGACAACATTAGACAATCTTTGAAGGGCCGAGGACTAGAATGGAACCAGGCCAGGAGGAAGACAGCCAATAGGATAGTCTGGCACTCTCTCTTCCAAACCTCTACACCTCGCGGTAGAAGGGGAACGACTAAGTAAGTAAGACTTTTATATTGGAATCAAATTTTCTCATCACAGAAATTTAGGGTGTAGATATAGTCCGAAAATTATGTCCTTTTCGCTGGTGCCTTTTTATGAGCACTTAACTGATATAAGGGAGTCCTGCAACTGTGATTTTCGTCACTTCTTGGTGATAAGGGTACTTCTCTCACACGAGTGGCGTAGTAACTTCAGTACTTCAAACCGTCTGATAGCTTGTAACCACGAACTTTAGGAAAAATAGGAACACAAATGCCTCTGCTAAGTACATTTGTGGACTGCCAATTAACAGGCGCATCTCGCTGGCCACCTACCAATGTTAATCTCTCAGAAGAATTAAATTCCCGAGTACACCGTGTAGCTCAGGGAAGATGATTAAAAATCACCATTTTCCTCTGGGTATTAACTGGAAAATGTGTCTGGACGGCGCGAATAATGAGTAGCCTGAGTTACAATTAACAAAGTGCATAGATCTCACAAAATATTATACACTTTAGGCACATGTGATGTAATCATCAGTCATCACTGCTCCATTCGGAGTCTGGGGTCACCTCTGCTGTCCGTTTTCCGCACGACTAGCTACAAGAAATCACCAGCGCTTGCTGTAGTGATTTATGAATGTACTAGTTTCAAATGTTGAGGTTGCCAGCCTTGTATATAACCACTTAGCAAAGAAAACATGTCAAAATTACATCTGTAAAATAATTGTTACACTTTCCCCAAAGTTTTGGGAATACACTATCTCCTCGCACAGGGTAGAATGGACACGAGCAATTTAGGTTATATGCTCTCGAACCACTTGGTCTGGAAATTTTGAATCCCTTTTATGACGGGTGAATCTGCGAAACACTTGGTCTTGGAAAGTTTCTCTTATGACGGGTAATCCAATTGCTAAGTTTCCAGTCTTCGTATTTTAAGTCCTGGTCCCTTAAGTTTTTCCGTCTCTGTATTTATAAAGGCGGGCTTACTTTTTAAGGTTTTAAGTTTCTCAAATACTTCGATCTGTCACTTATAATATAGGAATTTAAGATGGGGGTCTAATTTTTTCTCAGCTGTCCTCATCAGCTTATCTTGCGTGATCGCACATTTGACGTGTGCTGCAATCTCTCTGTTCTGCGTCTCTGATTTCGCTAGATTATATGTGCAGTTCTCAGTTCACATCACAGATGGTGCTTCCGTGGGATGTTCCAATAGGATCCATAGTTTATTCCGGCTTCTTACTTTAATCCAATCGTAATCTCTTTAGCACTGGGTTGGAGTGTCTAATTTCAAAATATCCCCCCCACGTGTTTTAAAATATTACATTTAATATTCCAACGCGTGACCTCTTTCAAATCATGCGGTAATATTTCCGCCGGCTCACGACAACATGTGACCATGTTTGCCTGGCGTAATGTCTTCCACCAAGATGTCTACTCAGACAGATTATCTGTAACAATCACCAGGGATTGTCCAACAAAAAGTGACAAACGCATCTACCCTCTGTGTAATCTGCCAGACAAACAGACACGGACATCGGAAAACCAGACAGACAGTCTTGGGTTCTTTTCATGTCGTTCGGACGAGACCTAAATGTCAACAGCTTTTCACCTGGGGTCAAACGTTGAACCGACGCGTTTCAAAAGATGTTCAAACTGAGAGAATAGATAAGCATATGACCGGTATAATTACCTGGTATTATCGCAGTTACCTTGCGGAACGTAAACAATTTTGCGTGTAAAGCAGATACGTCAATAGGGGAGTAGAGCGTTAGAGACTTCACCCTACTAGATCCAACATAGAGAGTAAAAGAAATGGAAAGGCATGATTTATGCCCAATAAAAGCGATTGGTGAGAAAAATGAAGAAAAAGAAATGATACTGCGTTGGGCTGAAGGTGTGAGAGATCACACAAAAGAGCATGCCCAGACGTTCTGTGACAGTCGCAACAGGCGATTAATATCTGGGTTCGCATGAGGCTTGCAACACCATCGTGTAAAACAAATTTATACAGAAACCACTACAGCAAGAGAACATGGTTACTTAGATGCAGGCTTTCTGTGGATCAGTTGTGGGTGGTAGCACTATGCTCTATAGGGAGTTAAAAAAGAAATCAATATATATAAAATCTCAGCTTTTTCTGTCACTAACGCTAAGGGATGCAACTTTGGTTGAAAGTTAGACATTAATTGTATTGTTTCTCTTATATGTTATGTACTCTCCCGAAAATAGTAACACTCGACAAAGAAAAGTGCGCAAATCAAGATGTGCAAAAAAATATATATAGAATATGTGATCCCGTATATATACATTGGGATCCTCGCTGCTGCTACGTTTTTCGTGTACTGTCGTGATGCACAGTGGTGTTTATTTTAATATTTTTGAATTAGTAAAATTGCCGTTAGGTATTGGTGCTTTTGAATTTAATTGCCGTCTTATGACGGGCTTTTACACTAGTGAATGAATAATAAATGCTGCTGCTATTTCTACTACCGTCGCCAAAAAAAAAAACTCCAAAAAACTGTATCGATAATAATGATTGTGATATTAGTGATGATGATATCTCAAAGCGAATACTAACTACTACAGCGTCCTCTGTGATTTTTCTTTCAATGTTAGACTATTTGAGATAACACGACATGATCAAGCCAAACATGGCCACAGCTAACACAAACGATAAGTGTTCAATAGCCTATCATCACTAAAATCATTTTACGAAATGTCTTACTGCACATTCTTCTTCATGAAATGTCTCACGGTACATTCTTCTTCTCCTTTTTGAAATGTATCACGGCACATTTTTCTTCTTCTTCATGAAATGTCTCACGGCACATTCTTCTTCATGAAATGTTTCACGGCACATTCTTCTTCATGAAATGTTCACGGCACATTTTTCTTCTTCTTCATGAAATGTCTCACGGCACATTCTTCTTCATGAAATGTTTCACGGCACATTCTTCTTCATGAAATGTTTCACGGCACATTCTTCTTTATGAAATGTTTCACGGCACATTCTTCTTCATGAAATGTTTCACGGCACATTCAGCATGTCTTTATCCAATCTATCCCTATCACAGTCATTCTTGTTTGGTGGCAAACCCAAATACGATGCAGTATGTCAAGTTGACATGTGCGTTCACAGTGCTTAGAAAATAAATGAACAAACGATGATTTTTTTTTTGTTTCATACCGTCTGGACATCATATTCCGTTACCGTCTGGACATCATATTCCGTTATACCAACTTTATCCGAAATCAAAAGCAGACAGTATATTTGTTGGGTTTCAAATCTTTGGCGGCTCAAAATGTCTATGTTCCACTCATCGTAGAGAGCCAAAACTTTTCCTGCTGCTAGTTTATCGATTGTACATTTCTAAATGATCGGGAGGGGTTGGGGGGGGGGGGGGGGGGCAGAGTTATGGCGTCCGCCTCGTATTCAAGAGGTACCGGGTTCGAATCCCAATTGAGGGATTATAATTTATTTGAAATATTTTTTCAGGACCGGTGGTCCTAATTACGTCATAACAATAATATAACATTTGGTAACAATAATATAACATTTGGTAACAATAATCTAACATTTGGTAACAATAATCTAACATTTGGTAACAATAATCTAACATTTGGTAACAATAATCTAACATTTGATAACAATAATATAACATTTGGTAACAATAATATAACATTTAGTAACAATAATAATAGTGGATTCCTAAAACTTGTTTTTCATAGAATACGCCCAATAGCTATTGTAGTTTCAGTAGCAATTATTTTTACACGATGTGTTTGCTAATTACACGATGAGTTTGCTAATTGCACTATGAGTTTGCCTACTTTACGCTGAGTTTGCTGTTTACACGATGGGTTTGCTAATTACACAGTAAGTTTGCTAATAACACCATGAATTTGATAAGTGCACGATACGTTTTGCTAATTACACCATGAGTTTGCTAATTACACGATGAGTTTGCTTATTACACGATGAGTTTGCTGTTTACACGATAGATTGTTAATTACAAAAATGAGTTTCCAATTACACGTTGGGTTTGCTAATTAGACGATAAGTGTGCTAATTACACGATTTGTTTTGCTAATTACATGATGAGTTTGCTAAGTACACGATACGTTTTGCTAATTACGCGATGAGTTTGCTAACCTCATACATAAACCTCCTTAGCCAACATTTACGACGTTTTTTGTAGGACATAGTTACTAATTTTTTTTTTACTCAATAACCCGACTTCTTCGGGATCTACAACAGTAAGTGTCTTGTACAAATATAATACATATTACAAATTTAACTTTGCTAGATAAACTACTGCTGCAAAAGATCATGACTGCTTTGATGCAAGCTTTCTGAGGATTAGCTGTAGTAGTGACACCAATCTCCAATAAGAGCCAGATGGGAAACGAAATAATAAATGCTGCGTCCATTTCTACTGCCATCACAAAAAACCATATTGATAATAATGAACAATAATGTAAAATTTGCGTTTCGGTGCGTTGTCCAATAAAAATGCCTTACCTCAAACAACAAAACAGAACCGCCTGTCTGTCCATAAATGAGGGCATCACGCACCATATGCTCTGAGCAACGTTTACACGTCCGACATTTTGCATTCACACATTCGTGCGCTCCGGACAGCAAGTTCACACCTTTTTCTATTCGCGTTCACAAATTGAGTCCCTTGACGTTCGTGCTGGTGCAGCAGATACTCACGCCTGGAGTATCACCCGAGGGTGAGATGTATATTGAGTGTCGTCTCCAGCAGAAGGACAAAGTGCTCTTTGATGATATCATCATCTCCAAGGTTAAAATTATCGCTAGTTCAGTCTTCATGGTGTGCGCCATTCTAGCAGCAGTAAGAAACGCTCAAAAGTATTGTTAGATTATTTGGTACTGGTATTCCACAATACACATAAGAGCAGATGTAGATGTAGATTTACGAGCATTATTATTAACTAGGGTAAAACTAAAAGCCCGTCATAACGGCAATTTTACTTATTCAAACGTATTTTTTTTTAAAAACCACTGTGCATCACCACAGTACACGTACTACGTAGCAGCAGCGAGGATCCCAATGTGTGTTTACGGGATCACACAGTCTATAAATATATTTTTGTGCACACCGTCATTTGCGCATTCTTCTTTGGTAAGTGTTACTGTTTTCGGGAGAGTACATATAAGGGAAACAATACAATTAATGTCTAACTTTCAACCAAAGTTGCATCCCTTAGCGTTATGCACTGACAGAAAAAGCTGGGATTTTATATATAGGATGCTTATTATTTGTTGAAGTTATTGTGGGTTTTAAGAATGGTCTACAGCAGTGGTTCTCAACCTTTTCTTGCTCGTGTCCCCCTTCTGATACCTTTACTAAAGTTTAATTGGACGTACACACTCGACAGCACAGATAGTGACAAATCACAGGTTGGCATAATACATCATGGTACAGTGGATAAATGGTCTTGCAATGTTATGTTACATGGGCACTCATGTAGAATAATAGTATAATGGACTGTCAGTAGCCAAGCACTCAGTATTGCCCATATATATATATCAACTGAGTTTACTGACAAAGCACGTCAGATTATAAACAATATCCAAGATGGCTTCTAGACCTAATCTCGTCTAGCGAAGATTCCTTAACATAATGTCCAGCACAGATTTTTCCATATAATTATATTGAACCGCTAGCAATGGGTTCTCATGTGTAGCAGTGATCTCTGGACTAATCAAGCGATAATACGGGCATCCCTTTTCTCTTCTTGAAAGTCACTACATGTTTGGTTCCAAGATGGCTTCACTCGTGAGCTGTCACTCACGTTTGGATACAGATAATGAATCTGTCCTAAAGTTAGTCATTCATTAAACATTTCATTGCTCTGTAGATTTGATCATGAACAATTGACTGCATTCTACAGGATATAGTGCTGCTAGGAATCAGAATCGTTTTTTTCATCTAGTTAGATGTATCCTCTCAGACGTACAAATCATCCCTATCGAAAAACGGTGGCTTCGTACGAGAGTTCAAAAGAGTATCTTTATTACCTTGGTTTTCAGAAATATGATTTTGCCATTCCTTGGCAATAAGAATGAACACTGGGGTAAAGCATACACGATAGGTCTAGACGACTATCACTTTCCCCAAAAACCACTGAGATCACTTTTTTCCCGGCATCAAGCCGACATAGAAAAACACAGCCCATCATCAGGGCGAAGCCAAAACACACCTCTCTCGCGACACATCCGCCGAACAGCCTTTGACCTCTCTAGAGACAACAGAACATATAGTTCGACTTAGATATGTAAAGATATACAGATATAAGACAGACTCGTCCTACACAGACAAACAATACACATAAATTCAGGCCATAGATATTCTGAAGCAAGAACAATCTATTACTACCCAAACAAAGAATAAATCGCAGTAAAACTGGATTCATCCGCGGAGTTCGATCGAAAGAGACGGCACAACTTTCAAGGGAAGTAACTCAATAATGACTTTCCCTTAAGCACTAAAAAATATCTATTTTGTTTACAAAATATTTGCGAACATAACAAATATACCAATGTATAATATTGTAAGATATCAAAGACTGCACGTAACACATACATAGACAATTACATGAATAAGTAAATAAATAAAGATAATTAACAAACACTCGTAGGACAGAAAGGTGCTACATTGGTCGTGTGTCCTTACACGATTTACTTTAACAGCAAGGTTGTGGTACCGTTTGGATGGTCCCTGGTTCGATTCGCGGTGAGCTATCACGTTTATTTCTATTCTGTTGTCTGGTGTTCTTCTTTTGGTTCAGCGAGTGCCTGTTAATTACCTCTATTTATTTATCCATTTATTTAATACGCTCAAGCCTCACGTGACCTTTACTATTTACGTAAACAATTATAGTTGTTAAGGTTCTTCATCACTATGGCAGTTACTTTTTTGTTTTTAATTAGAAGGATTTTTGACTTCCTGTTCCCCTTGACAACGACTACACTTAATTTTGAGACCAGTCACACCAGATTTCAAATTGCTACTCTTGTAATTCCACTGTAATCGATTGCATTTAACATCGAGGTTCACCACACCAGATTTCCGGTTGTGCCGTCTCTGTTACGAATGGCACTCATGATTTTGATGCCCCGTGCTATCAGAGACAGCGACAGATGACAATGGTGTAGGTGTCAGAGGACACAACATCGGCAGATGTGCCCCAATGAAAACGATATGGTGGAATACTAATAACTCGTAACACCTTGTGTTCACAATAATGACTTCTGTTTGAAGAAGAAAACAGAAAGCGTTGAAAGGTTTTTGTTTTATTAAGAAACATGAGACGAAAGTGACAGATACGCCACAATGGTAAAAGCCCAGCCTGTGTTGTGTGCGTATGTGTGCGAGCGCATTTGCTTGTTTGTGTCCGCACAGCTCATCCAGTAGTAAACTCTTTGTTAAAAATATTAAAGATATATTTTTTTAACAGTTGTAGTATTTTGTTTGTTTGAAGATGGGACTCTTTTGCCGGGCGTTGTTTATTTTTTAAATGGATGTGAGAGAATGTTAAATTATAATAGGCAGTAAAAACTAACCGCACTGAAAAAAAAAGTCATTGTAAAGAAATAGTGGTCATGTAAAGTTATGTGGCTATTCTCACTGTCTTTAAAAAAAAAAAAAAGACAGTTCTGTAGTAAATACTGTGTAGAGGAGTGAAGTGTTAGAGACTGCACTATACTAGCTTCAGGTTTATGAGAAAGAGTGACCAGTTCGCTTCCTTGCTGTCTTTGTCTTTCCTAACTTTGATCAGAGTCCGGTACACGTTTACACTTGGGTAGAAGTCAGCGTAAAGACACGAGAAGCAAAGGCTCTAGCCAATCTGGAAATATGAACTTCTTTAAAACAGAATTATATTAATTACAAACTGCTACCACTGTACAAACTGAATTTAATTAAAAGGAAGAGAAATGCACATTAAATTCATAACCAAACTGAAATATAACTATAGTTTTGTTGGTTTTTTTTAAAATTTGCCACACACACTTCTGGTTGTTTTTTTTTTTTTTTGGGCTGTCGTACAAATATACCGGGCGGGACACCAGTTGTCGCACCGCTACGGTATGACACATGTATGGGACACCAGTTGTCGCACCGCTACGGTATGACACATGTATGATTTTCAATAATCACAGTCTTAAAATATATTTTTGTGCACACCGTCATTTGCGCATTCTTCTTTGGTAAGTGTTACTATTTTCGGGAGAGTACATATAAGGGAAAGAATGCAATTAATGTCTAACTTTCAACCAAAGTTGCATCCCTTAGCGTTATGCACTGACAAAAAAAAGTGGGATTTTATATATAGGATGCTTATTGTTTGTTGAAGTTATTGTGGGTTTTAAGAATGGTCTACAGCAGTGGTTCTCAACCTTTTCTTGCTCATGTCCCCCTTCTGAGCTTCTTTTACCTCTATCTGGAAGATTATCAATAATGTCTCCATAAACTGGCTCGTTAAGAAAGAGATAGACCTATTCGAGATAGCGACAAGACGATGAGATAGTGTTTTCTAATAAATCATGAAGAGTTTTCTCTATTCCTGCGACATTAACTTCTTCCCTAAGATCTCGATAAAGAAAGAGCCCCCAACCTCCTAAATGAAGAATTTGCCTGTATCTAAATACTTGACACCTACAATACGAATCATTCACTAAACTGACTAACTAATGATCAACAGGGCTTTAGGTTTTTTGGTTAAATATTTACACATATAGGGTTAGTAGAAATTAAAAAGGATGATTGAAAAAGACAATCCATACATGAAAAAGTAAAAATGTAGTGAATTAAATAAGATAATGAAACTACGTAAATAATGCATTTATGATGGGATATACTGTTATCACTCTGACGAATTTTTATCTAAAGGGTGCATAATCTTTCCAAATTTCCTCTCAATGTATTATTATACAAAAGTATGCACCGGCTGTCCAATGTACAAGTCTTTTTAACCGTGTGGGTTATCTCAAAGACGAGTAATTATTGTTGCAAATATTGAACATGTATAAATGAGAAACATGTAAGATTTAATCTCCATCAAAGCTCAGAAATCTCTCTAGTGTAGACAGACTGTTGGCATTTGTGTCAGGAAACATACTGCTGCCTGATGTTGAAGAACACACTGTCTTGACTTGAGTTCTTAATGAAATGATCTTCTGGTATAAGTAGGATTCGGGCAATGAGCTTGATTGACTCAATTTAGTTTGTGCAATACCCGCTTTGAGTAGAGGAATTCACGTCATGCACTGACGCAGCGGGTAACTGAACTTGGCACAGGCTATAAGCTTTTGAGTGATTTGAACTTGATATATGGTATAATAAATTTGTGAGTGCTTGAATTTGATCCAGGCAATAAGTTTTGGAGTGTGTTGAACTTGATATTTATATATCAACTTGTGAGTATGTGATCTTCATATTTTGACGAATTAACTTGTAGGTATGTTAACTTGATAAACATAATACGTCAGATGCTGTCGCACTGGACGTAACAAATTTGGAAAACATAAGTTGACGGCGGAACAAGCAAAACCATCAACAACAGAATGAATAAAGCGAGAACAGTCTTTACTGGTCTATAAAACAACATCTGGAAGTCTTTCCAGTACAACGCAAACAACAAAATTAAGATTATATGAGAGCTGTGTACTTTCTATGCTTCTCTATGATGCGGAATGCTGGAGAGTAAACACATATAAAAAAATATCGAAAAATTGTCCCCTCTTTCCACACAATCTGCCTAAGGAAAATTCTCCAAATCTTTTGGCCGAATACCCTATCAAACAAATTCTCGTATCACCCAGGCTGCTGTGGCCAGCGAGAGACATTAGTGTCTAACAATGTAAGGCGTTCGCCAAGATGGGAAGTTTTTTTTAAAGTTATACTTAAGTGCAAGGTGGTGATGAAATACTAAAGTTACACTTAAATAAAAAGGCGTGATTTAGGAAAAACGATCATGTTAAAGATTAATCAAAGAACAAAAAAGTAGAGAAATAAAATGAGAACGATGGTGAAAAAAAGTAAATGACGACGAAAGAATAAGACCACTTCATCACATTGTAGTGTCTTTCGTTTTCCTTTTTTTCTCAAATGAGATACTTATTTTATAAAAACTAGGATTTTTGAACATGTGCAAGAGCACGTGGAAACAATTCGACCCCCCCCCCCCTACCCCCCCCCCCCCCCCCCCCCCCCCGCAGAAAAAAAGATGGCACTAACAGTTATATCTAAAAATCAGATCGAAGTTCCTCCAGGGTTTAGAGAACGAACGAACGAACGAAGGAGCTTTATTTTCAAAGGGTTAAGAATTGGGCACGTAGGCCAACTAACATTCTGCCTTCCTCTCTTTCTCTCTCTCTCCTCTTGCATACGTGTGCCCTTTCATTCCCACATGTTACTTTAAGCATTAATTTAAAGGCATGCAACATTATCAAGGTAATACAACAACATACATTTGTATCCAATCATAATCAAAATTAAGCATGTTTTAAAAAAAGTAATGAAAAATAAAACAAAGAAACAAATAAAATCCTAACCCTCCATACAGTACATTAGGCAATAATTTGAAACATAACCAGGTTAGGGCGGCATATAATCAGAACTCATGAAATGTTGGAGCAAAATGAATATACTGTACTTTTCAAGGTATGTGGAAGTTTGTGCCAGAGATGGGCAGCTTTGAGTCCCATAACAGATACTGCCATAGGGAGTGAATTATAAAAGCCTTCGCTTTACTAGGCCTAGCTTTGTGAAGACAGACAGAGGGGAGACCAAAAACATGTGGAGAATAGAACGAGCGAACAAACTTTATTTTAAAAGGGTTGAGAATTGAGAAATAGTCGAAGACCAACAACAACAACAACAAAACACACACACACACACTCATACACACGGAGAAGATAACTGGACATACATTAAAATGATTAAAAAAAAAAAGAGATGAAATTAACTTTAATGAACGACAAGGCCAAGAAGGCTTGGCGTGTTTTTATTGAAGAATTGTGCTCCTCGTGAAGGCGAGATTTGATGATGATGGTATTAACCGACTAGCTTTCTCATTAGTAAGTCATTTTTGGGGTTATCATTTGTAAGAATTTGTTTTTACTTGTAATAAATGTTTGTTAATTAGTGATTGCCATGTGTCTTCAATATCTTTCAGACAATGATTCTCGGTACAGACAACAGTATACTCCACCCCATACGTCTTCAGGTCTACATCTTCTGGGTGAGTATTATCCACATAAACATCACCATGACAGACTACAAAGTCAGTCCGACACAACAAGCGAAATCGTGACAGTAAAAAGTTGGAAGTAATGTAAAGACTCTAATCGATCTCTAGCTGTAATTCCAGCTAACGGGAATCCAGCCTATCATCATGTCGGCCCTAGGGTAGCCGGTACCGATCCGTGAGACTAACCAGACCCCCCACGAAACCCTTATTTAACTGAAGCCGAAGGTCGACAAATCATTCCATTTCTGTGAATTTCCTGGGAGTCAAATAAAGAGAACCGTCTCTGAAGCGGGAATTTATTTGATAAACGCCAGATAACTAAATTAGCAGTGTTGCAACCCCTTGTATTGATCACGAAGAGACCATCGCAGTCAGTGTCTGAAGGTAGTCTCCCCCCAACAGTGTTTTTTTCTTTTCTATTTCATCTGCAGGTCTGATGAAAAGTTACTTTTCTTTATGCAGTGGACAGAGATTCTAGCTGAAAATAGAATGAAGCTGACACTATTTGAAACTCCAAGATTTAGTGTGCACTTTATCTTAACTCAAAGAGCAATACAGTTTAGACAGATCGGAATCTTGTCACTACGATATATTTTTTTTCCCATTAAATTAAATTGCTCGTTTCAGAGTATACATATATATTCTACGAGAATAATTCTTTTCAATCTTTACTTATGAAGATCATTCTCGGCTGTTGTGGCTTTGGATGATGATATCTCAAAAGGCAGCAGTTTTACGTGAACGTGAGAAACGTCCAAAGACTTAATTACTTACTTAGTTGTTCCCCTTCTACCCTGGGGAGTAGAGGTTTACCAGAGAGAGCGCCATACTATCCTATCAGCTATCTTCCTCCTGACCTGGTTCCAATCTGGTCCTCATGCAGCAACAGTGATAAATGCAGTCAGCGACCCATAGCTTGACTGCTTGCGTCAGAGTCAGCGAACCAGAGCTGACCAAGACCCTACTTCACCTCCAAGTGGTGGTCCTGGAAACAGGCTGCATCACTGCAGTCTGGCTGAGAGAGTAGGGATCGAAGAGGGAAGGCTAACCCGGTCCCAAAAATGCCATGCTGAAACCGGATGTGTCGGGCCGAAAGGCGCAAATATCGCACCTTTGCTGTAAACGGCAACGTAACAAACGTCCTTTTCAGGACGAACGCAGAAGAAGAAGAAAACATCCTTCAGAGATTGTCTAATGTTGTCCTCCCAGTGGACTCTGGGTCGTCCTGGAGGTCTGGATCCCTGGCTCTTAGTCTTCCATACGTATCGTGGTAGCCGACTTCTCCCATTCTGCATACATGGCCAAATCATCGTAGTTGGGACTAATGTCCAAAGACAATACACTAATTTCTCCAAATGGTCTGCGTGCATGTTGCTATCAAATTTCATGACCGCAAAGATACCTATGATGATGACGGTGGTAACAATGATTGCCAAAGCCAGACAAAAAGACGACATACAATATCAGACTACTACTACACAAGCCGCTGCAGCGTAGTGTTTAGTGCACTGGCTTCCGAGCTCAGTGGCTTTTGGATCGATCCCCAGTTGGGGTGGGATTTTTTTGACCGCAAACGGGTCCGAGGTTGACCCAGCCTCATGAATTGGGTATGTGACGTATAATGGAAATATAGCCTACAGTGTCTGACAGTTTTTCGAGATCTCGCAGCGTATATGATTTGCTAGCAAAGCCATGCAACTTACAGCCTGCGTTCACTCATTTTTAATCCACGCCTCTTTTCCCTGAAACGTAAACAAACGGAAATATTACCAACTTCCGCGACTTGCCAGTCATAACAGGGAGCGAACCTGGTTTGTCTACCTGAGTTTCTCACGCGAGCTGATCTGTCAATCATCAAGATATCAGACAGACGCACGTGGAAACACCGGACCTTTTTGAAGTAGCCGCACGGGCAGAAATGTTTTCCCGAAGATCCTTTGATGTTCGTACATACAGGGGGAGATAACGCTTTGATCTCCAGAAAACGGGGAAAATCTACAGAAACCCGTTATACGGTTTAAGTCTCTGTTGTCAGTCTCTGTTGTCGATTAGCAACGCCGAACAGAGCGACCGTAAAACCTGTTATCGGGGAAAACGTAGTCTCCCAATTTCTGCTATATGCTAAGAGTGTGAAAATTAGCATCCTCTGGAGAACAGATAACAACAATGTATATAAACTGCGTCTTCTCAAACCAGTTATCAGTTGTTGCTCAGAATTTTGGATATTCTAAACACGTCGTCTAGAACCATTGTGGAAGGTGTTAATAGCCTTCGTGGGGATTTCATTCGGATATTTTGGTAATAGAAATTTGTGCTTAAGTGCTAAAATGTGTTACGTTTTACCATTATAATTCACTGTGATTTCCTAGCATTAAAACTGTTGAAATAAAATAACGCGTAGATATTTCTTGCCAGTTGTTCAGTTAATGTAATTTCCATCACCCGCTTTCTCACACTAAAAGATACGGTTTAGCTGACTGAACTAATATGATAGTCATTTACTGATAATGGACCATAGAATTCGCGTTATATTTTACAAATTTTGTGTAATTATATAAGTGACTAGTGTTAATATCATACGACTAAAAAACAGACGCCGACAATCTAATAGCTATTAATGACAGCCGATATTTGTTAAGTACGCTTATGGATTATTAAATAATAATTGACATTGTGCGCTGAACGTTAACGCGCGTGCAAAGGAGCGGGGAGGGCACATACCTTCACCTGAACTAGAGACACCGCGCTAAGCGAAAGCGACCGGATGGGAATAGGCTAAAGACACCGTGTGCCTTTTAACTTTAATCAGGAATGACGGAGAGGATGAGAGATCGTCTTGTCCCCTTCCGTGTATATATATATGTAGAGATATAATAGTCGCATTTTTTATGTTTCTCTATTCTAGCAGACCTGATCAAACGGCGACCAGCAGTCTATTGCGGTCTATTTTGGTCCTTTTCTTCATTTACTGATTAGATTAATGTGGTCTTCTTCTTGGCTTACACGTCCCCAAGTTCATTTGTGAACAGGATTGGCCAAAAAAAAACACATAAACATTTAAATAGTAAATTTAACTGGACTTACAAATACCCAGATATTCATTCAATTTTATCAGCCCACTGTGGCGTAATACCAATAACATTTCTATCTGACTTTTGACAGTTGTATCATCGGATTTATCCAGCAAGTTACGCTGTTTCAAAATCGGCAATCACTACAGAGCCAGCCAATATGATTTACCATCACCATCATAAATAACAGTTTTAGCAACCAGATGTTTTCTTAGTACTGTGAACACCAGATCTAGGTTCTACCTTAACTATTCGAGGTGACATTTGTTGATCCAGGAATACACCACCAAATTTGGCGTCCCCCTCATAAAAATCTTATTTGTTATAGAGAGTGGACTGGGGCCGACTTGGATAATACCCCTGACACTTTATATATTCAGGAACCATTGTAATTCCAACGGGATATCACCAGAATAGGGTAAGCGTGATTGATGTGGCCACGTATGACAGAGAGAGAGAGTGAATATTTTTGTAGTTACAGAAACTGTACCATCATTTATTTTCTTTGCTTAAATCTTTACGGGATAGCATTTAGTAGGAACTTTGTTCTTTTCTTTACTGTCTATTCTGTAACACAGTGCTAACCTTTGACCTTTGGAGTTATTAACTTGTTGGGTTCTTTTTCTCAATAAGGGGGAGGGCACATGTACTCTGATATTTTCTATGTATGAATTCTGATTTATTTGATCTCTCTTTAGATATTCGATGTTGTAAAGTTTAATGATAATATACAACAAAAGAACTTACCTTTGTGTGTTGGTCGGACTCATACCAAATTTACCATAGTTTTTCACATTTGTGTGTCCTGTTGTCACATAACATAGTTGTGTGTGTGTAGTTAACCTTATATTTACATATATAGGGAGGTGCAAGATTGTCTTATACTAAAAGATAGTCGTATAGATAGGCTGGACTAGAGAAACTACTCATTCCAGAGACAGATCTTCTCCTTAAACTATCCACTCGTGAAATCTATTCTCACACCTTTACTTCTCACGTACTTATCACCATCCTCTCTACTCAGGCGGGACCATAAATATTTTCAAACCTATCTAAATTTACGACAGGGTACCAGAGCAACTCTTGGAAGGTTATTGGCGGCTGGCGTGATGCTGACCACATCACCCCATAGTGTGCTGATGGTCAAGAAAATATGGGCCTAACACCATATTCTTAATATGCATCAATGGGCATGTAACGGGATCCTTTACTTTACCACACAAGCCACAAATCCTACTGGTTATTGCATAATTTATGTCTTGGCACGCAGTGTTTTCTCTGTTTAGCTTACACATTCTTAAAATCAGTCTTCAGAGTTAAAATTTGAACTCACATTTTATTAGCAAGTGTTGTACCAGAATAAAGATGTCATCAACTTTTTTTCAAAATATTTACTAAGTACGTAACTGAACATCAACAGCTCGTGGGCAAGTAAACACGAAATAAATAGTTCTTTAAAAATTGCGATAATTTGAAATATTAAGATTGAAGCCCACGCTACTTTTTTTTATTTCAGACAAAATACAGTACGTATCTTTTATGTTTTTTGTTTCTTTATTTATTTCTCTTGTGTATTATTTTTTTCGAACATCGGCGTTTTGAATCTTGCATTTAGTACAATATCTCTCGACATTGTAGTGAAATTGACAGAGATACAACGGTAAAATACCTCCAAAGATAACATGTAAGGATAAAAACATAATGCGTAGGCTGCTGATAGTACATGATCGCCCAGACCGCGGGTCATCACCCTCCATAAAAATTGACTTGCTAGACAGGAGGGGAACGGCGGATAAAAAGGAAAAAATATGACTGGAAAGATTGCGTGGGACTAGAAAGGCTAAGGAGACGGAATTGGGGGGGGGGGAAGGGGGGGGGGGGGGGGGGGGGGGGGGGGGGGGGGGGGGGGAGGAACGGAGAAAAGTCACGTTTCCCAAGTTGACATAAAGTAAGGAACTCGACAGAAGGGACCTTGGATATGTTACGCCACAGTCATTTATTGGTCGCTTTTGCGATACCAAGCCTTTGATTTGAATTCAGCGGCAGAACGCAGATGTTTGGAATATTACAAAAATTAAAAAGTAACTTTTTCGTAATATTAATGTTAGGAATATAAAAATTAGCTGGCCGGATGGCCCATTCTGAGCAGTGAACTAATATGTTCTTAATTTTACAGACGGATAGATAATATTGAAGATAATGACAAAAGACAGTGTTGTTCACATCAGCGACAGACTGTATGGAGGGGAGAGAAAGGTTGGTTCAAAAATCAAGTACGTTTTTGAAAAAAAAACAAGTAGAGACGGACAGACTAACAGATAAACATCCATACTTGACTGAAGCATGACTGAAATGACTTTAGGGTAGGAAATTTGAATTTGAAATAAACCTAGGCAGTGATTGGCCACAGACAATCATTTTATCGGCGCTCAGACGCGCAAGTGGGGCCATTCCTCAATAGTTGTTCGATGATAGACACAGTATTTTAAAGTGTGGTGATTTCCAAATGAAAGAAAGTGAAATAAGTTCAGGGACGCCATACTATAGCCAGCAGCTCAGCTGAGTTTTGCTAGCATTTCTGTGTTCTTTATTCATAATCTGGTAAGATTGAAATTATTTCTTTGTATATTTTGAATATTGTTTAATGTTCGAGTGATTTGATACTGCCATATCATAATCTAGCCTTACAAACAAGTAGGGATTTGCTCTAGACCCCCCGCCCAAGTCAGGGTCTAGGGACCAACAATATACATAAACTCCAGCAAGGGTTAGGAAAGACAGATCAAGTGTTGAGAATAATGAAACATATTACCTATCCACTTTTAGGGAAGAAAACTAATAAATATTTTTCAGAATCTATAGTCTGGGAGGACCTATCTGATGTAAAACCACCATGGTAAATGTGCTGTTTGGTCAGAGAGATCTGACCTGTCTGTATGATGTGGTTGTTGTGTCCGTGTTGTGTCCAGACGTGGGTAGAGAATAGAATTTTGACACATAGCCAATACTTTGATTGCAGAGCTGTGAGTTTCAGTTGTCAACAAGGCGGTGTCCATTCAGTTGGTGATTTTACTCGAGTGTATCTGTGCAGTACGTTGTGACAGAGACCACTATTATTGCCCGCCAGCACGGAGAGGTGGGACCACCAGATTTCAGCACCAGAGCTACATATGCAAGTTGAGTGAGCCTCTGGTCTGCTGGAAGTTCACCAACGCCTTTTAGTTACTAATACCCCATAAAATTCCTGCAATTTACTGGACACTGTGTAGTCAATATAGACAGGTGTGATGAGGCCACCCCAACAGCACAAGCATTAACTATCCTCCCAAGTAGATGACTACTAGAACATTTTAATAAAACTAACTAGTCTAGTACTTATATATGTACACTCTTGCATTTATTATGTAACATTCCATGCATTTCTTTCATAATTTTTAAATCTTTTTTTAAAAAAAGTTCTGGTCAACATAAAACTTGATCCAGAACAAATAAATGTAATATAATTCTATCAAAAATTTTACACTCTTGAGTTAGTTCAGTGTATTATAATATTTGTTAAATATTATTAGTCTGCTTAAATATCTGTGGGTGTATCTATATAACTATCACACCACATTACATATCATTACCCTAGACATTTTACATAGCTACATTCATTAAGAAAAAAAATTGAGTGTGAGGTCGTAGTGGTAGCAAGAAAGGCCTTCTGACAATTCACAACTACATTTTATCTCAGGAGCCTTCACAGCTGGCCTCATACATTACATTTAGTAATATCACCATCATACAATACCATCAAACCCACTACATACATTGGGGGCTCGTCCGGGATAATTAGCCCAACAGTAATATTAGGATCTCCTGGTTGGAGAAATAAAATTAGGGGAAAAAAATTGTGAAATTCCCTTTAAAATTAAAAGTGTCCCTGCAGATAAAAGTTGGTGAATCTTCACAGCCAGTGATAATTAATTAGTTAACTGGTTAGTTAGAATTAGTTAGACTATAGTCATAAGAAGTACTTAGTGTATTTACTGGTTAGAGATTTAGCTTGTATATTATTATATTGTCTGAAAAGTATGGCGGAGCTAGCAAAATTAAGATCAGCTGCTGTGCTGACCGCAAAGGAGATGGGAATGGATGGTCAGATTTTAATTCAATATGTAACGGCTGAATGTGATAAATATATTGAAAGGGAAGATAGAAAGGTAGCTGAAGAGAAGAGGTTACAAATTGAGGCTGATAGAGAAATTAAGACGCTGCAGATTGAGGCAGAAGAAAAACGACAGCAAAGGGAGGCAGAAGAAAAAAGGTTGACTGCCGAAAGGGAGGCAGAAGATAGAAGGTTGCAAAGGGAGCACGAATTACGACTAAGGGAGCTGGAATTACAAGGCCCGGCTCCTGAAAATGGTGCCAGCCCTTTTGCCTCAGATGCTACGCCCAGTCTGGGAGCCTCAAACTCAGCTATGGGGTTTCATTTAGACCATTTTGTTGAAAAAGACGATGACATAGAGGGGTACCTAGGACGTTTTGAGTTATTAGCTACTACATATGGGTTAGAGAGAGAGAGGTGGAGTTTAAAGCTATCACAGGGATTGAGAGGTACTTCTTATGAAGTATTTGCCAAAATGAACAGGGAAGACCAAGACAATTATGACATGTTAAAGCAGGCTTTGTTATTAAGGTACGAGAAGAATGGTGAATTTTATCGTAAGAAATTTAGAAATGCCAAACTGTTGTCTGGGGAGACATACCACCAATTCTCTGCTAGACTAGAAACCTATTTGGAGAAATGGACGGCTCTGGGGAAGACCCAAGATCTTAAAGAAATGATCATGATTGAGCAATTGAGAGAGTCCATGGCTCCAGACATGAGAAAATTTCTCATGGAACAAGGTGCAGAGAAGTTGGGGGAAATTTTAAATGTTGCTGAGAGGTATCAGGCAGCTCAGGCAGAGGTAAGTGGTGCTAAAAAGAAGCACATAGACAATTTTAAAGCTCCACAGCAATTTAATAAATTTGATAATAGAGAGCAGGGAAATAAAGGTAGGACAGACTTTGAGCGGCCAAGAAATGACTATCGCGACAGAAACTCACAGTTCAATGACCAAAAGTTCAATGAAAGAAAACCGTTGAACCAAGGAAAAAGATGGTGTAAATGGTGCAAGAAGGATAACCATAACACCGAATTTTGTAGAAGGAAACCTTCAAACATTGCTGCAATGAAGTCGGGGACGCGAAGATTAAAGGTTAATTCTAATGGACAACAGGAACCTTATCACCCCCCAGTTTGTGAGGATGTTATTTGTAATGGGGTCACCATAAGGTGCCTTTATGATACAGGTTTGGATTATGATTCAGTTGTGAAGTCTAGCCTAGTGGACCCAAGTCAGTATACCACAGAAACAGTGGAAATACAAGGGGCGACTAAGGACATACCACTCATGACACTTCCCATCGCAAGGATAACGGTGAAAACTCGCTATGTGGAGGGAGAAATCAGAGCAGCAGTGATAGATGAACCAATCTACCCTCTGATATTGGGGTGTAGATACGTCTTCTTGGGGAATCCCGAGAAACCTGTGATCATGGCGACAGTGCAGACCAGGTCACAGAAGAAGGAGGAAGAAGGTGAACCTATAAATGCTCATCCAGAGGAGATGAGGGAGGCGCAGGCTGAGGATAGGACACTCAAGCCCTGTTTTAAAAAATTGCCCAAATGCCACACACCTCCGAGCAAGGGGGAATATTTCATGAAGAACAAACTCTTTTACAGGAAGGCCGGAACTGGAACAAATGGTCACAACCAGCTGGTTCTTCCCACTTCATATAGAGATAAAGTGATGGAACTCGGGCATGCGATTCCCTTCAGTGGTCACATGGGGATCAGCGCCACAGGACAGCGTATAGCTTGTCATTACTTCTGGCCAGGGATAACGGAGGATATAAAAAGATATGTCAAATCCTGCCCAGAATGTCAAAGGGTAGCTCCAAAGCACTGGACTGCTCCTGCAACTCTAGGGGAAATGCCCATAGTGGGAACACCTTTTGAGAGGGTTGCAGTGGATATTGTAGGACCTCTCACTCGGACCAAGAGGAGGAACAGTTACATCCTTACTCTGGTGGACACTTGTTCTATGTGGGGAGAGGCGGTAGCCCTGCCATCAATTGATTCAAAACATGTAGCAGAGGCACTACTTACAATATTTACCCGATTAGGATTCCCGCATCAAATCTTGACGGATAATGGTTCTCAGTTCAAGGGGAAACTAACGGAAGAAGTTTTTAAGCTATTTCAAGCCAGACACTTTCATTGTAGTCCGTACCATCCACAAGGGAACGGCCAGGTAGAGAGGTTCAACGGGACTCTCATTTCTATCCTGAGAAAGCTGGCACACGAAAAACCGGATCTGTGGGATCAATTCCTGCCCGCCGCATTGTTTGCGTACCGGGAGGTACCACATAGTTCAACCGGGATGGCTCCCGCAACTCTGCTATTTGGGAGGCCAATAAAAGGTCCATTAGAAGCTCTATTAAGGACCTGGACAGATGAGAAGGCGGAAGAGACTGTTACCTCATCGTATCAATACGTGAACGAACTGACCACTCGTTTGAAAGCTGGATGGAAACTGGCAAATGATAATTTGAAGCAAGCCAGGAAGAAACATGCAGCATATTTTAATAGGAAGGCAAAGGACAGGGAACTGGCAGTCGGAGAGAAGGTGCTGCTTCTACTACCCGGAAGCCAGAATAAATTACAAATTGGTTGGCAAGGTCCATATACGGTTCTAGAGAAGGTGTCTAGAACAAACTATAAAATTGACAAAAAGGGGAAGGAGAAAGTTTATCATGTAAACCTGTTAAAGAAGTATCTGGACAGACCACGCCAGGAAAGCACCCCCTTATTGACCTTGGCTATTGCAACCCAGATGCAAAAAGAACCACTCACCTCACATGAATACCCATTACATCCTTGTGAAACCGCAGCACAGGTAAAAGTCAGTAAGCACCTGACTAAAAACCAGAGGGAGAGAGTTCAACAGGTTCTGGAGGAACATACAGATGTATTAACAGATAAACCAGGCCATACAAATTTGCTACAGTATGACATGAAACTGGTAGACTCAAACCCAATCTGTATGAGAGCCTATTCTATTCCGTTCGCGAAGGAGAAGGCATTGAAGGAAGAAATAGAGTATTTGTTGAAGGAGGGGATTATTTCGCACAGTGAATCATCTTTTAGTTCTAGTGTCGTTTTGTTGAGAAAACCGTCTGGGGAACACAGACTGTGCATAGATTACAGGAAACTGAATGCTGTCACAGAAGGACAAGTGGATCCATTACCAGACACAAAACAGTTATTTGCCAGACTGAACAAGGCAAAATACTTTTCAAAGGTGGATCTTAGTAAAGGCTATTACCAGATCCCAGTGAAGCCTGAAGTGAGACCTTATTTGGCTTTTAGCACTTCGGATGGACATTATGAATTCAATATGCTACCATTCGGACTGAAAAATGCTCCGAGTGTGTTTTCAAGGATGATGCGCAAATTGTTGGATCCCCTGAATAACCCATGTATCACGAATTTCATGGATGATATTCTCGTCGCCACAGAGACATTTGAAGAACACATTGAAGCTCTGGAGATGTTGGTTGATAGACTTCGGGAGGCGAACTTAACTGCTAGGCCAACAAAATGTTGTATTGGATGCAAAGAGTTGGAATTCTTGGGACACACTGTATATCAGGGTAATATGACCCCTGATCCTAAGAACTTGGAAAAACTGCAGAGAGCACCTAGGCCGCAAACAAAAAAGGACGTGCGATCATTTGTGTCGTTATGCGGATTTTATCAGAAATACATCAAGAATTTTAACGCTATTTGTGCTCCTCTGACTGATCTGACTCGCAAGGGACTTCCAGATAAAATTATTTGGACTGCACAATGTGAACTAGCGTTCCAAGAGTTAAAGGAAAAACTCACTAGCAAGCCTATTCTCAAACTGCCTGATTTGACACAGGACTTTGTCTTAAGAACCGATGCAAGTAATGTAGGACTAGGAGGGGCTTTGTTGCAAAGATCATCTTTACCTGATGGGGAACTGAAACCAGTCGCTTATGCAAGCCGTAAATTGAATAAGGCGGAACAAGGATACTCCACAAGCGAAAAAGAATGTTTAGCGTTAATCTGGGCAATAAAGAAGTTTCAAATCTATCTGTATGGTAGGACTTTTGTGTGGAGACGGACCATCAGCCTCTCGTATTCTTATCTCAGGCTAAGCATGAAAACGCAAGATTGCTGAGGTGGTCTTTATTGCTTCAACCTTATCAGTTCAGTATCCAATATATCCCAGGCAAATTGAATGTCGGTGCAGATTTCCTCAGTCGGCACCCCTGTGATCAAAATTAGAGTAGTGGCAGACGTGAGGAGTAATTTTACCTATGTGTATCGCTGGTTTTGGAACTTGCCATAGGCATGTTTTCAAGTGGGGAGATGTGTAGTGAAATTGACAGAGATACAACGGTAAAATACCTCCAAAGATAATATGTAAGGATAAAAACATAATGCGTAGGCTGCTGATAGTACATGATCGCCCAGACCGCGGGTCATCACCCTCCATAAAAATTGACTTGCTAGACAGGAGGGGAACGGCGGATAAAAAGGAAAAAATATGACTGGAAAGATTGCGTGAGACTAGAAAGGCTAAGGAGACGCAATTGGGGGGGAAACGGAGAAAAGTCACGTTTCCCAAGTTGACATAAAGTAAGGAACTCGACAGAAGGGACCTTGGATATGTTACGCCACAGTCATTTATTGGTCGCTTTTGCGATACCAAGCCTTTGATTTGAATTCAGCGGCAGAACGCAGATGTTTGGAATATTACAAAAATTAAAAAGTAACTTTTTCGTAATATTAATGTTAGGAATATAAAAATTAGCTGGCCGGATGGCCCATTCTGAGCAGTGAACTAATATGTTCTTAATTTTACAGACGGATAGATAATATTGAAGATAATGACAAAAGACAGTGTTGTTCACATCAGCGACAGACTGTATGGAATAAAAAGTGTCGCTATTTGCACAAAAAAAAAACACGACCTTGAGACGCAGGTGTTCAAATCTACTTAGTAGGGAAGCGAAGGGACATTGGTGGGAGCTGTGTCTAAATATAACTTTTAACGACAAAATTTTGGAGGGGAGAGAAAGGTTGGTTCAAAAATCAAGTACGTTTTTGAAAAAAAAAAAAACAAGTAGAGACGGACAGACTAACAGATAAACATCCATACTTGACTGAAGCATGACTGAATGACTTTAGGGTAGGAAATTTGAATTTGAAATAAACCTAGGCAGTGATTGGCCACAGACAATCATTTTATCGGCGCTCAGACGCGCAAGTGGGGCCATTCCTCAATAGTTGTTCGATGATAGACACAGTATTTTAAAGTGTGGTGATTTCCAAATGAAAGAAAGTGAAATAAGTTCAGGGACGCCATACTATAGCCAGCAGCTCAGCTGAGTTTTGCTAGCATTTCTGTGTTCTTTATTCATAATCTGGTAAGATTGAAATTATTTCTTTGTATATTTTGAATATTGTTTAATGTTCGAGTGATTTGATACTGCCATATCATAATCTAGCCTTACCAACAAGTAGGGATTTGCTCTAGACCCCCCGCCCAAGTCAGGGTCTAGGGACCAACAATATACATAAACTCCAGCAAGGGTTAGGAAAGACAGATCAAGTGTTGAGAATAATGAAACATATTACCTATCCACTTTTAGGGAAGGAAACTAATAAATATTTTTCAGAATCTATAGTCTGGGAGGACCTATCTGATGTAAAACCACCATGGTAAATGTGCTGTTTGGTCAGAGAGATCTGACCTGTCTGTATGATGTGGTTGTTGTGTCCGTGTTGTGTCCAGACGTGGGTAGAGAATAGAATTTTGACACATAGCCAATACTTTGATTGCAGAGCTGTGAGTTTCAGTTGTCAACAAGGCGGTGTCCATTCAGTTGGTGATTTTACTCGAGTGTATCTGTGCAGTACGTTGTGACAGAGACCACTATTATTGCCCGCCAGCACGGAGAGGTGGGACCACCAGATTTCAGCACAGAGCTACATATGCAAGTTGAGTGAGCCTCTGGTCTGCTGGAAGTTCACCAACGCCTTTTAGTTACTAATACCCCATAAAATTCCTGCAATTTACTGGACACTGTGTAGTCAATATAGACAGGTGTGATGAGGCCACCCCAACAGCACAAGCATTAACTATCCTCCCAAGTAGATGACTACTAGAACATTTTAATAAAACTAACTAGTCTAGTACTTATATATGTACACTCTTGCATTTATTATGTAACATTCCATGCATTTCTTTCATAATTTTTAAATCTTTTTAAAAAAAAGTTCTGGTCAACATAAAACTTGATCCAGAACAAAATAAATGTAATATAATTCTATCAAAAAATTTACACTCTTGAGTTAGTTCATTTGTTGTATTTATTAGTCTGCTTAAATATTTGTATCTATAAATATTATTCAGTACCCTGCATTTTACAATATCATTAAGTGAGTGTAGGTCGTTAGTGGTAACTATCTGACATTCACAACTTATTTTATTATCTCAGGAGCCTTCACAGCTGGCCTCATACATTACATTTAGTAATATCACCATCATACAATACCATCAAACCCACTACAGACATGTTGATGTTAGATTGTACCACGTTTCCCCTCCTATAATTTGTAAATTTAGCGAGGGAGAAACACACAAACAGAGAGAAATAAAGAATGAAATAGATTTTTGATTCTATTGCTCAGCCAGTATATTACAATATATCTAGCCTTCACAGCTGGCCTCATACATTACATTTAGTAATATACATATAAGCTACCATCAAACCCAGACATGTTGATGTTAGGTTACCACGTTTTCTGATAATAAATTTAGCGAGGGAGAAACACACAGAGAGAAATAATGAATGAAATAGATTTTTGAGCCAGCTTACAAGAATATTGCTCACTGGAACCTAGTGTTCAGCATTCTGGAAACTTCTGAATATTCTTCGCTTGTGATTTCCGCTGGGAATTTTTGATCACTGGAACTATTTTAAGTCCGTGGGCTACAATAAAGAACCAGGTCCCAAAGGATTCTGTCTTAGACGAATAAATCTGAAACTACTGGATAGTGAGCAGACTACTGTTTGCCATGATGTAAGATTAAAATATATATTTAAAAAAAACAATAAAACTCGGGTTTAGAGTTATATCGGGCTAAACTGATTTTAACACTTGAAAAACTCCAGCTTCGGTCGCATCTGACACAAACCAGGACTAGCCAAGAAGAAGTGGACAGAGTGGGGAAGCAAGGGAAACCCTAAATTAAACGCCAGTTTATTCAGGGTCCGACACACTACGAAAGCCTGCAGCAACAATAGTTCGGGGACCGCTTATTAAATAAAATTCCAATTAGTCCAGGGCCAGCGTTGGCAGACAATTCTATCAGACTTGTTCGCTTATGTTTTCTTCAATTCCGCCCAAGATGTTTATTCGGCCATGTAACCCAATTGTAGGGATGCAGAGGAGAGTCGCGCCTGCAGGACTGGATTTAATGTTCTTGGGAGGCTTACTGTTTGAAATTCTGATTCT